>CM067365.1:22547803-22656522 GCA_034401795.1 Chaetoderma sp. LZ-2023a | reverse complement strand
CGCATGACACGTGTGTTACTTTAAGAAGAATGGCATCCTTATCAAATTATCCCATCATGTACACAGTAATCGATGCATTGTATTCATCTGACAATGCAACTCAGAAATAACTTAGAACCTACTGTTGAATGGTTTGAATCTTCTGTTGGTCCCCTCATGTCTTCTGGAAGAAGATCAATGAGACGATGAACATCTGTCTTAACCCTGTAACCCTCGAATATGTTCAAAGTAGTCCGCAAAACAAAGTGTTCAAGACTGTACTAACTAACACAATTTTTTTGGTTTGGAAAGGTTCTATATTATTTCTGACCTGTACTTTAGATCGATGATTTGTTTTACTGTTCTTGGTAACATGACATATCAGATTAACCCTTAGACCCCTGAGTTCCCTGAATCACAATCTCCAGACAAGTACACTGGTAACATATTGAATACGGTACTTGGAAAATAATATGCCATACGCAGTAGAAGACACACCCCCCCCCCCGCCTCCTCCCCTTCTGTTACTGTTTATTCGTTAGTAAAGACATACAATTCTTACAATTGACGGACTACTAATTGATCATGACAGAGCCATTTTGATTGTGAAGTCAGTCTACATGTGCCGTGATAGCCTCATTTACTGGAGTGACAGATCGGATCAATCCATTGGTAGCTATGAAATTTGCAATATAAAAAAACCCGCTTGATTTCATAAAATAAGTATCAAGATTATGCTGCAGATCTCGTAAAACAATTCAATCTTTGTATTACACCGTCAAATCTGTGTTTGTGTAATTTCTAAGTTGCGCTTTCCCGGCCCGCTATTGGTTCGGTGCCGGCCCAGTAACCTGCGTTATCCGAGTTTAGTTCATATTTTCTAAGCCCCATTCAGACCGTATATATCGCTGGTTTCATATCACTGCTTTACAGGTAACACTCCGAAATACGATCATCCGTAGCCGTGTAAATACTCAGGTGCTACGACACGTGCTTAGTCTGATGTAGCCATGTATACACAACGCAACACGCCTCTAAATACTCAGGAGCTACGACACGGGCTTAGTCTGATGTAGCCATGTATACCCAACGCAACACGCCTCTAAATACTCATGAGCTACGACACGTGCTTAGTCTGATGTAGCCATGTATACCCAACGCAACACGCCTCTAAATACTCAGGCGCTACGACACGTGCTTAGTCTGATGTAGCCATGTATACCCAACGCAACACGCCTCTAAATACTCAGGCGCTACGACACGTGCTTAGTCTGATGTAGCCATGTATACCCAACGCAACATGCCTCTAAATACTCAGGAGCTACGACACGTGCTTAGTCTGATGTAGCCATGTATTACCCAACGCAACACGCTTCTAAATGACCAGGAGCTACGACACGTGCTTAGTCTGATGTAGCCATGTATAATCAACGTAACACGCCTCTACATACTCAGGAGCTACGACGCGTGCTTAGTCCGGTGATTGTCGGATTGTGGTTGGAACCCAGACTAAAATTAGCATATACCAAATTATCGCAGAGCATTCCTACAGCACCTGCTACGGGACAAAGAGTCTGCTTAGCAGCCACTCCACCTGAATGTTGATGGGAAATATACAGGACACGAGCGCAATAAAGGTATCATATTTCGCAATCAGTACATATGTGTGTCATATATGGATGACAAGACGCAATACATAAATGCAGGTAAGTCTATGAATACTATTAATACATCTCACATATGTTTGGAACCGATTGTTTCATGCCGCAGTGTAAGAATGTTGATTTGTAGGTCAAGAGAAGACTATTTTTGAAATGCTACAACTGAAATCACTGGTGGCTTGATAACCGATTGGGCGTGTCGTACCGTCTGGAGATTGCTTGCATTAGGATGAATTCAATGATACGGCTAACAATAAGACTAAGGCACCCCGGCGTGTCTCACATAAGCTTGTGATACGGCGTGTCTCACATAAGCTTGTGATACGTGATTTATTTATAGTAAAGGATTGAATGGTGAATGTAATACAAAAATGCAGTACATATTTCTCCACTACCCGCGTCGTTGATATGTTTTCATTATGGCCGCCCTGATGTCAAACGTTACGCTTTAGCTTCTTACACCAAAATTGGTACACGTCTGACGACCAAACATCCACCCTGGTTTGGAGAAGATCCCTCAATGAGAACGCAAGCACCATTGTAAATGCGTCAAACTTGATCATTTTGAAAGCAACGTTCCTGACAGCTGTTGCGCTTGCATTGTATCTTCTTATCTCAAGATTGGCGTACATTCTATTGAACTCCACGGGCAAGCCTCCAGCCAAGTTTGGAGAATATCCCTCCATTGGAACCAGAGTTATTGAAAACTGTCTTAATAACTGGAGTAACCGGAAGAACAGGAAGAAACACGTCATACTGGCAGCAAGCAACTCGTGCGTGTACTGACGCAGATAAAGACAGGAAGAAGCACTTTATACTGGCAGTAACTCGTGCGTGTACTAACGTTGGTAAAGACAGGAAGAAGCACTTTATACTGGCAGTAACTCGTGCGTGTACTAACGTTGGTAAAGACAGGAAGAAGCACTTTATACTGGCAGTAACTCATGCGTGTACTAACGTGGGTAAAGACAGGAAGAAGCACTTCATACTGGCAGTAACTCATGCGTGTACTAACGTGGGTAAAGACAAGAAGAAGCACTTCATACTGGCAGCAACTCGTGCGTGTACTAACGTGGGTAAAGACAAGAACAAGCACTTCATACTGGCAGTAACTCGTGCGTGTACTAACGTGGGTAAAGACAAGAACAAGCACTTCATACTGGCAGTAACTCGTGCGTGTACTAACGCGGGTAAAGACAGGAAGAAGCACTTCATACTGGCAGTAACTCGTGCGTGTACTAACGTGGGTAAAGACAGGAAGAAGCACTTCATACTGGCAGTAACTCGTGCGTGTACTAACGTGGGTAAAGACAGGAAGAAGCACTTCATACTGGCAGTAACTCGTGCGTGTACTAACGTGGGTAAAGACAGGAAGAAGCACTTCATACTGGCAGTAACTCATGCGTGTACTAACGTGGGTAAAGACAAGAAGAAGCATTTCATACTGGCAGTAACTCATGCGTGTACTAACGTGGGTAAAGACAAGAACAAGCACTTCATACTGGCAGTAACTCGTGCGTGTACTAACGCGGCTAAAGACAAGAAGAAGCACTTCATACTGGCAGCAACTCGTGCGTGTACTAACGCGGGTAAAGACAAGAAGAAGCACTTCATACTGGCAGTAACTCGTGCGTGTACTAACGCGGGTAAAGACAAGAAGAAGCACTTCATACTGGCAGCAACTCGTGCGTGTACTAACGCGGGTAAAGACAAGAAGAAGCACTTCATACTGGCAGCAACTCGTACGTGTACTAACGCGGGTAAAGACAAGAAGAAGCACTTCATACTGGCAGCAACTCGTGCGTGTACTAACGCGGGTAAAGACAAGAAGAAGCACTTCATACTGGCAGCAACTCGTGCGTGTACTAACGCGGGTAAAGACAAGAAGAAGCACTTCATACTGGCAGCAACTCGTACGTGTACTAACGCGGGTAAAGACAAGAAGAAGCACTTCATACTGGCAGCAACTCGTGCGTGTACTAACGCGGGTAAAGACAAGAAGAAGCACTTCATACTGGCAGTAACTCGTGCGTGTACTAACGCGGGTAAAGACAAGAAGAAGCACTTCTTACTGGCAGCAACTCGTGCGTGTACTAACGCGGGTAAAGACAAGAAGAAGCACTTCATACTAGCAATAGCTCGTTCGTGTACTAACGCGGGTAAAGACAAGAAGAAGCACTTCATACTGGCAGCTAAAGACAAATAGAACTCATACTGACAGTAACTCGTGCGTGTACTAACGCGGCTAAAGACAAATAGCACTCATACTGGCAGTAACTTGTGCGTGTACTAACGTGGGTAAAGACAGGAAGAAGCACTTTATACTGGCAGTAACTCGTGCGTGTACTAACGTTGGTAAAGACAGGAAGAAGCACTTTATACTGGCAGTAACTGGTGCGTGTACTAACGCGGGTAAAGACAAGAAGAAGCACTTCATACTGGCAGCTAAAGACAAATAGCACTCATACTGGCAGTAACTTGTGCGTGTACTAACGTTGGTAAAGACAGGAAGAAGCACTTTATACTGGCAGTAACTTGTGCGTGTACTAACGCGGGCAAAGACAGGAAGAAGCACTTCATACTGGCAGTAACTCGTGCGTGTACTAACGCGGGTAAAGACAGGAAGAAGCACATCATACTGGCATTAACCTATGCGTGTACTAGCGCGGGTAAAGACAGGGAGAAGCACTTCATACTGGCAGTAACTCGTGCGTGTACTAACGCTGGTAAAGACAGGACGAAGCACTTCATACTGGCATTAACCTATGCGTGTACTAGCGCGGGTAAAGACAGGAAGAAGCACTTCATACTGGCAGTAACTCGTGCGTGTACTAACGCGGGTAAAGACAGGAAGAAGCACGTCATACTGGCATTAACCTATGCGTGTACTAGCGCGGGTAAAGACAGGGAGAAGCACTTCATACTGTCAGTAACTCGTGCGTGTACTAACGCTGGTAAAGCCAGGACGAAGCACTTCATACTGGAATTAACCTATGCGTGTACTAGCGCGGGTAAAGACAGGGAGAAGCACTTCATACTGGCAGTAACTCGTGCGTGTACTAACGCTGGTAAAGACAGGACGAAGCACTTCATACTGGCATTAACCTATGCGTGTACTAGCGCGGGTAAAGACAGGGAGAAGCACTTCATACTGGCAGTAACGCGTGCGTGTACTATCGCGAGTAAAGACAGGACGAAGCACTTCATACTGGCATTAACCTATGCGTGTACTAGCGCGGGTAAAGACAGGACGAAGCACTTCATACTGGCAGTAACGCGTGCGTGTACTATCGCGAGTAAAGACAGGACGAAGCACTTCATACTGGAATTAACCTATGTGTGTACTAACGTATGTAAAGACAGGAAGAAGCACTTCATACTGGCAGTACCTCGTGCGTGTACTAACGCGGGTAAAGACGAGAACCACTTCATACTGGAAGTACCTCGTGCGTGTATTAACGCGGGTAAAGAAAGAAACGAAAAACGGCTTTTCTAATTTGTATAAATTTGCGTTTAAAATCATGGCTCTAATAGCTCGCTACCAAATTATGCTCACAATGTATCCAATAGAAAACATATTAAACCAGAATGTACTCGAGGGAGATGCTGACTCACTCCTTTGTGCTCTTGCCTTGCCACAGAGAGCACTTATAGTGACCTCCATGACATAGATATGTGATCCGTCAAACACAAATCACTCATAATATGAAGGAATGTTCTACTCTGGTGATTTAACATTCTTGCATTTTAGAGCAATTGCCAAAATGTGTATTCCTGTAAACATCTCGTGACCACGTGGCCTAGATGGTGGATGATTTGTCCTGAAACTCAACAAACTCCTAGCCACCTATGATATGAGTGGATATGCCAAATTTGGTAATTCTACCTAATTGATTTCCAGATTTATGGCTAAAAATGTGTTTTTCTGGATACACTTAATCACCTCGTGACCTAGATATTTGAATTTCTCACCTGAAACTAGTTTTTTCTAATCACTTACGATATGAATGTATACGTAATTTTTGGTAACTCTACCTACTTGCGTTCTCGATTTATGACTAAAATGTGCATTTCGGGATGCACTTAGTGACACCACGACCTAAATATTCGAACGCCTGACCTGAAATTAAATTTCTCCTTCCAGCGAACGACTATGTGGCTGTATGTTACCGACTTGGTGATTCTACCTGTTTGCATTAAAATATGTATTGTGGTACGCACAAAGTGACTCAGTGACAGAGATTTTTTACTTTTTTACCGGAAGCTAAAATTTATAGCTACTCATAAAATGTATGTGCCAAATTCGGCAATTTCCCCATCATAGGATTTCGGAGATATGCCTCGGCAGACTATCAGATGGACGGCCGGACGGACGGACTGACGGCAAGACGGACGGACAGACAGACGGCACGAGCCGTAATACTCACGCTGGCCTTCGGCGGCGTGAGTCTGCGGCGTGAGTACTTAGAAATTCACCAAAAATATACATTTTGGACATTTGCGCCTTTCGTGACGGACCTATGTTATATCATTGTGACATCAGCTAACATATGGCGTAGACCTATTTTGATTATCTTATTCAACATGACAATACTGTCATTGATGTCAGATTGATATATGCTCTGAAATCTCCAATCATCTTAAGTATCTACTGGACATAACATACATGAAGCAATTTCTTAGCGAGTCTAGACTATGACTCCGCAAATAATCTGTCAGCTTACAATACGCTTATACAGGAGCGCACCTGTCGTAAGTGACCACCTTATTGAGCTCACATAGTTAATCACTATACACATGTGCTCAATTACCACAGGCCTCGTGTTAATGGGTACATGCTCTTATGAGCCAGTAGCCGCTGCTTATATTTGTCAGGGGAGGGGGTGTCATTCAGCCACGTATTTGAAAGAAATAACAGACATTGGTTCTAAAATCGAGGTGGTCTATGGAGCAGTTTTGTCATCGATTTGTAGGGAATTGCCGTTATATAGCTGTGCGTATCGCTTCAAGATCCAGAGTGTCTCCTTGATGTCATTGTCACTCATTCACCAACACCAGGCATTCCATTATTATGTAGTTGACCCCTTCCGGTAGCCAATATATATATTTGACAACATTGGACATATGTCATGCCTTTTCATTATAAGGAAGCATGTGCACCAGGTTGAGCTAAGCACGAAACGTTGAAAGAATCAAAATGTGTACCATTGAGGCACGCCCTCTCATTTTACAGCTATAGCTGCTGCTGCTGCTGCTGCTGCTGCTGCTGCTGCTGCTACAGGGCACAAATTGGGACAAGAGCTTTCAGATAATGCGGTAGCATGACACAATTAGTACCATTGAGGCACGCCCTCTCATTTTACAGCTATTGCTACTACTACTACTACTACTACTACTACTACTACTACTACTACTACTACTACTACTACTACTACTACTACTACTACTACTACAAGAGCTTTTAGATAATGAGGTAGCATGACACAATTAGCTTTGCATCAAAAGGTTAATGCAAGTGTGATAACGACAAAACATTTTTTTTTCAGCAATGAGCTTTTGTGTTAATCCCAACCTAGTGACTTATACCGTATGTTTGTTTAATAAAACTCGACCTAAACTTGGACACATCCTTCCTTACAATACAATGACACGGTCCAATGGCATTCGAATCAGAACGTCAATGATCAAGGTTATCATATCTTGGTATAAACCATTGTTTTTTTAAAATTAACATTTAGGGTTCATCTTCAATTAGTGGTTTATATCTCAGGTTTGGTTACATCGCTTTGGTGACAAAAGGTCAACGGTCATGGTGACGGATATCTGTGTTATTAGACCTTCTGTCTTTAGCCAGCCGTCTATCTAGTCTATGTTAGGGTAATTTTATTCGAAGCCAAGCTTCGTTGTGCAATGCAATGCCCCAATCTCGAGCCTCGTGATTGTATTATAACTGCGCTTATGATTTTGAATTATTAGATTCTAAATACAAGATCTGGGTCACGAACCGTATTTGCTAGGCTTAAAATAAAACTGTAATAAGGTAATCCAAATTTTGGGGATAGAGAATCCATCATTTTTTATTGATCACCAATACATTTACATGTTGCTTGTAATGCCCTGCACAATTTTACAGTTTTCTGCAAATTGGTTGAGTAATTATGTCAATAGCCGTAAAAATCTCCTCAGTTTTGGATGCTGCTTATAATCTGACTACTCTACACTGATGTGACTGACAAAGTACTTGTAAAGCAATATTTTTAAACTAGAAGCTTAATATGAAACTATAAACCGAAAAAAATCCGCATTTCTTAATAGACCTGCAAATTCAATTAAAAGAATTAAACGAACATATTAATCACGATGGTGAGTGACTGTGTTCTGCAGTTGAGGAAGTAAGGAACCGCTTTTAGGTGAAACAGTTTTTTGTTCAAATCTCCACACTGTGTCTTGTCCACGGCGACCGTCCTACGCCCCTTTAGGTTCTTTCTAGTTTTTGATGGTCCTAGATTGCATTCTCTGAGGTCTGACCACAAAACGCTTAGCAAGTTGATGTTGTTGTGTCCTTTGCGTGCCTGATATATGCTGGTACATATCACTGCATGGTCTAGCGCTTTCAGCGCAGGCGTACTTTCTGGCATCCGAAGAGCATGTTCGATCATAGTGTATCACTGTTCAGCGACTTTCACAGATAGTGATTCTGTTAGTAGATGGCTGGCTGCATTTGGTATTAGACTGTGTGGTCAGCTATGATTTGCATTAGCTCGCAGGTGTCTGAGGTGATATGTACCAAGTCTGTTCAAGAGGGCCTTCGAGCTGCCCAGCAATTGCATAGCATTATGGAGACACATGTAGCCTCATATAGTTGCCTCTTGACTTTTCTGGGAATATTAGAGTCACGAATCCATAACTTCCAAAGGGAATTGAAGGCGAAATTCCTTGCTACACAGTAGATTTGCAATGACGGTAGAGCTGCAGAGGGGAGAATCCAAGATTCTGCTATTCCTCCACTGCTCAGTGCCCTGATGGGGTTACCGTCATTATTCATTTGTGTGGTGTTGGATAAGTATGCATAGCAATACATCTAAGCTTGAGCAATAAATATTCACTCAAGTTGTTTCTGCTAGTGCCCGATTCAATTTCATATATGTTTTTTGCAGATCATTTAAATAATTATTTCAACTGACGTTAAGCGGCTGCTAATTTTCGTTGATGCTTAAACTGTTAGTATTTTCTCCACCTGCATATTATCACTGATATATTCACAGTTACTATCAGACGCTGATTCATCACATCCATCGCTGCTAACATTATATCATTGGTGTCTTTCTGCCCGTTATTTGTGTCACATTCGTGTTACTGAAATTCAACAGAAGTAACTGCAATAGGGGATTCAGTGGTTATTTTAAAATGGCAGATTCTGGAACAATGGTGCAATAGAACCATATATATCTTCATACAATACAACGTTTATAAAAAAAAGTATTTCATATATGTACTACTGATTTAAATTGAATTATCACGACAGAACGCAAGCAAGAATGAATGAATGAATGAATACTAATTTATCAAATCTGTTTCTGCCGGCAGATAATCCAGAGGGAACGTAATAAGTATAAGCTGCACATGCTCAGAACTCATGAACTCTTTACTCACCCCTAACATCATTATTCCTGATTTGTTCTTGTAGATGGCATATGTTCTATATAGCTACCTGGTAGTTAATCATTTAATGGCCAAATTTAATTAATAACAAAGATTTGTTTGCTAAATAGTCATTTGCCGACCATGAGGAGACCTTTTTTAATTTATCACTGGAATGACTGGCTCGTCTACCGAACCATGGTTCCAGTGGTAAATTCTCGAAAAGAGTTTTCTCTTAGCCTGCAAATGGACATTACTATTAATCAAGACTCCAGCAGAGGCCGGGTTGCCCAGCTTCGCCATGAAATGATTAATCCTTCTATATGTGTTCGTGAAGGAGAATTCTTGGTGGAGGTATTGTTGATACAGTGTATAGTTTATTTGGGTTGAACCGTTTCGTTGCATCAACATAGTTTGCTATGGAGGTGATCTTACAATTTAGGAATATATAATAGAAGTAACGATTCTATGAGATCATGTGTGTGATGGTCCATGCATCGCGAATATCGAAAAATGATTTATATTATTTTACCATACGAATGACTTAGGCATGCGCATGAAGCATGCATTACCATATCACATGGGCACGCATATGCTACTACAAAGACCGCATATTAATGATTTATACTTTTGATGTGTATGGAAATAATAGGATAATGGTGAGAGGGTCTGGAGTCATTGAAATTCTACTAGTTTCTAATAAATTAAATATAATGTTTGCGGTGGATCCTGAGATGGTGCATTTGGGAGGTGGGGTGGGGGTGGGGAGCGGTCTCCTGCCACACAGACTGTAATAATCGATACATTTCTCCACCTTATCCTCCTGTTCTTTAGCTAGTTTATCTTAAGTGGCCCATGGCCGGTAGTATCGAACCTCGAGAGACTTGATTGAGACTTATTTTTCTTAAGTGCTCCGTGTTAGGTATTACCCTACCTCCAAAGACTTGTTTGAGACTTGTTTGTCTTAAGTGCTCCGTGCTAGGTATTACCCTACTTCCAAAGACTTGTTTGAGACTTGTTTGTCTTAAGTGCTCCGTGCTAGGTATTACCGAACCTCTAGAGACTTGTTTGAGACTTGTTTGTCTTAAGTGCTCCGTGCTTGGTAATACCGAACCCCGAGAGACTTGTTTGAGACTTGTTTGTCTTAAGTGCTCCGTGCTAGGTAATACCGAACCCCGAGAGACTTGTTTGAGACTTGTTTGTCTTAAGTGCTCCGTGTTATGTATTACCGAAACTCGAGAGACTTGCAATCTAATGAGCAGTCCAATCATCCTTTCGTCGAATCTGCAGATAATGCTCATGTGCACAACATTTGCACTACTCCGCCACATTCCACAATGGTATCTTACTAGTGTTAGTAGTGTCTAATGATTACCAATGTCTCTTGACCATCAAGCTGCGTATGAAACAGTATGATACTCGTGTTATCTTTACACATTGCAATGTACACGATTCAACTGTATAATATATGGAGTATATGACTCACATGCTGAAACATTCTCTCCACGGGTTTATTGCAATCGCCCATTTCTAGCTATGCACCACTCATTTCTAGTTAGGCTCCGCCCATTTCTAGCTATGTCCCACCCAATACTAGCTATGTCCCACCCAACACCAGCTATGTCCCAGCCAATACTAGCTATGTCCCACCCATTTCTATTTATGTCCCAACCATTTCTAGCCATGCAGCGCCCATGTGAAGCTGGATGTGTAAGCAGGCTGATATATTATGTCACAAACATGTTTATACTGTGCCGATGATGATGATGATGATGATGATGATGATGATGAGGATGAGGATGAGGATGAGGATGATGATGATGATGATGATGATGATGATGATGATGATAGTGGTGGTGGTGGTGGCGGTCGTGGTGGTGGTGGTGGCGCGTGTGGCGGTGGTGGGGATGACGAGGAGGAGGAGGAGGAAGAGGAGGAGGAGGAGAAGGATGGGGCTGAGGAGGATGAGAAGGCAGGACCATGATGTGGAGCAGGAAGAGGAGGACGAGGACGAGGAGGCCGATGACGACTGGAACAATGACGACGACGATTACGACGACGACGATAAATACAAACATAAGATTTTGTTATAGACTATGTCAAATAATAAATCTTGGCGAGTATTATTATTATTATTATTATTATTATTATTATTATTATTATTATTATTATTATTATTATTGTTATTATTATTTTTATTTCATTGTTTTAACATCAAAGTCATTAAACGAACCTACCTGCCATATCTGGATCAATAACTGGATCCATGACGGACAGTAAGAAGCACCTCTCCTCATCAGACATACTGTACAATTTATCCAAGGTCATGCTATCATCATCTTCAGGTATTGTCACGTTAAGAAGTCTTAGCAACTCTCCGAATCCGGCCATGGTAAAGTTATCTAGTTTCCAAGTGTCGTCCACTATCTGAAATGGCGCCATATACTGGAGGACACTCACTAAGCGCTCGTCACTTCCCGGAACTAACAATTAATATCTACAGTACAGAGCAGAAATAACTGAAAACTATTTCAAAACAAAATAAAACGTATTGTTAAATATTTTGAACATAATTGGTTTGGGAAGACATTACTACCGAAAGCAGCAATGTCTTCTAATCCAATTATGTTCAACAAAATATTTTACAGACCCTTTCTTACATAGTGTTCAGAATTGTAGCGGATAACTGAATATGTATCCGGATTTTCGGAAACATGTTAGCTTATTTATAAGCTGTATATATACGTCACGTGCCAATAACTTGCTAAAATCTAGTGCATTCACGTGCACAAATGTTGATTCTATTGCTTCTATTGCACGCTCCTCTCTTGAAACCGGAAGGCGGAATTGTAATGCGCATTCATAATTTATTAAATATCCTCTTTAATATTTTGAAAGTAACTTGACTGGGAGCTGTTAGGGCTAACAGGGTCCTGTCAGATTAGTTTCAGGATATGCCACAGCTTACATTGGAATTGAGTTTCTCGGAATTGCTGGTTCATGTGGTTAAATGCTATGAAGATTAATTCACCATTTAAAGACGTGTTCTCATGGCATAGCAGTATTCCGTTGAATATTCTGAAGCTAATTTTACTGGAAGCTGGTGTTATTGCCAGCAACACCTTCCAGTCAATTAGTTTAATATCTCCCAGTCAAATTAGTTTGAAAATATTCGATAGAATATTGCTTACATCATAAGGAATGTGCCATTTCCGGCCTAAAATGGTGACGGGGTTATGTAGTATGTCCTAGCTACAGAGACTCGTGAAACATTTCAATAAGAATAGCTGAATCGCACAGTCGAAACTGAAACCACGGGTGAGTGGAGAAAACAAATAATACCGCGAGACACGGGTTATAATCATGAATAAGCTGCAGCGCTTATCGAGTATTCCACGCGTCCATCCGAGGCAGCGTATGACCACGAG
The DNA here is from genome assembly GCA_034401795.1 of Chaetoderma sp. LZ-2023a. Classification (NCBI taxonomy): domain Eukaryota; kingdom Metazoa; phylum Mollusca; class Caudofoveata; order Chaetodermatida; family Chaetodermatidae; genus Chaetoderma; species Chaetoderma sp. LZ-2023a. Next base: position 22,643,813 of record CM067365.1, on the reverse strand, counting down.
GTGATAATGTACTGACTCGCTTGCACCTGAAATTAGAGAGAATATTCCAATCATGGATTAGAATAAATGAAATTGATTTATAGTTTTAAAAGATGTTAGTTATTAGAATAATTATGGTGTACGAGTATGTGCATTATACCGATAGACCGACCGACTGACCGACAAGGATACCATGTCATATCATATTAGTAGCTCCATTTTGAAGGTGTTAATAACGAGAGGGATCTCATTATCTCTTTATTGTCTGTTCGCAATATTCAGTAAAATACCTTTAACCATTTAACATTCGAATTTATTCAAGAAAATTTTAATTTTCTCATAGAAAATATCCGTGGTTCAAAAGAGGACTATTTTTGAAAAGTTACCACTGACGCTAAATTTTCAAAAATAGTTTTCTCTTGGTCTGCAAATTGACATTTCTAAAGACCTTTGCAGAAGCCGTTTTTGGCTGATATGAGAGGTAAGTGGTTAAGCCGGACCTTGAAAATTAACAATGCATCTCTCAAGGCTAAATGTCTAAAGTCAAAGTTAATATCGTCCAATGAGAAGATTCAGTCAATTAACCTCTGTATTAATGATACTAGCTATACGCGCTAGAGGCTTCATATTCATACTCCCGCGCAGCATCACCGCTTCACCAAGGGGATTCTGTAATCTTAGCGCGTGCACCTGCGTCTGATTAGCTCTCGTTAGAGAACATGATGCTCAGCGGAAGGATCCGATCTGTCACTCAAATATATGACCTTATATTCAAAATACGTCACTTGGTAGCTGACGTCACATGTAAATGCCATAGGTCAGGCACAAAAAGTGGTTAGGTGACTAAGGTTGGACAGTAAGCGTCCGAATTGTTTGTCTTTGGGCGGAATTACTAATTAACTAAACATTCTGTTGAATATATTGCCCGCAGTCAAATTACTTTTAAAAGATTCAACAGCTGCCGTGTGTATAGTTAGCTTAAAATTGAGATTCTGAGAATAATTTCATGGCTCAAAATATGTATTCAGAGGTGAGTACAAAGTGGGCGGAGATTTGTTGCAAAGTTGCCAGGGCCTAGCTGGAAATAGACGGGGCGTAGCTAGAAATGTATTTCTCTAAACAGATTAGGATATGATGCGCGCGTTGATATCACCAATAGAGGAAACTATTTCTAGCTATGCCACGCACATTTCTAGCTATGCTCTGCACGTTTCTAGCTAATCTCCACATATTTTAAGCTATGCCACGCACGCTTCTAGCTATACTCTGCACATTTCTTGCTATGCTCTGCACATTTCTAGCTATGCTCTGCACATTTCTAGCTATGCCCCGTGCATTTCTAGCTATGCCCCGTGCATTTCTAGATAATCTTCGCCTACGGTCTGCACGCGTTGGGATACATTTATAGCCTGTATCGTGCAGCCTGCATTCTCAGAATCCCATTTTCAAGCCAACCATAGGGGTAAGCTATTGAATATTTCGAAACAGCGCCCAATCAAATTAGTTTCAAAATATTCAACAGAATGTTTATTTAATAGTAAATCCGTCACAGAAAATCCGTACAATTGACGAACATTTCAATGTTCAAGAGGAGATAGAAACGTTATTTATTGCGCATTTTGACTTTAACATCAACCTACATATGAGGTAATTCATTATGGCATCATATACTTGAGTGACATATCGGCCCATCCACTAGCACGCGGTATCGGTACCTGGTCCGTATAGTTGTAAGCGAATGTCACAAATCAATATATCTGATGATGATACAGATAATGTCCTGAGGGAGAAATATTGGCGTAATGATTATACAGGTAATGTCTCGAGGGAGAAGTATTGAGATAATGATGATACAGATACATTTTGAGAGAGAGAGAGAGATAGAGAGAGAGAGAGAGAGAGAGAGAGAGAGAGAGAGAGAGAGGGGGTGGGGGTATTGGTATTGACGTAATGATGATACGGATAATGTCTCGAGGGAGAAGTATTGACGTAATGATAATACAGATAATGTCTGGAAGGAGAAGTATTGACATAATGATGATACAGATAATGTCTGGAGGGAGAAGTATTGACGTAATTATGATACAGATAAATTCTCGAGGGAGAAGTATTGATGTAATTATGATACAGATCATGTCTCGAGGGCGATATATTGACGCAATTATGATACAGATAATGTCTCGAGGGCGATATACTGACGTAATGATAATACAAATAATGTCTCGAGGGAGAAGTATTGATGTAATGATAGTACAGATATTGTCTCGAGGGAGAAGTATTGACGTAATTATGATACGGATAATGTCTCAAGGGAGAAGTATTGATGTAATTATGATACAGATAATGTCTCGAGGGCGATATATTGACGTAATTATGATACAGATAATGTCTCAAGGGAGAAGTATTGACGTAATGATGATACAGATAATGTCTCGAGTGAGCGGTATTGACGTAATGATGATACAAATAACGTCTGGAGGGAGAAGTACTGATATAATGACGAGACAGATAATGTCTCGAGGGAGAAGTATTGATGTGATGATAGTACAGATATTGTCTCGAGGGAGAAGTATTGACGTAATTATGATACATATAATGTATGGATGGAGAAGTATTGGCTTAATGATGATACATATTATGTCTCGAGGGAGAAGTATTGACGTAATTATAATTCAGATAATGTCTCGAGGGAGAAGTATTGACGTAATTATGATACAGATAATGTATGGATGGAGAAGTATTGACGTAATTATGATACAGATAATGTCTCGAGGGAGAAGTATTGATGTAATGATGATACAGATAATGCCCCCAGGCAGAAGTATGATGTAATGATGATAAGGATATTGTCTTGAGGGAGCAGTATTGACGTAATGATGATACAGATATTGTCTCGAGGGAGCAGTATTGACGTAATGATGATACAGATAATGTCTCGAGGGAGAAGTATTGATGTAATGATGATACAGATAATGCCCCCAGGCAGAAGTATGATGTAATGATGATAAGGATATTGTCTTGAGGGAGAAGTATTGATGTAATGATGATGCAGATAATGTCTCGAGGGGAACGTTTTGATGAAATGATGATACATATAATATCTCGAGGGAGAAGTATTGGTGTAATGATGATACAGATAATGTCTCGAGGGAGAAGTATCGACGTAATGATGATACGGTTAATGTCTCGAGGGAGAGGTATTGACGTAATGATAATACAGATAATGTCTGGAAGGAGAGGTATTGACGTAATGATGATACAGATAATGTCTGGAAGGAGAGGTATTGACGTAATGATGATACAGATAGTGTCTGGAGGGAGAAGTATTGACGTAATTACGATACAGATAATGTCTCGAGGGAGAAGCATTGACGTAATTATGATACAGATAATGTCTCGATGGAGAAGTATTGACGTAATGATGATACAGATAATGTCCCGAGGGAGAAATATTGACGTAATGATGATACAGATAATGTCTCGAAGGAGAAGTATTGATGTAATGATGATACAGATAATGTCTGGAGGGAGAAGTATTGGAATAAGGATGACATAGATAATGTCTCGATGGAGAACTATTGATGTAATGACAATGCGGATAATGTCTCGAGAGGGGGGGGGGGGGTAGTTTTGACTTAATGATGATACAGATAATATCTAGAGGGAGAAGTATTGATGTAATGATGATACATATATCCCGATGGAAAAGTATTGACGTAATGATGATACAGATACTGTATCGAGGGAGAAGAAGTATTGACATAGTGATGATATAGATGTCTCGAGGGAAAAGGATTGACGTAATGATGATACAGATAATATCTCGAGGGAGAACTATTGATGTAATTATGATACAGATAATATCTCGAGGGAGAAGTATTAACATAATGATGATACAGATAATGTCTCGAGGGAGAAGTATTGACGTCACACATGTGGAACAGAGATGATACGCGTTGATGAAAGGAGACAGATAGAGCCACGTCAAGAACACGTCATACCGTAAGACGAGCGACAGAAATCATATAAGAAACTTTGTTATGCGTTTTAATATCGCTTGGCTTATTTATGGCCTATAATACCACCCGTGATTATATTGTTTCGTGGGCGCCGCCATTTTGTCTGCTTACGCGATCGTCTGTGGTGTAGGCGTGGCTATACTATTCTTTATTATGTAATAATAATTATACTGGTGACTAATTTGAAACTTAATGGGCTGGAATAGCTGAGCGTATATATACCGAGGAAGATATAGTATGTTTATAACAGATCGGTTGAAAATTAAATCATGACAACTATCATAAACTGGTGAAATTGCAGATATTTACCTAGTAAAACGTATTTCTTCGTTCGATAGTGTGATATACAATTTAAAATATTAAACGGAAACACCAGACCCTCGATACTACTTTGAATTAAATGAATCTCCAGACCGTAAAGTTTTCAAAAATATAATTGTGAGCACTGTACTCAAATTAGAAATATATGTCTTCGTTATTTAACTTTGTGATACATTAATCAAATTTCTATTTGCGGATGAGGCGTGTGACGTCCTAAGCTTAACGTTTTTCTCGCTGTCACCCAACGCTTTCGCAATAAAATTGTACAATTGTCTCCTGTCTTCAGAGTGCCGTTATCATGGCTCTTGTTGGTAGTGATTCAATCTATGACGTCATAGGTTTAATTAACTCGCAGAAAATTATAGCAACATAGCGTTATTTAACACCATTTTAATCGGATTTATATATAAATGTCGCAGGAAAGTTTTACAATGTAGCTTAGAAATGGGCTCTACGATAGAGCTGCGTGTTTTATTCAAACGATGGTTACCCTTCTTGTGTTCCCCTTTAAGCATCGCATCGTTCCCCTACAGCTTATTGTATCACCTATAACCAGGGTCCAATTTAAAGAGGGCATCTGGGTCATTTTCCCCCAAGGACACCACAGACAGGCGCCCACTCATTTAGAAAAGTTAAAATTTGAATAAATGTGTGTAATCTTTGAAGTATTAAGACATACTAAACACAATTTAAATGCTTAAATGTCTTAACACGTTCAACCATAATTGCCAGAAATGAGAAACTGTTTATTTGCTAAGAAATTTTATGTTGAACAATTTGATATTAATTTGCCTAGGAGCAGTTGCTTTCCGTCAAATTATTATCAAAATAATCAACACTTTTCCTGTATGGCTAATACGATTTTAAAGGTTCGATTTTTAACCCCAGAACATTAATACTGTACTTTCTGGGCATCACAGAGCATCGATATTTCAAAACTTTCAGAAAAGGAATCACAAACACACCGCTAGTTCTTTGCCCATGTCTCCACAATTAAAACGCCCATGCATAATCTATCACAGAGACAGCTAGTACAAAATTAGATTAGTTGTCATTTAATTGTTTGTACTCCGAACTTCTAGAATCTAAATTCTAAGATAAGCTGTTAAATATTTTAAAACTCATTTAGCCTGCACCAACATTCAAATTAGTTTCAGAGTATTCAACTGATTATTTACTACATTGTATCTGAGTCTTTTTCAGTTTGAATTTCTGGTTGAAATGTTAAGATCGTTCGTGTAATGAGATCGTTAATAGCATGGATATGTTAAGATCGCTCTGTAATGAGATGGTTAATAGCATGGATATGTTAAGATGGCTAGTGTAATGAGATGGTTAATAGCATGGATATGTTAAGATCGCTCTGTAATGAGATGGTTAATAGCATGGATATGTTAAGATCGCTCTGTAAAAAGATGGTGAATAGCATAGCTATGTTAAGATCGATCGTGTAATGAGATGGTTATTAGCATGGATATGTTAATATCGCTCTGTAATGAGATGGTTAATAGCATGGATATGTTAAGATCGCTCTGTAATGAGACGGTTAATAGCATGGATATGTTAAGATCGCTCTGTAATGAGACGGTTAATAGCATGGATATGTTAAGATCGCTCGTGTAATGAGACGGTTAATAGCATGGATATGTTAAGATCGCTCTGTAATGAGATGGTTAATAGCATGGATATGTTATAATGGCTCGTGTAATGAGATAGTTAATAGCATGGGTTGCGCTTGATGGCTGCGTTATGAATGTCGCTGTTCAGATGTCAAATGTCGCTGTTATATGGCTTCATTTCTCTTTGGAAAATTTTCAGGAAATTGTTTATAATTCCATATAGAATACAATGTATCGTGACACGTTTTCATTAAATACATCTATGAGTTTAGGGGTGTGGGATCTTCTTGACGTAATCAAAATAAGAACCTACCAGGACGTGTATGCGTCACCAAAAACCCTGAACACACACTGTTATCAATTATGATGATGATAACGATGCGGCTCTATTCGGAGAAACATCCGGCAGCAATCCTTCTTGGCTTTTGACCAGTGTGTCGTGTCCTTAGCCAAGATTTTTGGCTTACTTAGGCCCATTCTGGATTTCAGTGTACCTGAGTCCTGTTTTCTTGAGGTCATCTCGCATCAGGCTTAACAGATTTATGCAATGATGTCCTCTCCTCGCTTATATTTGCTGCAGTCCAAGGCGCTCTGTACAGCTGTGTCATCTGGCATCCTTACCACATGGCTAAACATAGATCATCTTTGCTAGGCTACCTCTACGGACAGCGGCGATGTATTACACATCTTGTATAGTGCGTCGTTGGAAAATATACTGCCAGGCCATCGGTGTCCAGTGCCGATGTGGCGGTGTTTGCGGTTGCGGGCATCGGGTTTGTCTAGAGCTGCCTTTGGAGCTGGCCAGCTGTTAGAGCTATACAGCATCAAGGATACGCAGGTTGCATTGTATAAACGTAGTCTTTTTGTCAAGGGCATCTACGAATCCATAGCTTCCGGAAGGACTGGAAAGCTATGTTCTCCATGACGCAGCGTGCAGCAATGTCAGTAGTACTCCAGAGAAGTGAGCCCAGGATTTTACTTTTCCTCTATGGTTCACCACTACGAGGTGGATCGTCATTTTCATTGGCTCCATGCTTTGTCGATAGATATGTGGGTGAAGCCTATTTTGGATTCATTCATAAAGAGATTCTCACTTTTAACTTTGCCTGCAGCTTTTGGGAACAGTTCGTCAAGGGGTTTTTTCCTCGTCTATGAGGTCCACATCATCTCTAGCGGCAGTGCCAGTATGGACACTGAAGTGGTTGGTCTTGTGTAATTTCCCTGCACTGATTTCAATGCAGCATCAATGTAACAGGTGAAAAGCACAGGGGATAAACCATCTCACTGTTGAGGGCCGATTGATATCTCAAACTCTGCAGACTTTACTGACTTGACTCATACTCTCAGCTTAGTGTCTGTAAGTAGACGTCTCACTAGTCGCATCTAATTTTCGTTGCAACTGATCTGGTGTTGTGTATCTAGGTTATTTGAGCATGTAATTGTGTCGATTGCTTGTGATATTTCAATGCTATGCTTCATGGAAATCCTGTGACAGTTCATCCATGACACTAATTTTACCTGCGATTGAGTCTGCTTTTTAATAACAAGATCCTTTAAGCCTTTGTTATCCTTTAAGAATGGTATTGTGTGCCCGGCGTAGTTTGGTGCGGTCCTCACTTTGGCCACTTTGACAGATGCGCAGCCGTAGTGCTTTCTACAATTCTGAGAGCTTTACTACTCCAGGGTCTCCCGTATACCTAGTTCGCACGTTATTTCTGACAACTCGTATGGTGATGGTAGTCTTTAGTTAGTTGGTAGTATTTTGGCAAGAGGCCGAGTTAGGATGGGAGCTGATGCTATTTTCTACAGAATGGCTGCGTTATGTGACATTTGAGTGTCAGTGTCACTGATAAGTGTGGGTAGGTCGTAGGTGAGTCTACCCTCTTGCCTGGTATAAGATTTTTACATTAGTTAGAGAGGTTCATCGGAAGGGTGTGTATCGACTAACTTATGGTCAGAATTGAGGTCTGCACCTCCATAGGAACTAACATCCTGTAGAGGCTTTGCTTCTCCTTCGCATATTATGAAGGCTATTTGGTTGAAGCCTACTGCGGTAGCCTTAGATCATGCTGCACATTTGCGGCGAGCAATATGGCATGTCCATGTTGTTCGGTGACGGCATGGGTGCTTGAAATCCGTATTTGTGGCAAATGGGTCATTGGACCCTAGGAATGCCACGAGTGCATCTCGCTAGCTGCTGCGTGTGCCCTCTCCATATGATCCCATGTATAAGTCAAGCCCGGAATTCTATTCTGCATTGCTGAGATTACTCAGTCCGTAGTTGAAATCTCTCTCCGTGCATGAACAGTTGCCATCTGGTTAGGATATTAATGGCGGGGCTCACTTCTGCATAAAAGGAATATAATATTGATTGATCAATGACGATCAAAATAAGGTATGAAATAGATTAAGCAATCTTAATCATGTAGCATCACCATACCACGATAAGGAGGCGAATACAATACAATCAAAGCATGAAAGTAGTGCACGTACTGCAGGCTATGCATCCAAACACAGCTGTGTTACGATGGCATGCGGTCTTATTGTTTCTTAATGTGCCATGTTCCGCGATTGCACTAGTTTGGTAACACCCGGCAGTCGATACTTCTTGTTTATTTCTAATCCTCGGCCAGCGTCCTTAGCTACAGTAGGTTCTTTTCGGCGCTATTGCAAAATGCTTAAGCAGTTAAACATTGATGTCAAATCGAAGGTGAATTTCGTAGAATTGTGTGGAAGAATACCCGGATGCTCCAGAGAGTAGAGTACATAGATCTATCATGAATTTATGAGCACATTCTCCACATTTATGGCATCAAGCGGAAGAAGTCAAAACTGTCTGCTTCATCTAAACAACGTTATGGTCTTCTGATAACCTAATAACATTCATTGATTATGCCATAAAGAGAAGCCAAGCTGGCATTTTAGATACGGTACTGGGCAGCTGTATAGCAGAGTCAAGCAGGCTTGGCTCTAAATGCTTCTTGGAGATATTAGTATTGGATTTAATAGTGATCAGTGCGTCATGCTCTATAGGGGGATAAAGGATAGAGAGTTGGTATGTTGATATTTAGACGAATACAGCGATAGTTTTGAGAATGGTGCTGCAAGTGGCCTCCAAGCGTAACCACGAGATCTAGGACAATGAATGAATCCACTTTTAGCCACGACCGTTCCCTTTCTAGCGAAGCTCCACCCACACTTTGGATCGATCGAACTCTGAACTCCCTAAACTCATTTTCCAGAAAATTATACAGGTAAAATTTTGAATATTTTGAAACTAATTTATGGCAACACCTCTGTCAAATTAGTTTCAAAATATTAAAATGGTTATTAAGTAGTAAGGGAAATTAAATAGACATGACGGACTATTATACACTATTCATGATGTCTTTTAAATGTGACATCAGCCTGCCCGTGACGTAATTGTTTATGACGTCATATACTTGACGGCCAGTCTGGATTCCTCTATTTGCTTGTGTGATCAATGATTTTATAATGGTAATACAGGGATCCATTTCTAGCTATGCCCTTCCCATTTCTAGCTAAGATCCGCCCATTTCCGCCTACTTATTCCGCGTGGTGTCGCTATCGATTCGAAACTTTGAAACCTGAATTCCCAAGAGTTTAAATTTCATGGTAACTATATGGGTAAGCTCCCAGTCAAATTAGTTTCAATGTATTCAACAGAATGTTTAATAAATTGGAAATGCATCAAGACATACAATTCAATTTCGTTTTATTGACTGACTTTTCGACTTTCATTACAGAGCTACAACATTATTTTGATTACAACGCATTGTTTAGATTTTCCACGAAGCTCAAAACATAAAATCCTATATCTGAGAATCTGTGATAACTCCACTCGGTATCAGAAAACATCAAATCAAACACGAGTGAATTGTGCAAGATAGAAAAGAAAATGTAATTAAGGTTTCACGGCCCATTGCTAAAAAAAATTTAAATTAGGCCCTCCAAAAATAGTGCCGCTCTCAAGGGTATTATGGGAAATTTGATTGTGATGAGTGATGGCGTGATGGCGATTCCAGGAATTTCCGTAACAAACTAAAGGAGGCAAAATAACGACTATCTTGTAAAGTAGAGTTTGATTATCTCTGTGATCAATAATGCGCACATTAATTACATTCCTAGTACCTGTTGTCTTGTAAGAAGCGACAATCAACTCAATGTACTGATGGGATCGTGACATTTGATGGATAGACCTTATATCAGTTGAAAATTTGCATCATTTCCTTCTGATCTCTTTTGAAAATGGACCTGAATGGACCTTTCCTGTTTTAGCTATGCCCCGCCCGTCCCTAGTTAAGCTCGTCCCCCCCCCCACCTCGCTCGTGTTGGGAATGATCGACCCCTCAACTTGTTACTATCAATCAAACATTGCGGGGGAACCTGTTGAATATGAAGGCAGCAACAGCGCCCAGTAAAATTAGTTTCAAAATATTCAACATAATGTTTATTAAGTGGCAAAGCCATACAATTCGTCCAACGTGTCGGATTATTAAGCGTTAAAGGCGGACTATATCGAATCCTTCATGACGTCATGATTATGACGTCAGCCTACAGGGCACGTAGTAGCTTATGACGTCATATGAGTGAGTGAGGAAATGGATTCATGAATTGGTTGTAACGTTAGTTCAAATGTGATTTGATTGTAACGTTAGTTCAAATGTGATATTATTTGATTGTAATGTTAGTTCAAATGTGATGTTATTTGATTGCGGGGTAAGGTCAAATAATTTGAAAGAAATTCGACTGGGTGCTGTTGTTGTTGTTGGTGGTGGTGGTGGTGTTGTTGTTGCTGTTGTTGTTGTTGTTGGTGCTGTTGTTGCTGTTGTTGTTGTTGTTGTTGTTGTTGTTGTTATTGCCATATTCAACAACTTGCCTATATAGTTTTCTGGAAATTGAGATTCAGGGAAGTCAAGGTTTAATAGATTTCCAACACTGGCAAATCATTAACTAGAAATGGGTGGGGCTTAGGTAGAGATGGGTGGGGCTTAGGTAGTGATGGGTGGATCGTAGTTAAAAGTGCATTCATCCATTGTGATATTTGTAAAAATGTTATGTCATTTGATTCCGTAGTTGGCGCTTATCGGCGGCTACATTGTTGTCGCCTCTATTGATCTGGTGATGGGATAGGGACGAGGTGGATTGATGGATTGAGTGGGGAGTGGAGGGGCGGGGTCGGTTGGTGGAGGTGTCAATCAACTGCTATATTTCATCATTATCAACATGCTCATGCTGGGGCAAATATTTACAGTAAGAGCTGCCAGCAAAAGAAGGTGTTACATGGGCATTTCTAGTTTTAGCTATGCCCCTGCTATAACCACACTTCGCCCGTCTTGGGATCGATCGATCCCTGAACTCACTGACTATCAATTTCCAAAAAACTATACAGATATGCTGTTGAATATTTTGAAACTAGCTAGAACGTGTGCTGATGCCGCCTGTGCTATTGGTAATGCAAGGGAGAATTAGTGACAACTTGTATATGCGACTTTATATTATACTATTATGCCTATGCCAGCAACAGTGCCCCGTCCAATTTGTTTCAAAATATTCAACAACATGTCTACTAAATAGTAAGGACAGACAACACATATTCCATCGCCTATTAAGCGTTCTTCTAGAACATAGATTCAATAGGTAATTGATTATGACGTCATCCTACACGTGACGTGTAGGATGACGTCATAATCAATTACCTATTGAATGACGTAGTTGATTATGATGCCATATGATGGATGGATAAACTAAAAAATTTATATTTTTATTTTTATTATAAATTATTCAGCATTCTAAGTTAGACAGCAATGGCATCGTACATTGTCATTATCGGCAAGCGCATAGGACATGCGGCGATGTTGTGATATCAAACATTGCCATTATCGGCAAGCGCGTAGGACAAGCAGCGATGTTGTGATATCAAAACATTTACTTACAAACAACATCTTCTTCCTGTGATTTTCTGTTCACCTATCCCGCTCGTGGCATAACACATGTATGGGTACTTTTTTCGAGAGTAAGGCACTGCCGAGAGGTCCAAGTCAGAAGCAGACCACACGGTAGTGCACTAAAGAGGTAAATACTGGTTATATTAGCCGCAGACAGAACACATGCTTAGCTTAAGGCCATGGAAGTGACTAAGTCTGTGGATAAGAGGCTGTTCTCTTATTACGCGTGTGCTACAGATTGAGAATTAGTGGCCACCATTTTGTGGGCACACATAGCTCTGAACTGTTATGGCTGTTTGTACTCGCTTGTGATGTTGTATATACGACTTTATATTATACTGCTATGTAATCCAATTATAAGATGTTGCAGTATATTATGCGTTCAATGCATAAATTGCACGGCATAGAAAGCTTATTTATTGGACCGTCTCAATGGACCTTTCCAGTTTATCAATCTATCATCTGACGTCATATGACGTCATAATGAACTAGGTGATGTGTAAGATGACGTCATAATCAATTACAACATGAATGATTTGGATTAGTCCATCTTAAACGCTTAATAGTCTGACACGTTGTACGAATTGTATATTTTGCGATGAAATAACATGCTGTTGAATATTTTGAAACCAATTTGACTTGGCACTGTTGCTGCCATAGTCAAATTAGTCTAGAAATATTCAATAGCTTACCTGGATAGTTTTCTGGAAATGGATAGTAAGGGAGTTCTGGGATCGATCGATCCCAACACGAGCGATGTGTGGGTGGGACTTACCTAATCGAAAACTCGAAAGGTCCATTGGGTGGGACTTAGGTACTCTAAAACTAGAAAAGTCCATTGCCTCAAAGTTAGCATGCATGTCCATAATTCCATTGTCTGTCGTCATCATCAAACATTCCAACCAGTGAAAGGAGCGATGGTTATGTCATTTTATATTTCCTGTGACTTCGCTGCACAGACAATTGATCGCCTCCACCTACAGTGATTTCTGGCATCCAGCCATTTAAAATATATGCATGGCCCTGTCAAATGGAGGAATATCAGTATTAAATATAAATGAGAGAGAAAATCAGGAGAGCCATTTCGTGATCTTTCTGCCATATGCATTTCGCTGACATGGGAGTTTTACTTTGTTAGCATTAACACGTGCTCTTCACACTTTATGCGCAAAATAATGTTTCTGAAATCGGTTGCTGTTTAAGACATCAACATTTTTCAAAGTACCAGGCCCACACTTGTCGTCATTCCACCAGTATATTGCGCGTGTTGACATTGGAATAGAGCAGTTCAAGGCTAATTGCTTGTTTCTTGGTGATAAAGAAATGCGCTTGTGTGGCTCTAATGCCACAATATATTGTCATCTGAGTGACTACTGAAGAGAATAGACGACTATAATGTGGCATGTTAATGCTGTCTGGATGGTCGTTGGTGCGATTTATATAAGCCCTCCACTGAGTCACAGCAGGAATCTAATACGAACAGAGTTTTATATTGGACGAGCCGTTCTTTAAGTCGTTAAGTTGTCCTTTCAGAGTCCACCTGCTAAATCAAATATTCTGCCCGTCCGTCCGTCCGTCCGTCTGTCTGTCTGTCTGTCTGTCTGTCCGTCCATCCATCCATCCGTCCGTCCGTCCGTCCGTCTTGCCGTCCCTCCCTCTGTCCGTCCGTCCGTCCATCTGCCCGTCTTTCCGTCTGTCCATCCGTCTGCCAGTCCGTCCGTCCGTCTCTCTCTCTCTCTCTCTCTCTCTCTCCATCCCTCCCTCCCTCCCTCCCTCCCTCCCCCTACTTCCCTCCCTCCCTCCCTCCATCCCGCCTTCCCTCCCTCCACCTCCCTCCCTCCCTCCCTCTCTCTCTCTCTCTCTCTCTCTCTCGCTCTCTCTCCTCCTCCTCCTCCATATCCCGTCCACGCCATCTCCCTGCTCTCTCCAAACTCTCCCCTCTCGCTCTCCTTCCCTCCCATTCGACGTTTTAGGCGAGTAATACACATAGAGCGAATCAGAACACATGAACTGACAGCTCTGATATAGTTCTCACAGACCACTTGAACTGACCACTCTGAGGTCGTTCTCACAGAACACTTAAACTGACAGCTCTGATATAGTTCCCAAATATGACTTGAACTGACCGCCCTGATGTAGTTCTCGCATAACACTTTAACTGACCGCTCTGATGTAGTTCTCACATAACCCTTGAAATGAATGGTATTTAATCTTTATATCTCTTTTCTCCAGTGTATATCGTTCAGACTAAAGATGCCGTGGCACATCCCACGCATAATCCACGCTGGGTCAGCAGTTGTCGCCGTACTGCCTAACAGCTACATATGCGCCATGGGACACCATTGCCCACTGGTAACATATGCACCATGGGACACCCATTGTCCACTGGTAACGAGGATGTCTCATAAACCAAAGGTTCTGCCTCTACATCGAGGAGCACCAAAAGTGGGAGACCGGTTGTGGGGTGGACGGGTCTCATAACTTGCGAACAACCAATGCCTCGGGTGGACGAGTCTCATGGCGTGTGAATAACCAATGCATTGGGTGGACGAGTCTCATGGCATGTGAATAACCAATGCCTCGGGTGGACGTGTCTCATGGCTTGTGAATAACCAATGCCTCGGGTGGACGAGTCTCATGGCTTGAGAATAACTCATGCCTTGGGTGGAAGAGTCTCATGGCATGTGAATAACCAATGCCTCGGGTGGACGTGTCTCATGCCTTGTGAATAACCAATGCCTCTTACTGAAAGTAATTTGGAACAGTCTCTCTAACCATGTTATTTTAGCCAAACCCATAAACCCATTCAAAAATAGACCAGGTAAATATTGGGAAAACCAAGATATTTTGTATGATAATTATAAAACAAAAACTTATATAACCGGAAGTCAAAAAGCTAATACTGCAAATGAAGATCTGGAGTCCAGTGAAGAGGATATGTAGGAGCCTGGAGTGGAAATCAACAATACGTTGCAATAAGTAAAGGCTGCATGCTGATTAATTTACATAGGATTATCATTTACAATTCGAGACTTGAAGTCAGATCATTCTTTATGATGCTTTGTGGCGACGGCGACTACGATAAGATTAGTCAAACTAAGGTAAATGCACCTAGATAATGGCTAGATCTACACCCTACGTCTTTATCTGTATCACATACTCTGTCTCTCTCCATTAAAGACGTGCTGATTTCTTATAAATTAGAAATACAAGAATTCGTGTCAGTAACATGTTTCCGGATCGGAAACTAATTATACCTCAGGGGAACAACCATGCCATAGAGGTCACAGATGTGAGCTCTGTTTGACAATGTAGCCGTAGACCGAGCATTATGTCGGAAAGCACTATGGACCCTGGGTGCGAATAAATGAGAATCGATCGATATAGAGAATCGATTTGGGTGTTTAAAGCTAAGGCGATCTCATAACAAATCAATTGGCATTTCCAGTCCCAATGCTGCAGTATGTATAACTATACTGGAGGACGGTGCTGGAATGTATTTTGTCATAAGAGTTGTTGTTCTTCGTTTTCATCAATGAATGGATGATCTGTCATTCAAATATATGACGTCATACCCTAAATGCATCTCATGTTAGCTGACGTCACGATCAAGTGACGTAGATAAGATACCAAAGCGGCATATTTGACTGTCACGAAAATGTCTGATGTATTTGTTTCTGCTGAAGTTACATTTTAATAAACATTCTTTTGAATATTTGGCAACAGGTCTCAGACAAAGGCAGTTTCAAAATAACACGTGTATAGTTACCTTGAAATTCAATCTGGGAATTTAAAATCTATAATCAATTCAAATGTTCGTGCAAAATGGGCGGAGCTTCGCTAGAAGGGCATGGCTATAAATGGTTCTCAATGTTATAGCGCGTGTATAAATAATGGACACGATGCCACGAATCAAAAAGGGTTGGTAAAACGAGGCCTATTATAGGACTATGATAAGCCAAACAAATCAGATAAGAACCAAGTTCACAGAACGCGTGTTACAGTCGTTACTGGACTGCCTGTGAGCTTAGTACATAGATGATGTGCGCGTTACAGTCGTTATTGGACTGCCTGTGATCTTGGTACACAGATGTTGCGCGTGTTACAGTCGTTACTGGACTGCCTGTGATCTTGGTACATAGATTATGTGCGCGTTACAGTCTTTATTGGACTGCCTGTTATCTTGGTACATAGATGCTGTGCGTCGACGTCTTGATGAACTGCTTTGCTCCCGAAATCATAGTCTTTACTATCATTTTACATTTGCCCGTGCTTCCCGGGCCCTGCTTAAAACTAGTACCCTCCTCTTGTCGAATAAACCAACAGGCCAAGTGTTCGTGATCGATAGCAGCTGGTTACTTCACACTAACATTTAGCAAAACCTTGACATCATCACGCAATTCTATGTGTTAAAACTCACATTGGCGTCTGGACTACCGACATAGCACTCCCAATACACCTTGTCCCAATATCCACCTTCAATCTTGGTTTAAAAAAACTATGGCGGACCCTCTGAGGAACTTGTGTCTTCGAGCGGTACAAAAATCAATGTGACACTAGATCAATCGCGGATACCAGTAGTCCATAACAAACACGATACAACTACTGATACCAAGAGTTCGCATCGAACACAGTATAACTACAGATACCACGAGTTCGCATCGAACACAGTATAGCTACAGATACCACGAGTTCGCATCGAACACAGTATAACCACAGATACCACGAGTTCGCATCGCACAGAGTATAACTACAGATACCACGAGTTCACATCGAAAACAGTATAACTACAGATACCACGAGTTCGCATCGAACACAGTATAACTACAGATACCACGAGTTCCCATCGAACACAGTATAACTACAGATACCACGAGTTCGCATCGAACACAGTATAACTACAGATACCACGAGTTCGCATCGACCACGGTATAGCTACAGATACCACGAGCTCGTATCGAATATGGTATAACTACAGATACCACGAGGTCACGGCACAATAGATGGATTTCTACCGTCTTTATTTTCTTCTTCTCCGTTTTTTTCATCATCATCATCATCATCATCATCATCATCATCATTTCATATTTGCTATAATTGGATTCTGTGATATTATAAAGATCTATGCTTATGTTTTAGTGAATACATATTGTAAGATGTTATAATGCTATGCAAACATATCGTATTTTAAAAAGCTTTTCGTCAAGTGAAAAATGTGCAATAAATTAACATGAAAATACGTCTTCTTCTTCTTCTTCTTCTTCTTGTTCTCCTCCTCTTCCTCTTCCTCCTCCTCTTCCTCCTCCTTCTCCTCCTTCTTCTTCTTCTTCTTCTTTTTTACCATCACCATCATCATCATCTTCTTCTTCTTCTTCTTCCCGCTCCAGCCAGAGTAAATAAAGGTGTTGTTGTTGTTAGATCTCTTGCTAGATTGCGAACTCGCGCACTCATTCACGACCATGCCCGATTGCAAAATTCTTTTACCCTCTTTCTTTAACGGGCCGAGGGTATTAAGTTGTTTGTCATTTAGCACAAGGATGGTAACATAGGCATGCCGAGTGACATAGCAGCGTTCCATGATTGGACGGTTATGATATTTCCATCTAAACAAATGTCGATCGAACATACACAGTTTGTCATATCTTCTATTATAGAAGCCATACTGTGTATGTTGCGTGGTTTCAGTATTAGGGACGAATCATTTTGTTACACATTGTATATAATGGGCACTTGCTTTTGGGTCCAAAGAACGATGGTGGTTTCTTATAACGTGTGATCATACGATATCGTAATGAATCACCATCATGTGATTTTCGAAGCTATTTACCGAAGCGCATGGACTATATTAAGCGACCACATGTCTTTATATCTACCTGTCACGTGAACTGTGTTAAGCGACCACATGTCTTTATATCTACCTGTCACGTGAACTGTGTTAAGCGACCACATGTTTTTATATCTACCTGTTACGTGGACTGTATTAAGCGACCACATGTCTTTATGTCCACCGGTCACGGGAACTTTATTAAGCGACCACATGTCTTTATGTCTACTGGTCACGTGAACTGTATTAAGCGACCACATGTCTGTATGTCCAAGTGTCACAAAGACTTATTTAGCGCCCACATGTTTTTATATCCTCCTGTCAGATGGACTGTATTAAGCGCCCACGTGTCTTTATATTTACTTGTCATGTGAACTGTATTAAGCGACCACATGTCTTTATGGCCACTTGTCACAAAGACTTATTAAGCGCCCACGTGTTTTATGTCCTCCTGTCAGATGGACTGTATTAAGCGCCCACGTGTCTTTATGTCTACTGGTCACGTGAACTGTATTAAGCGACCACATGTCTTTATGTCCACTTGCCACAAAGACTTATTTAGCGCCCACGTGTTTTATGTCCTCCTGTCAGATGGACTGTATTAAGCGACCACATGTCTTTATGTCCACTGGTCACGTGAACTGTATTAAGCGACCACATGTCTTTATGTCCACCTGCCACAAAGACTTATTTAGCGCCCACGTGTTTTATGTCCTCCTGTCAGATGGACTGTATTAAGCGACCACATGTCTTTATGTTTACTGGTCACGTGAACTGTATTAAGCGATCACATGTCTTTATGTCCACCTGTCACAAAGACTTATTTAGCGCCCACGTGTTTTATGTCCTCCTGTCAGATGGACTGTATTAAGCGACCACATGTCTTTATGTCTACTGGTCACGTGAACTGTATTAAGCGATCACATGTCTTTATGTCCACCTGTCACAAAGACTTATTTAGCGCCCACGTGTTTTATGTCCTCCTGTCAGATGGACTGTATTAAGCGACCACATGTCTTTATGTCTACTGGTCACGTGAACTGTATTAAGCGACCACATGTCTTTATATCCACTTGTCACAAAGACTTATTTAGCGCCCATGTGTTTTATGTCCTCCTGTTACATGGATTGTATTACGTTACCACATGTCCTTATGGCTACCGGGCACGTGGACTGTATTAAGCGACCACATGTCTTTATATCTACTGGTCACGTGAACTGTATTAAGCGACCACATGTCTTTATGTCCACCTGTCACAAAGACTTATTTAGTGCCCATGTGTTTTATGTCCTCCTGTTACATGGATTGTATTAGGTGACCACATGTCTTTATGTCTACTGGTCACGTGAACTGTATTAAGCGACCACATGTCTCTATGTCTACTGGCCACGTGGAATGTATTAAGCGCCCATGTCTAACTGTCACATGAACTGTATTGAGCGACCACATGTCTTTATGTCCACCGGTCACATGAACTGCATTAAGCGACCACAAATCCTTATGCCCATCTGTCACAAGGGCTGTATTAAACGACCACAGGTCCCCATGTCCACCAGTTACATGGACTGCATTAAGCGACCACCTGTCTCCATGTCACCCGCTACATGGACTATATTAAGCAACCATATGTCTTTATATCCACCAGTTACAAAGAATATATTAAGCGACCACATATGTGTATATGTACCAGTTACACGGACTGCATTAAGCGACCATGCCTCTATGTCCACAAGTTAAATTGACTGTGTTAAGCGACCACATGTGACCACTGTGTGATGATGGTCCATACAGTTGCCATTATAATCAGGTTCCACTGCAATATAATAACAAGTTCTGTGGAAGTATTACTCCGGTGAAATGACAACAGGCAGTAGACAATTACTTGGCATTAGGAAATGAACAACAGATCCATATGGCGCCTTTATAAAGAAGCTTAGCAATCACATTTGCTGTAACATGATGGGGTCTTACATAGGGCACGCTCACAGTATCGTATTTAAGATGAAGATCATATGCCTGGTAAGGAGAAGCACATAATCTGGCAATCCAGCCCTGCATAGATTACACTATGCAACGTTTTATACCAATATGAACCTGGCAATCCAGCACAGAATGCGATGTCTGACCATTATCAATCTGGCAATCCAGTGCTGAATGGATTGAATTATGAAATGATTGGCCACTTTTAATCTGGCAAACAGTGATGAATATATTACAATGTGAAATATGTAACAATTACCAATCTGGCAATTCAACCAACAATATATTCAACTAAGCACTGTTTGACGTATTTGTGTGGAGACGAAGTATTGTGAAATTATTTCAACCGCCCAATGCGTTTACGCGCGCGCGTGTGTGTGTATATATGTATGTATGTGTGAGTGTGCGTGCGTGAGTGTGCGCGAGTGAGTGTGTGAGCGCGTGTGCGTGTGCGTGTGCGTGTGTGTGTGTATGCGTGTGCGTGTGCGTGCGCGTGTGTGTGTGTGTGTGTGTGTGTGTGTGTGTGTGTGTGTGTGTGTGTGTGTGCGCGCTTCTTTCACTGCGCGAGTGCATTCGTTTTTTCTGCCCGATTTCTTATGTCTCTGAGCCTTAATTATCAGCCATATTTACGTATTTCTCGCTCGGCCACCAAGCAATGTCACGGTACGTAACAATATAGGTTATATACAGTTTTACCAACATTAAATATTTATAGATAATCTTTACCGACACTAAGTTGTGTCTCGCGTATATTAACACCGTTAACCCCTACTCTATATATACGACTGTATCGTCAACGCCCTGCTGAATATCGCATGGCAACAATTTTCAGTCAAATAGCTGGATACTATTCCAACTACGTCACGCCTATTTCTAGGTAGGCTCCGCCCACTTTGTACACGGGTTTGAATCGATGCTAACGCTTTCAATCATGAATCCCAGGATCTGAATTTCGAGGGAGCTATATAGCTAACTCGTGCTGTTGAATATTTTGCAATTAATTTGAATGGCAGCAATAGCTTACAGTCTCCGTAGTTTCAAAATCATCACAAGAATGTTTATTAAATCGGAAACTCACAAGAGACTAAGAATGAACCTTTCCATTTTTAGCTATGCCCCGCCCAACTCTAGCTAAGCTCCACCCACATCTCGTGTTGGGATCGAGCGATCTCTGAACTTTCCGACTATCAATTTCCAGAAAGCCATACAGGTGAGCTGGTGAATATTTAGAAATTAATCTGAATTGGTGCTGGTGCTACTTATACTGTCCATAATTTTGAAAGTAATTTAACTGGGCGCTGTTGCTAAAATATCAGTTGTCTTAATAACCATATTGGAGCTCCATTTTATGATTTCATTGATTACATAGGCTATATTCTATAGTGTGAAGGGTCTCTTAGCACATATAATCCATTTACATAAATTTCTGAGGATTGGTCTATTGCATATTCCCAGAAGTTGTTTTTTCTGCATATTTACTTCTGATTTAGTACTGTGGCACATATTTTGATTTTACGTCATGGTATTTGCTCCAGTCATAGAAAAAGTGTTTTTCATCATCCAGTTTATTACAAACTGTGGAAACATAGTCTGTCATTTCTGTCGGTTCTTGTCCATTGTCCAAACTCAATTGTCAATGTATAGTTTAAGGTCCTAAAGTGAAAAAATGTAAAGATGTCTTAACAGGTAATACAATTAGATATTTTTTAAATGGAAGCACCACCTTGCTTTCGTTATATAAAACTCACCTGGCAGATGCTTGAAGCTGATTTTTTAGGTTTGGACATACTGCGTTTGTCATTTGTCCTTGTCAGTTTCACCAAACAATTTTTTGAGATAAAGTTTGGGTTAATTAAGTCTTGTTCTCCTGCTTCCTGAAGCATCGATTTTATTTTCCGATACCATTTGAAGTTGGGATATTTGTCATTTTCCAGTTCTAGGCAGACAAAATAAAGCATTGATGATAATTTACCATAACTTGTGTTAACCAGATCTGCCCAGAACCGTAACATCTTCTTTTTGATGATGATAAGCCGGGGATAGGGGTCCGTTTTACCGTACATCATCACATTTGGAGTGCGTTTCCTTTCCTGTACAGCATATCTTATGAATAGAATTTGACAGGTTTCGAATATATCTAGATTTTCAGAAAAATATAGGCCCTACTTTGGACCCATATGAGGTAAATGGTGTTAGCGTGCTGTCGGATAGGGCTGCAGTGAAGGTCAAATAGTTTACCGTGATCTTTGAGTAATTTGAACGTTGCTTTATTTATATCTCTGTTTAATATTTCGCTTTCTGCATGAGTAAAACTGCTGTTACTTTTGAAAAAGTGTTCCTAATAATAAATACTCGTCTACAGTTTGAATCTGTTCCCCTCTAAGTTAAAATGCCTCTTGCTTGAATCCTCGAATCCATAGTCATAGACGTAATCTTTCCGGTATTTTAGAAGATAATTGTGTCAGATTTGGATTAGCACAAGTCACTCGTGGTGTGACTGGTCACTCGTGGTGTGACTGGTCACTCGTGGTACGACTGGTCACTCGTAGTACGACTGGTCACCCGTGGTATGACTGGTCACTCGTAGTACAACTGATCACTCGTGGTACGACTGGTCACCCGTGGTATGACTGGTCACTCGTGATGTGACTGGCCACCCGTGGTATGACTGGCCACTCGTAGTACGACTGGTCACTCGTGGTGTGACTCGTCACTCGTGGTATGACTGGTCACCCGTGGTATGACTAGTCACTCGTAGTACGACTGTTCACTCTTGGTGTGACTGGTCACTCGTGGTACGACTGGTCACTCGTGGTATGACTGGTCACTCGTGATATGGCAGGTCACTTGTGGTACGATAGCTCACTCGTGGTGTGACTGGTTACTCGTGGTATGACTGGTCACTCGTCCTGTGAATGGTCACTCATGGTATGGCTGGTCACTCGTGGTACGACTGGTCACTCATGCTGACTGGCCACTCGTGGTATGACATCTTGACATAATTATCAGAAACTAAAGCGAGGTTTTGATTTGACCCCCACCTCCACATCCTCCACCACCCCCACCACCCAACCCCCAACCCCCACCCACACCCACACCCCCAACCCTCACCCCCCCCCCATCACCCCCCACACACAAACACACACACACACACCTCCCACACGCTCATACTATGCTCCTCCTGACGGATTTGTCTTTCATTTGTCAATAGTCCGCCATCGTAGTCATAGCCGGACATCTAATCAATTCGGGGTGGTTGTGGGTGGGTCGGTGGGTGGGTGTGTGTGTTGGTGGGTGGGTGGGTGGGTGGGTGGTATTTTAACCCATCAATGCCTAAATGTATACAAGAAAATACAAATATTTGCTTTTTGAATGTTAATTTGCAGGCCATGAGTAAGGAGTATTTTTATTGATCAGTCATTCCAGTACTAAATCTTTACAAATCGCATTCTCTTGGCGTACAAATAAACATTCCACAAGATCACTACAGAGGATGATTTTGGTCGGTTTCGCCATAAAATTGTTAAACACGTTCTGCGATGCCATTACATTACTTAGTAAAGATCGTCTAGGCGATGGAATGATATCTCAGTAAATACGATAGATCTGAAATGTTATATTTAATACGGCTAATTAACCTCTATTTTAGGAGATTACTGTTATGTTCTAGTCCTGTTTTGGCCAAACATGTGTTATACATCCATACATCTCTCTACTGTGTTATACATCCATGCATCTCTCTACTGTGTTATACATCCATACATCTCTATACTGTGTTATACATCCATACATCCCTCGACTGTGTTATAAATCCATATATCCCTCCACTGTTTCATACATCCATACATCTCTGTACTGTGTTATACATCCATACATCTCTCTACTGTGTTATACATCCATACATCTCCCCGCTGTGTTATACATCCATGCAGCTCTCAACTGTGTTATACATCCATACATCTCTCTACTGTGTTATACATCCATACATTTCTCTACTGTCTTATACATCCATGCATCTCTCTACTGTGTTATACATCCATACATCTCTATACTGTCCTATACATCCATACACCTCTCTATTGTGTTATACATCAATACATCTCTCTACTGTGTTATGCGTCCATACATCTCTCTACGGTTTTATACATCCATACATCTTTCCACTGTTTTATACATCCATACATCTCTATACTGTGTTATACATCCATACATCCCTCGACTGTGTTATACATCCATACATCTCTCTACAGTGTTATGTATCCATACATCTCTCCACTGTTTTATACATACATACATCTCTCCACTGTGTTATACATCCATACATCTCTCTCCTGTGTTATACATCCATACATCTCTCTGCTGTGTTATACATCCATACATCTCTCCACTGTGTTATGCATCCATACATCTCTATACTGTGTTATACATCCATACATCTCTCCACTGTGTTATACATCCATACATCTCTCTACTGTCCTATACATCCATACACATCTCTACTGTGTTATACATCCATACATCTCTCTACTGGGTTATGCGTCCATACATCTCTCTACAGATTTATACATCCATACATCTTTCCACTGTTTTATACATCCAAACATCTCTATACTGTGTTATACATCCATACATCTCTCTACGGTTTTATACATCCATACATCTCTCTACTGTGTTATACATCCATACATCTCTCTACGGTTTTATACATCCATACATCTTTCTACTGTATTATACATCCATACATCTCTCTACTGTGTTATACATCCATACATCTCTATACTGTCCTATACATCCATACACCTCTCTATTGTGTTATACATCAATACATCTCTCTACTGTGTTATGCGTCCATACATCTCTCTACGGTTTTATACATCCATACATCTTTCCACTGTTTTATACATCCATACATCTCTATACTGTGTTATACATCCATACATCCCTCGACTGTGTTATACATCCATACATCTCTCTACAGTGTTATGTATCCATACATCTCTCCACTGTTTTATACATACATACATCTCTCCACTGTGTTATACATCCATACATCTCTCTCCTGTGTTATACATCCATACATCTCTCTGCTGTGTTATACATCCATACATCTCTCCACTGTGTTATGCATCCATACATCTCTATACTGTGTTATACATCCATACATCTCTCCACTGTGTTATACATCCATACATCTCTCTACTGTCCTATACATCCATACACATCTCTACTGTGTTATACATCCATACATCTCTCTACTGGGTTATGCGTCCATACATCTCTCTACAGATTTATACATCCATACATCTTTCCACTGTTTTATACATCCAAACATCTCTATACTGTGTTATACATCCATACATCTCTCTACGGTTTTATACATCCATACATCTCTCTACTGTGTTATACATCCATACATCTCTCTACGGTTTTATACATCCATACATCTTTCTACTGTATTATACATCCATACATCTCTCTACTGTGTTATACATCCATACATCTCTATACTGTCCTATACATCCATACACCTCTCTATTGTGTTATACATCAATACATCTCTCTACTGTGTTATGCGTCCATACATCTCTCTACGGTTTTATACATCCATACATCTTTCCACTGTTTTATACATCCATACATCTCTATACTGTGTTATACATCCATACATCCCTCGACTGTGTTATACATCCATACATCTCTCTACAGTGTTATGTATCCATACATCTCTCCACTGTTTTATACATACATACATCTCTCCACTGTGTTATACATCCATACATCTCTCTCCTGTGTTATACATCCATACATCTCTCTGCTGTGTTATACATCCATACATCTCTCCACTGTGTTATGCATCCATACATCTCTATACTGTGTTATACATCCATACATCTCTCCACTGTGTTATACATCCATACATCTCTCTACTGTCCTATACATCCATACACATCTCTACTGTGTTATACATCCATACATCTCTCTACTGGGTTATGCGTCCATACATCTCTCTACAGATTTATACATCCATACATCTTTCCACTGTTTTATACATCCAAACATCTCTATACTGTGTTATACATCCATACATCTCTCTACGGTTTTATACATCCATACATCTCTCTACTGTGTTATACATCCATACATCTCTCTACGGTTTTATACATCCATACATCTTTCTACTGTATTATACATCCATACATCTCTCTACTGTGTTATACATCCATACACCTATCTACTGTGTTATCCATCCATGCACCTCTCTACTGTGTTATACGTCCATACATCTCTCTACTGTGTTATACATCTATACACCTCTCTACTGTGTTATGCATATATACATCTCTCTACTGTGTTATACATCCATACATCTCTCTACTGTGTTATACATCCTTTCATCTCTCTACTGTGTTATACATCCATTCATCTCTCCACCGTTTTATACGTCCATACATCTCTCTACTGTGTTATACATCCATACATCTCTCTACTGTGTTATACATCCATTCATCTCTCCACCGTTTTATACGTCCATACATCTCTCTACTGTGTTATACATCCATACACCTCTCTACTGTGTTATACGTCCATGCACCTCTCTACTGTGTTATACATCCATACATCTCTCTACTGTGTTATACATTCATACATCTCTCTATTGTGTTATGCGTTCATACATCTCTATACTGTGTTATACATCCATACATCTCTCTACTGTGTTAAACATCCATACATCTCTCTACTGTATTATACAACCAGACATCTCTCTACTATGTTTTACATCCATACATCTCTCTACTGTGTTATACATCCATACATCTCTCTACTGTGTTATACATCCATACATCTCTCTATTGTGTTATGCGTTCATACACCTCTCTGCTGTGTTATACATCCATATATCTATCTACTGTGTTATACATCCATACATCTCTCTACTGTGCTATACATCCATACACCTCTCTACTGTGTTATACATCCATACATCGCTATGATGTGTTATACATCCATACATCTCTCTACTGTGTTATACATCCATACACCTCTCCACTGTGTTATACATCCATACACCGCTGCTGTTTTATACATCCATACATCGCTCTACTGTGTTTTACATCCATACACCCCTCTACTGTGCTATACATCCATACATCTCTCTACTGTGTTATACATCCATACATCTCTCTACTATGTTATACATCCATACATCTTTCCACTGTGTTATACGTCCATTCATCACTCTACTGTGTTATACGTTCACACTTCCCTTTACTGTGTTATACATCCATACATCTTTCTACTGAGTTATACATCCATACATCTCTCTACCGTGTTATACGCCCATTCATCGCTCTGCTGTGTTATACATCCATACGCCCCTCTACTGTGTTATACATCCATACACCTCTCCACTGTGTTATACATCCATACATCTCCGCTGTTTTATACATCCATACATCGCTCTACTGTATTTTACATCCATACACCTCTCTACTGTGTTATACATCCATACATCTCTCTACTGTGTTATACATCCATACATCTCTCTACTGTGTTATACATCCATACATCTCTCCACTGTATTATATGTCCATTCATCTCTCTACTGTGTTATACGTTCACACCTCCCTTTACTGTGTTATACATCCATACATCTCTCTACTGCGTTATACATCCATACGTATCTCTACTGTGTTATACATCCATACATCTCTCTACTGTGTTATACATCCATACCTCTCTCTACCGTGGTATGCGTCAATACACCTCTCTCCTGTGCTATGCATCCATACATCTCTCTCCTGTGTTATACATCCATACCTCTCTCTACCGTGTTATGCGTCAATACACCTCTCTCATGTGCTATGCATCCATACATCTCTCTACTGTGCTATACATCCATACATCTCTCTACTGTATTAAACATCCATACATCTCTCTACCGTATTATACAACCATACATCTCTCTACTGTGTTTTACATCCATACATCTCTCTACTTTGTTATACATCCATACATCTCTCTATTGTGTTATGCGTCCATACACCTCTCTACTGTGTTATACATCCATATATCTATCTACTGTGTTATACATCCATACATCTCTCTACTGTGTTATACATCCATACGCCTCTCTACTGTGTTATACATCCATACATCTCTCTGCTGTGTTATACATCCATACATCTCTCTACTGTGTTATACATCCATACATCTCTCTACTGTGTTATACATCCATACATCTCTCTACTGTATTAAACATCCATACATCTCTCTACCGCATTATACAACCATACATCTCTCTACTGTGTTTTACATCCATACATCTCTCTACTTTGTTATACATCCATACATCTCTCTATTGTGTTATGCGTCCATACACCTCTCTACTGTGTTATACATCCATATATCTATCTACTGTGTTATACATCCATACATCTCTCTACTGTGTTATACATCCATACACCTCTCCACTGTGTTATACATCCATACATCTCTGCTGTTTTATACATCCATACATCGATCTACAGTGTTTTACATCCATACACCCCTCTACTGTGTTATACATCCATACATCTCTCTACTGTGTTATACATCCATACATCTCTCTACTGTGTTATACATCCATACATCTCTCCCCTGTGTTATACGTCCATTCATCTCTCTACTGTGTTATACGTTCACACCTCCCTGTACTGTGTTATACATCCATACATCTCTCTACTGAGTTATACATCCATACATCTCTTTACTGTGTTATACATCCATACATGTATCTACTTGTTATACGCCCATTCATCTCTCTGCTGTGTTATACATCCCTCTACTACGTTATACGTCCATACAGCTCTGACGTTGTTTAATTCGCTATTCCTGTTTTGGCGCTGTATTATACGTCCATACATCTCTCTTGTTTAATTCGCGTCGAACGCGTATAAAGATTCGCCAGTTTTAAATTCATGTTTTATTCCCTAATGGCCTGCATACTTACATTGTTCATGGGCAGATCTTTGTTAGAAATATATCCAAGAGTTATGTGTCATATAATAATGGTATGCAGCCCATGCGGTTTATGTCTGGAGTGTTTAGCTGGTGGCTTAATCCGGATATAAGGGCAATGTTAGAATAACAAGAAACAATAGGCCTGTGACCAATTCAGGAATATTCATTTCTTCTCTCGATATACGTATCCCAGACACTAGACATATAGCCATAAATAATAGAACAACATTTCATATGAAGGGATCAAGTTCGGGATTACTTGAAAATCCCTATTAAATAAACACCAAGCGTGTCGTTTTGATTTTGTGTTCAAATCCTTGCTTCAGACAGGGATAGCAGTGAAAGATTTTAGATACTTTAAATGAAACGGCTTTCAGTAAAATTAATTTCAAAATATTTAGGACTTTTGATGCAGATTTCCATTCACATTATTATCATTGTGTTTATTAGTCGCAAGTTCACGCCATCCCACAAAACAACAGTTCTTCAAACAGTGCAACAGACGATTTATCATTGATGATTCCTATCTGTCATGTATAATATGACGTCACATTCAATTACGTCACATGTAGGCTAACGTTACATTTGTAATTGATAGAAAATACTCCGTCATGGAGCTGGAATAGTCCGTCAAGTGTACAAATTATATGTCTTTGATGGATTTACTATTTAATAAACACTATGTTGATTATTTTGAAACTACGTTTACTGGGCGCTGTTGCTACCATAGGCATAGCCAGCAACAGCAGCCAGTCACAACTTTAAATTGCATTCTGGGAAGTCAGACTTCAAATTATATAAATCGATCTCAATACGTGCATTGCGTGGGCAGAGCTTATTACTAGTACAGAAGTAGTAGTAGTAGTAGTAGTAGTAGTAGTAGTAGTAGTAGTAGTAGTAGTAGTAGTAGTAGTAGTAGTAGTAGTAGTAGTAGTAGTAGTAGTAGTAGTAGTCTCACTTGCTCCGCAGATTTTGTAATTAAATTTTGTACATGCATTTCTGATTAGTAATTAGTTTCCTATTTTGTATTTTTTTTGTAAATTCTCGTCTTGGTTTGCTCACATACTGTGGCTCCAGTATTGTGAAGGCAATCTGCTAACTGGCTAATTTCGTCATTTAATAGGTCCCCTCTTGTCGTGGTCAGTCCAGTACATTTTTATTCGAACCGCTGTGCTATAGCTAAAGCACCTCTGCTAGATCATTAGCGTTGGCAAGATCTGATTGATTGAGCTCTTTTCAAGATTGAAATCCTTTGTTAGGTCGAGTACAGCGCGTTGACGATATAAAGATACTTTCAGTTGGTTGTATATCATCAGCTAGCTCAAACCAACAACTATACGACTGCGTTATATCATTGTATATTTGTTGGTGGTGCCACGTTCTAAAGTGGACACTAATTTTTTTTAGTGTTTAGCTCTTTGCGTGGTGGTCTTTTAGATATTAATGAACCACAATTTATTTGTCAATCAGTTCAGACTATCAAGTATTCGACTTCTATATCGTGGTATACTTGCTAGTAGACATCACGTTCCAAAGGGGTCACTAATTCATTAGTGTTTAGCCTCTTTGTCTGTTGTCTTAGTATTGTATTATATGCTGGCCTGTCTGTAATAAGTTAGTGAATTATGATTTTCATTACATTATAAACCAAGATGGAATCGGTTTGCAAACGTACATTAAGTTTGAAAATCACCACCGAGGGTTGATGCGTAACTGCCATTGAAGTCTATCATAGGTTTAAGGACATGGTTAGTGCGGGACCGAAGGTGATGCAGGGTCTAATTAATGTCTCCAAATTCGTATGGAATGTCACCGTAAGCTGCGAAGATGTTAAAGAAAAGCTGCTTGGTTAGCTTTTGATGGTGATGGGTGAGGTCTGCAATGTGGAAGAGATAGAATCAGACAATCTATTAGTTAAAATAAAGGCTCCATTAGAAATCCCCGATGAAAGAGTAATGGAAGATATGGGAAGGTGCAAAGAATTGAAAGGGAACCGTACTCATTTCATAGAACATTAGAAAATGGGGTACGGCGGGTGTGGTTCGAAAAGCTGGACACGCCGCTACCAAGCAAACGAACACTTGATGGTCTGTTTGTTCTCTCTTTGTAGTATAGGGAGCAGGTGAAAGAGTGCATAATCTGTCTCAGCAGTGACCACCTGGCCGCTGATTGTCCAAACCGTACCAAGTGTCTAACATGTGGTTCTCCGGATTATTTTTAATTGTGTTGTCCAAAGACCAGAGGAGATGCGCGTGTTGTCCTATCTGAAGCTGTAGGACCATCGCCGGCTGTCTCAGGGTGAGAGACAGCTGTAGCAGTTGCTCATGTTCATAGAACTGAGCCTCTGAATGTTAAATCACAAGATCCAGTGGCATTTAGTAGTAGAGATGAATTTGAGGTTCTAGAGGTTGGGTTAAGCATAACACCATCAGAGAATAACAAAGGAGAACATGGCGGCAGCAATGATGATAGTATAGAGCAGGATAACGATAGTTTAGATGAGATGAATTTGGGGCGAACCAAGTTCAGGTCGCAAGAAACAGAAAAATCATTTGAATTTCCTGTAAGCTCACCTGACGTAACCCAAGTAGAGAAAGATAGTTCAGGGAGAATTGGTACAGAAAAAGGAAGTATCAAACGTCAAAAAGATGAATATAGTTCTGAATCTGAAATAGAAAAAATGACATGGATGATGGTGTGATGTCAATTGCTGAGTCAGATGTCTCATCATAGACACAGAGCTCGTAATTGCCTGATGAAATTGTGATGTATCGTTCAGAAAACGGAGAAGTACTGATACCATATGTGACCGGGAAAGGTGTCAAATACCGACACTTGCGCTATGACTCTGATATTAATAGATTTAAGCATTTGGCAACACTAGATTTAGGAAATGCTGAGTCAACAAAAAAGTAGGTAAATGGGCAAGGAAAGCATCGAAAAATCATAAATCCATGGAGATTCATTATGGCGACAGTAACCATCCAGTTATTAATACTTATAATAATGATAATGATTATTTGCACACTCAATGGACCTTTCCGTGTTTAGCTATGCCCCGCTGTTGACCATCGTGCTAATGTAGAAATCTTCCAACCTTCCATTGCCATAGTTTGCTTAACAAGTTTTGTTGAAATATTTTCATGCATATATGTTGATTTTTTAAATTAGTATGAGTGTCAGTCATTGTTACTGTAAGTAACAATGATTTTCAGTAATACTGGTGTAAACAAAATTTCTACACATGCTTAATGCTAGGTTTACTTGTGCAAAAAGGTATTTACCTTACTTTTATGACAATATATAAGATATATTAAGGCAATTATACTACAGTTTGTTCTTAGAAATGTCTAGTCATTGCGATATATTATAACAATGGAAATATGTATCTCTAGTACTGATAATGATATGCATGTGCATTTATATCTTTATCATCTTATCAAATTAAAATTGTAAAAAATTGTATTTGGTTAATGAAATAAAATACTATAATATAAATTTTAAAAATGCAGTCTCCATCTTGATTCCACTTTAGTATATTTACCAACCAGACCTTATGTGACGTCTAACCAGGTCTTCCTCTTGAGTCTTCAAGACGGAGTTGTTGTACCAAAGGCATGATAGAGGTTTGGGCAACTTGTTGTCATGACGTAATAGCGCGTATTAAAGCTACATAATCAAGATCATCGATAGTGGTTAACATATCAATTGTAATTAATGACATACTAATTTATACTTATTAAATAATATATTAATGATTATACAGTCTGACATGTATAACTTGTAATATTTTATTTAATAAGTTAAAATCAGTGACCTATGATTTAATATCTAATTTTTATCAGTGATGTTGATTAAATTCTCCCTTCTACAAATTATTAAAAGCAGATGCAAATGGTCGCTGAGTTTGGGTTACAATTGATGTATCAAACACCCACTTAAATCCTATCTGTGTATATGCCCCAACATCTCATCAGCAACGTAAAGAATTGTTTATTTAATGATATTTCTTCAACAATTGACCAAATCCCCTCTGACAACTTAATTTTTGTAGGAGATTTTAATTGCGTATTAGATGATGTCAAAGGCAGATCATCCAAGTCGAAATATATGGACGCGCACTATTTTGAAATATATATGTGGAAATAAAGGCTTACTAGACACATATCGAATTGTTAATCCAGACGCCAATGATTTTACATGGCTGGCATCCGATGGTAAAATGGCATCAAGGTTAGATAGAACATATATTGGCTGCTCATTGAAAGGCTACATAACTTCAATGAATACCAAGCCTGTAGCTTTTCTGATCGGAATATGGTATGCGCCACATTAAACAATGCTGAGTGGATTAATATTGGGGATGGGTTTTGGAAATCCAACACCGCTTTGCTGCACAATATTTGCTATCGTAAATGTGTAGAGAGCTGTTGGCGCAATTGGGTTGAACGGAAACAAATTTTTGATGACATAATGCAATGGTGGGAAGATATAAAAATGTCTATGTCAAGAGAATATTCGATCAGAAAGGCCAGAGAATTGCGAAAATGCAAAAAAGCAGTGGGTAGATCCTTGATTAAAGTTAATGAGAAAGTCAATAAAGGTGAACATATGATTTATTGATCAGGCTAAAAGGCAAAATAAATGAAATAAATTCAATGGAGCAAAAAGTAGATCAAATGCATAAATGTGCGCTGGGGTGAGAAACCTACAAAATATTAATGTGAACTAGAAAAATTATGTGGTATTGAGAAATCAATACGCTCAATAGAGGCGGTTGATGGTACAACTGTGTCATCAAGCAGAGAGATGATGAAAGCTGTGCATGACTATTATCAACGGTTGTACACATCGGAAGGTAGTGACGACACAACTACCGAACATATTTTAGCTTATATGACAGAAACGTTATCTGACTCATTTTATAGAATCCGTGAACAACTTTCAACACAACAGGATTTGACTAAATCGTTGAAAGGCATGAAAGCACAAAAATCGCCAGGCTGCGACGGACTCCCTGTAGAATCTTATCAAACATGTTGGCATTTATTAGGTCCAACCCTTGAAGAGCAATTAACCTGCATTTTTAAATGTGGACACCTTCCTCCATCAATGGCCAAAGCATATGTTCGACTGATATATAAAAGATGTGATAGAAACAAACCTCAGAATTACAGACGAATTTCATTACTCTGTGTGGATTATAAAATTATATCGAGAGCACTAACTTTAAAACTCGATTCAGTCCTAGAAGATGTAATTGACTCCAACAAAACATGCTCAGTCCCAGGTAAAACAAATACTCTACTTATAAGAGATATGATACAGTTACTCGAGAAAGACGCTATACCAGCAGCGATCATAGCTTTAGACAATGAGAAAGCGTTTGATCGCGTTGAATGGAAATTCTTGTTAAAATCATTAAAATGTATTGGTTTAGGTCCGGGATTCAGTACGTGGGTCACTATTTTGTATGCCAGCATAAAAAGCTCGTTATTTAGGTAATGATCATCTAACTGAACCAATCACCCTAGAACGGGGTGTAAGACAGGGCTGTTCTCTATCACCTATTTTATTTGTGATAGCTATGGAGTCGCTGGGAGCTTCATTGATACAAAATACTCATTTTCCAGGTATATGTGTTGATGGAGTTGATAAGCCGGAAAAGGTGTCTAAGTATGTCGATGATACAACCGTTTTTGTAGGAACAAATAACGATTTCAAGATATTGAAAGCATTATTGAAAGAATTTCAACAAGCATCAGGGCTTAAAATTAATAAAGAGAAATCTAAAGGATTCACAAAAGTAAAAGTAATCACAATTTTACGCTTCTATTTTAGTAAGAAATCAAACATAGCACTAAATTTAAATTGGGAAGAATGGTTGTCCAAGTAAAAGAACATATCAGGCAATTGGAAAAGACGACGCCTTTCAATTTTTGGCAGAGCTAAATAATTTAGCCTTGTCTGGTTTCTGGTACACCGCTTCCGTCATACAGGTGCCTCAAATGGTAGAGAAAGTTATTAAAGAAATAACCCTCTCTTTTCTATGGGAAGACAACGCACATTTAGTGTCACAAGGGGGGGGGTGGGGGGGGGGGGGGGGGGTCGGGGTGCTAGGTTTAGTTAACATTCCAGTCAAATGTGCTTAATTAAAATTGAAGTTTTTGAATCAGCTAATTCAACCCTGTGCACCATGTGCTTGCATTTCGTGAGCACTCATAGAGAGATACGTCGAGCCTTTTTCTATTGATTGCCTATTTATGTCTAATACAGCTCCACCAAATTAGAATAAACTTCCGACTGTACATAAAGAGCAAGTTGGAGCCTTACACACATATACAAGAGGAGGCTTTAAGGCAACAACTCTGGGGCAATAATAAGATTCGTTTTAATAATTTTGTTTTATATTTACCCTCTCTAGCCAAACAGGGCATTCGGTTTCTAAGTGATTTGATAAAGCAGAATTACAGAAAATGGATTTCTATGAATGAACTTTCACGAAAAACATCATTGAGAAATATTGATGCACAAAGGTTGCTTGTTCGCATAAAATATGCTGTTCCCACTGATTGGTTTCAGTTAACAGCTACACCTGCTAACTGTTATAATTTTCAACCAACATCCTGAATGCTGAAATTATTAATTATAGACAACGATCAAAAGATTGGTATCACAACTTAAATTTAAGTCAGGTAAAGTCTTCAGTGGCAATTAATGCAAGGGGCTTTACAATGTGCACCAAATAACTGGAAATCAACATAGAAAAACCATCCATTCTCATTTTATTACACATGATGCACGTGATTTAGCATGGCGCCTGTTGCACCGACGTTTGTTGGTCGGACACTTGACATACAAATGTGGCATTACAGTGTCTGATAGATGTTGCGTATGCAAGATTGAGGAAGAGACAAGGGAGCATTTATTCACTCAGTGTTCTACAGCTACTGCCTTTTGGGAATTCACTAAAAGGATTCTTGCACAATTTGGCATCAAAGTAACACCGGATAATTTATCAAAGGAAGCAATTTTATTTAGGAATTTATCTACTATGAAATGCAAGATCAAAAAATGTGAGAAAGAATTGATCCTGTGTGTTTTATCGCTAGGACTGCATGCCATCTGGAAACACAGCTGTTCAGTAGTCAAAATCGCATTAATAGGAAAGCACCAAATTGCTTTAAGGACTATTTTCCGTGTCCTATTGGTGCAATGTATTCATTTAGTTTCTGCAAAAAAATGATGTTTTAATGATATTAGAGAATGAACTGATTTGGAGTAAATTGAGCTAAATAATTGAATTTGGAAATGATTATTCACGGATCGCCCTGTAGGTGGGGCTTAGAATACACCTTCCGTATAATCTGCGTGTCGTAAGAGGCGACTAAAGGAGGTAAGGGTGAGGTAACCCTGACAGAAACCTCGAGTGCTGAAGACACTTAATCTTTGTGTCCTCAGTCTTGGTACACGAATGAAGACGTAGATGAATTGATGCCTTCGCTGTATCCGTACTTTCATCTCATCGCCTATAGAACCACCAGCCACTATTGGAGCATTGAACTTGCCTAGGATGGCCAATTGAACAGCGATAATACAATGATCTGCTGTATTATCTTCGTATGTCATCCTGTTATCGTCTAGCTGTCATCACCGGCCACTGAGTTGTCGTTTCACTGACATCGCCTTGCTGCCATTGAACTATCCTGCATCGACATCGCGTCATCGTCACATCGTCGTGTCGTCGCATTATCGTGGTCGTCTAGCTCTTCCTCAGTTCAAGGAGACCACCACGGCATGAAGACATTTACCATTTCATACGAACTTAAGTATTTCTGTGTCGTTCTGTCCACATCCACATCTACACGCACGCACGTATCATTACTGTAATATATTATGAATAATACACTTTGTTAAGCATTTTCATCTAATTGTTATCAGTGTCGTAAATTGAAGGTATCCAGTGGCAACCCCGTTAAATTTTGGATTGGATTACTCCATCTCTGTAATATCGTCCCGGTAGTGGTTTGGGATGGACTTCTTCACCTTTTTGTCTATTAAACGTGCTTGTGAAAAACAGGGGCGTTTTAATATGATAGTAACTAACTGCTACTTATTGACGAATCGCTTCACCACCTATTGGAGAATTATGCTCGCCATTTGGGCCTACTACTACACTGTGTGTTTCATTAAACTGCGTACAATCTACTTAGCCTGCCGGTCATGAATCGGCTCAATGGCATCATTTAGTAATGGTAACTTACCCTACTTATTGACGCATTGCTTCGACACTTGTTGGTGAACTATGCTCGCTATTTGAGCCTACTACTATACCATGTGCAAATATTAATGGCTTCGTTGAATTATGCTATGTTATTAGCTCTTTATTAAGCTTGTTTTCTATGTAGTTATGCCATGATTGTAGTCGGGGAGCCAAACTCTGTAGCGTGCAAAAATAAGGTCGAACCTTACAGCCTCTGATATAAAATATTTGATATGATGAGATCATAGATGACATATCCAAGTATAAGAAAACCAATGTTGGATGTCATAATACTCCTGTACTAGAAGATCATTCGGATTTTATTAGGATGGTATATATACTGCGAGACCGACTATATTAAGGGGTTTGGGTAACAGAAATTGAGATATCTTTTGGTAAAATCAGAGTAGACTAACAAAGACCACTCAAATTGTTGCTCTTATGGTCCTCTATCATTTCCTATACGTTATATGAAAATCAGTTAACTAATCAGGTCATCCGATGTCAAAAGCTCATCAATTTTTACCGATGCTTAAAATCAGACAACTATGCATTGTTGTGATTGACAAATTGTTAATAAAAGAATATTTTGATATTAACATCTTCAAAAATGAGCATTAGATATAGGGCGATGTTCATGTA
The DNA here is from genome assembly GCA_034401795.1 of Chaetoderma sp. LZ-2023a. Taxonomy (NCBI): domain Eukaryota; kingdom Metazoa; phylum Mollusca; class Caudofoveata; order Chaetodermatida; family Chaetodermatidae; genus Chaetoderma; species Chaetoderma sp. LZ-2023a. The sequence goes on along the minus strand of CM067365.1, from coordinate 22,606,196 downwards.
TTGCATGAAATCTTGGTAATAACTGACAGAATATCGATTTTCGAAATAATGAGAAAATTCAATTATGGAGTACTAAAAATGAAATGAGCATAATGACAACCCACTCAAAAGGTCCCTTATAGCGGCATCTTCATACATGTTATATGCAAATCAGTCGAATAATTAGGTCACCAGAGGTCAAAAGGTTACAAATTTTACCTAAGATTATTAAAATCGGACAAATTTGGTTTGCTATGACAGCCCGTGTGATAATAGAACCTATTTTGATGTCAACCTCTCGTCAGGGTTGGATTTTCCAAAAAAAAAGAGTAGTAGTAGTAGTAGTAGTAGTAGTAGTAGTAGTAGTAGTAGTAGTAGTAGTAGTAGTAGTAGTAGTAGTAGTAGTCGAAGTGAACGCACGCGTTTATTTAGCTCTGCAATTGCTGCCCGAATTTGCTAGTTTCTAGCGCGAGTTTGTAGATAAATTTTATACATATATTTCGTATTAGTATATCCTTTCAAACTTGATGTTTAATTTGTAAATTCTTGTCTTGGTGGGAGCGCATTTTGTGTCTCCATTTTCTAAAGGCACTCCTCTTAACTGGCGGTTTCAGCCATTTAATAGGTCTCCTCTTACTGTGGTCAATGCAATACCTTTCTCCCCGCGCCAGTATGCTATTTCTATAGTTCGTTGGCTAGAGCATTATATTTGGCAAGATCGCTTGAGTGAGTGGATTTTATTCCTTTGTCATTTGTAAGCGCAAGTCTAGTACTTTGATTTTATAAATCTTTATAGTCAGTTGGCTATTCCTGGTCAACTCGAACAGACTAACTAAATATATGACTGTAATATGTTAGTATGCATTAGGAAACCACTTTAATCGATTAGGTGTTAGTGAACCACTTAGAATGTAGTTCAAACTAACAAATATACGACTGTACTATCTATTCGTATATTTGTTGGTAGGTGTCAGAGTTTTCACTATTTATTTAGTGTTTAGCTCTTTCCCTGACGTCTTGGTATTATATATTTGTATTACCCCTTATATATTGTAGTAGTATGGGTTTCCACTTTTATTAAAACACCATGGCAACCTCCTATAAGCGTACCTTAAGTCTTAAAATCACGACAAATGCTTGGGGTGTTTCGGCAATTGAGGTGTATCATGGGTTGAAGGATGTAGTTGGGGCAGGGCCACGGTCCTTCAAGGTCTCATTAACGTTTTCAAATCTGTATGGAATGTCACCATAGTTAATGAAAGTGTGAAGGAAAAGTTGCTCGACGAGGTCCTTGTCATGAAGGGTGAGGTGTGTAATGTGGAGGAAATAGATTCTGATCGTCTATTAGTCAAGATGAAGGTTCCATTAGAGATCCCAGATGAACGGGTTATCAATGAATTGATCAAGTATGGCAAAGTGGACAAATTAGAACACGAGACCTATCCATTTGATCAAACCTTAGAAAATGGCATCAGAAGAATTTGGTTCAAAAAGGTAGAACAACCTCTCCCAAGTAAGGTCACGATAGATGGTCGATTTATCTTGGCATTATGGTACAGGGGGCAAATCAAAGAGTGTAGAATCTGCTTAAGCACAGAACATCTTGCAACAGATTGCCCTAACAAAAACAAATGTCTAGTTTGTGGATCATCTGATCATTTTAAGTGGCGATGCCTGCCTAAATATGTCAAAAATGGTGCTGAGAAAAGTGCAGAGCAAGTTGTCTCTAAAGAGAATGGCATAGAACCGGTAGCTATTGAGATTGTAGCTGAAATCCATGTTAATGAGAAGCACGTTGCTAAAGAAAATGTCATCGAACCAGTAGTTGCTGAAATTGTAGCTGAAGTCCATGTTAATGAGAAGCATGGTGAACAAACTAAGAATCCAATCGCTGTAGTTGCAGGTGATGAAGTAGAGGTTCTAGATTAGGGGCTAAGTCTTACTGCAGTAACAAGTCAATCCAAGTCTGATGTCAGAGAGGCTAATTCCACACAAGTTGAAGATGATGATCAATACCCCCTGGAAGAGAGTTTTAATTTAGGACAAGTAAAATTCAGGTCGCAAGATACTGAAACTAACTTTGATTTTCCACTGAGTACACTCAATCTAGACGATTTAAATAATATAGAGAAAGTAATTGGTGTCTCGGATCGATTGAGTGGAACAAAGCGACAGAATGATGGAGATAGTTCTGAATCAGAAATAGTCGCTGAATCCGATATATCCATTCAAACACAGAGTTCTAAATCACCCGATGAAATGGTCATGTACAGGTCAGAGACAGGAGGGGTGTTAGTTCCATATGTGACGGCAAAAGTGGTTAAATATAGGAATCTGCGTCATGATTCAGATATATTAAAATATAAGCATTTGGAAAAAGTTGAGCTAAGTAGTGCAGCGTTTGCGAGTAAAATAGGTAAATGGTCTAAGAGAGGGTCGAAAAAAACAAAATCTAGTTAGCTTAATAATGGCGGTTATACACATCATTTTATTACCTTTTATGCTAATTTGCACACTCAATTGTAGAGGCTTAAATAGTGACATAAAGCAACGTCGCTTACTAGAGACTCTGAAAAATGAGCAGATTGGCATTGCTTTGATACAGGAAACAGAAATTCAGAAGTCAGAATCATACGATAATTTAGAAAAGATTTCAGGATCCAGAATATTCTATTCGTTATCTCAAGATAATAGTGCTGGCATAGCAATTGTTATACTCCCTCGTTGTTCCGCCTATGTAAATATAATCTCTTCAGTATCAGATGCAAATGGTCGCTGTGTGAGAGTCACGCTAGATATACAACAAACACGTTTCACGTTGCTGTGTATATATGCACCTGCATCTCATCAACTACGTCGTAATTTTTTTTAATGAGAGGTCTACAACAGCACTAGATAACATCACTGAAAACTTAGTAATGGGTGGTGACTTTAATTGTGTCGTAGACAAAGAAAATGACAGGAATGCAACTTCAACTTATACTGATACATCACACTGACTCTTAAAAGAAATATGTGGTAATGAAAATTTAGTTGACACCTATAGAATATCAAAACCTCATGGTAAAGATCTTACATGTTTTTCGGCAGAGGGTAAAGTTGGTTCAAGGATCGACAGAATTTATGTGAATAGTTTGTTGACTGGATACTGGAGAGATGTTAATATTAAGCCAGTCGCATTCTCAGATCATAACATGGTTTGTGTAAACTTTGCCAATGCTGATTGGGTAACAAAAGGGGTTGGGTTTTGGAAATTAAACACAACGCTGTTGGGAGAAGAATTTTATAAGAATAATATAGAGAGTTGTTGGCAATATTGGATTAATAGGAAAGCATCATATAAGAGCACATTGCAATGGTGGGAGGATGTAAAACTGGATTTAAAATATGTGTCCCGAAAGTATGCTATTGGAAAAGCACGGGAAATATGCAAACGCAAGAAAATACTTCATCGATCACTGATCTAAATTAATGCTAAAGTAAATAATGGTGAAGATACTTTTTATGAATTACTGGTTAAAATTAAAAGTAAAATAAGAGATATAGAGCAATATGAGTTTGAGGGTGCAAAAATTAGAGCAAGAGCCCAGATGCACGCAGAAGGGGAAAAGCCAACCCGATATTTTTTCACATTAGAAAAAGCATGGGCAATAGATAAGGTAATGTGCTCATTAAACATGCTGGATGGTTCAACCGTCTTTACCAACAATGAAATGAGTACTATTGTATGCAATTACTATGAGGCTTTGTACAAGTCAGAGGGAATTGATGAAGATGCAAAATTGGATTTGTTAGCAAATATAGACAAAAGGGTGTTAAACATAGGCAGTGAATTTTGTGATCAACCCTTAACACTAGAAGATTTAACTAAATCCCTTAAAGGTATGAAACTAGAAAAAACCCTGGGGTGTGATGGCCTTCCAGTTGAATTTTACCAAACGTGTTGGCACCTTGTAGGTCCAATAATGGAAGAATTAGCCACTGAAACTTTTGAGAAAGGCCATTTACCACAAACTATGGCTAGGGCATACGTAAGGCTAATATATAAACGAAATGACAGACGTCTAATTCAGAATTACAGACCAATTGATCTACTATGTGTAGACTACAAAATAATATCCAGAGCACTAACATTGAAACTAGGTAGTGTTTTAGGAGAAATCATTGGAACAGAGCAGACATGTGCTGTACCTAGGAGGAAAATTTTACCCAATACCATGTTAATAAGAGACCTTATACAATTGGTTAAGAAGGATAGCATCCCTTCAGCTGTGATTGCCTTAGACACGAAAAGGCATTTGACCGTGTGGAATGGGATTTTCTTTTTACTTCTTTGCAATCGTGTGGGTTAGGCTCAAACTTTATTAAATGAGTTAAGATTTTATATACGAATATCAAGAGTAGCTATTTAGTGAGCAATCAATTATCCAGAGAAATTGTCTTAGAACGTGGTGTTAGACAGGGGTGTTCCCTATCGCCATTATTATTTGTTACTGTGATGGAATCCCTTGGCATAGCATTGAGGCAAAATAATAACTTTCAAGGCATATGTATTCATGGCATAGAAAGACCATTAATCTGTCACAATATGCTGATGACACAACTGTGTTTGCTAGTTCAAACAATGATTTTGCAATTTTAAACCGCGTACTAGAAAGGTTCCAAAATGCATCTGGTTTGAAAATCAATAAAGGAAAATCCAAAGGATCATTTTTGGGGCCATGGAAAGAGCGGAACGACCAGCGACTTGAAATCAATTGATCTAATGATACCATTAAGATTTTAGGCATCTATTTTAGCAGGAAACCGAATATAACACAAAATTGGAATGAACGAGTATCTAAGCTTAAGAGAATATTAGCAAATTGGAAGCGTCGTCGACTTTCAATTTTTGGTAGAGTGTTTGTTGTCAACAACTTGGTATTATCTGGGCTATGGTATACAGCATATGTTGTACACATGCCAAAACATGTAGAAAAGGAGGTTAATGAGTTGATATTGTCATTCATATTGGAAGAAAAGAATCATTTAGTTTCCCATCGTGTTCTCAATAATGCTAAGTTAGAAGGAGGACTTGATTTAATTGATATTAAAGTGAAATGTTTCTTTAAGGTTAACATTTTTGAATGATCTTATTAAGTTAAGGAGTTAGAAATATTTGACAGATACATGCCTCCACCTACGTGCTGGAAGGAAGTACTAGAACAGCAATTTTGGGGCAATAGTAATATATGTTATAACAATGCAGTACTTTATCTACCGTCCTTTGCAAAATATGGCATTCAACATTTATCTGATATGATACACCCTCAAACACGTAGATGGATTTCAACGCAAGAAGTAGCTAGAAAAACACATATGAGGCATATAGATGTCCAGCGGTTGCTAAATAAAATAAAACATGCTGTACCAATTGAATGGTTTCGTCTGCCAAATGTAAATAATAATAGTTTGACTCCACAACCTGCATTAGTTTTTGATGATGAGATATTAAAATACAAGATGAGGTCCAAGGAATGGTACCACATTACGAGACGAAAACAAGTAACACCTCCCATAGCAATTAGGAGATGGGATGACTCAAGCTATAAACCATCCAGTTGGAAAAATGTATGGAAAATCTTACATTCTCCATACATACCAAATATGGCTCGTGATTTATTGTGGCGATTACTACATCGACGGCTATGGGTGGGACACTTGACATATAAGTGCAATATTACGACTTCTGATAGGTGTTACTTATGTCAAACAGACGAGGAAACAATCGAGTATTTATTTGCGGAATGTCCAATATCGTCACAATTTTGGGACTATATCAGCCAAATCTTGGCACAATTTGGAGGGAAGCCCATTGTTCTAGAAACGCATGTAGTCTTATTTAGATAACTTGGATCAAGCGGTGTAAATATCATAAAGTGTGAGAGGACTATTTTAATAACAATGCTAACCATAGGTGTTTGGGCCATTTGGAAACATCGGTGTGCACAAACGAAAAATCCATCTATGGGCAATCACAATAGAGCAATAAAGGCAATATTTCGTTCATTGCTGCTGAATCATATTCCTTGCGAATATTTTAGATTAAAGCAGCATGGTAAAGAAAAAGTATTCAAGGACATATGGTGCAAAATAAACATAGTTTCAATAGAGTTGGGAACTGTAAAAAATAAATGAGCCTGCACTAGTTTAAATCGTTTAATTACTACAGCTGATTTATCTGTGTCTTTTAATTAATCTATGTCCTGTAATTCATTTTAGTCTGCACTTTGATATTGTTATGTTTAATAATTCATGTTACCAAATAAACAGACTGGGGTAATTTAATAATCCATCGATAAAGTAAGTTGCCATTGAATTATAAAATCGTCCTGGGTAATTTTAGAAACTTGCACAGGGTTTTATAGGGTTATTTGTTCCTGGGTAATTTACAAAACCTTACAACAAAGTAAATCAAAGATGTAAACAAGAGCGCCATCTATTTCCATCTATTTTTCTGTAATTTTCCTGCTGACTATATATGTTATGCTACCCAAATGCTACTACGCCCGCTGATCTTTAAAGAATCAGCCCACTGGCGTCAATGATTGACTTATTTGTCATTGATTGACGAGTCACTTTTCATTTGTTGAATAGTTGCACTCGCCACACGGGCCTACTACCACACATGGACTGAATGGTAATTTACAAAACCTTACAACAAAGTAAATCGAAAATGTAAACAAGAGCGCCATCTATTTTTCTGTAATTTTTCTGCCGACTATATGTATTATACTACCCAAATGCTACTACGCCCACTGATCTTTAAAGAATCAGTCCACTGGCGTCAATGATTGACTTATTTGTCATTGATTGACGACGCACTTTTCATTTGTTGGATAGTTGCACTCGCCACACGGGTCTACTACTACACCTGGGTTGAATAGTAATGCCTTTGTTAATTTTGTTTTGCTATCGGATCTTTATCAGCCTATTGTTTTGTATTTATACTTTTTAAGCCATATGTATTTATAGATTGTATTAATGCTCATTATTTATCTTTTGTTTTGGTGTAATATTAATCAGGCTTACTAGTTCACCAGGGTTTTTTCTGAGGGTTTGCAAGCCTTTTTAAAGGAATTCCTCTGTGAAGTTTGTCCGACTGCGTCAGCGTCGGTTTAAAAAAAAAAAAAAGTAGTAGTAGTAGTTTTGTGTTTGAAGTATTACAGTATGATAAATTAAATTTCATATAAACTTTATACCTTTCTGCAAAGTTTTTCAGGATTTTCCATAAAAAGGCGCACAAATTTGCTAGGGCCGGTAATGTTTTGTTCAAAAGTAGATCTCCAAATTAGTAGTGATTTGGTCGTTACAGTAATATTTCTCTGTCATCGCAGAAAAAGTCGCAGAAGAATAGGTAATGATACTCATCGTCAATATCGTGTTTGTCACATAGGCTATATATTCTTTCTCCCCTGTCTAAGCGCTCCTATCTTACCGTTTCCATAGATGATTTACGATTACTAGTTCGAAATTTGACTCGAGTTTTTCTATTTATTATTTTATGTATTTGTTTTCGGTGACGTACTAAGGCGAATATGGAAGGTTTCTGAATGTCATCTGGCAAACACTGACTATCTCAATGTTGTGGCTGGCTTCATTCCATAATTGAGATTTTCAGATATCTCCAGCGCCTCGGGCAATATGAAGTCCTATAAGCGATGTTTATGAGAGGGTATTAATTTCACGAATATGGAACGGATATGCACAAATTTCTACAATATTGTAATTAACAAGAGGTGCGCTGCAAAAAGGTTTAAACATTTTGCTCTCGAGTATTGCAAAAGATGGTGTCTATCATTAAATGTTGAGAAAACGAAAGCAGTTGTCTTCAGGTGGGGTGGACGGTTAAGCCAATTGGACACATTTTGGTATGGCACCTGAATTCAAATATTTGGACATAGTCTTTACAACTATAGGGTCATTTAATTTAGCACAAAAACTGTTAGCTGATCAGGCACAGAACGCGTGCTTTGCACTGAAGAAAAATTGCAATAAATTCGTAGGCTTGACAACAAGTCATCCGCGTAATTTGTTTGACAAACTAATATCACCAATACTCTCTTATGCTAGTGAGGTATGGAGATGTCATCATGCTTATGATATTGAAAAATATCACCTCAAATTTTTTAAACAATTATTGAATGTAAAGTTCCTCTAGTTGCCCTGTCTATGGAGAATTAGGGAGAGTTCCGCTCAGATTAATTAGGGAAATCAGAATTTTGAAGTATTGGTTCAAAATACTAGATTCTCAACGCAATAGGTTAATTAGAATTATATATAATGTTTTACATGTGGATTGGGAGAATGATAATCGCTATGAAAATTGGGTGAGTAGGTTGAGGAATATGATTTGTGAAAGGGGGTTTAATGATGTTTGGTTGCCACAAGGTAACAATGAAAATAGAAGTACTTTTATTATGCAATATACACAACGGGTGCATGATAATTATTTACAACAATGGCGAGGTCAATTAGAAACAAACAGTAGGACTAGGTTATATAAGCACATCTCTGTCGAACTCGATTACAAATGTTATTTAGACAAAGTGAAGATTGTAAAGCACAGGCACGCACTGACCAGGATACGAATAGGGTCCCACAAATTACATGAAACAAGCATTGACGATTTAGAAGATGAATACCACTTGATTTTAGTATGTCCTAAATACAGGAATTTGTGCAATTCTCTTATCAAGCCATATTATTTCCAAAGACCTCGCGTATTTAAATTAACCGAATTGCTTAAAAATAGCAGCACAAGCATCCAACAAAAACTAGCAGCATTTGTTTCTCATAGTTTTAAAATTCGCAGTGAAAGTTTACTTTGAGCGTTTTCTGTGGGAATGGGTAGGAAGAGTGTAACCGATGTAGGTGGATGAGTTGGGGTGGGGTGAGAGGGCGTGAGTGGAGACTATGTCTCACTCCTCGTTTTTATTTCGTTTCTCTGCCAGAAAACGAGGAGAGATGATCATGGACAATTGGTGGGGAATGGGGTGGAGGTGTGTGCGTGGGATACCATGTCTCACTCCTCGTCTCCATTTCGTTCTCTTTCGTACCAGGAAACGAGGAGAGATGACCATGGACCATGAACAATTGTCAATAAAAAAAACCTTTAAATTCTACAGTAATCTCATTTAACAACAACATGCCTATTTGTGGCGTAAATCCAGACAGCTATGTACAGCATACATCATTTTAAATAATCCATTTATTTTTTTATAACGTAATTACTAACTTGTCGGATGTTTTGAGGCTGACTCAGTGAGAGCCGCTGCAAGCTTTTGCAGCAATGGCCTTCTATTGATTCAATTTCAAAATACTCAACAACATCCGGGTCTATATTACCAATTCAAAAGGCAATAATGTGTACAGCCTTTACACGTTTGATAGGCTGACGTAAAACATGAACGTATTAGAATTCCTGTGGACTCGTGGCCGCGATACTGATTCCCAGTAATGTTGCGTTTTTCATATAGCTCACAACATAGGAAGGAAGCAACAACGCTGGTAGCCTGTGTCGTGGACACGACTCCACGGAAAATCCATGTCTTTAGATACTGATGCAAATACTTTTTGAATATCTTTTAGCTGTAAGATGAGTACCGTGTATATGTATTTATATCCGTTAATTTATCGCTATATTATATGTATATGTGAATGAAAATGAATTATGTATATGGTACGATGATAGTTTATACCTACACTAGTATCCGCATGTTTACAATGTATACACGCCAGGGCCTATGGCCTATTGTGGAATAAAACTTACTATTACATATTCTAGAAAGAGTCGATGAATATGTATGTATAGGTCCTATTTATGAGTCCTTTTTAAATACACAGGTCCTTTCATTTCATGCAGACAATGCAACCTTAAACACGAGATGAAAGTAATATATGTATGCCCTATGTAAAATATCAAGGAAAGCGAGATACCAATAGATTTACAATGTACACCTTTTGAGTCTATGGTCTCACCAGTCATGCCATATACCCATGAATTCTGGGGGCTTAAGAAAACAGATTTATTAGAATGTTGTTAGAAATTTTTTTAAATTATTTTACAAATGAAGAAAGGTACACCCATTGTAATGATTTACACAAGGTCAGGAAATTATTTATTAGATATAGCTATGCGATATATAGAGAACCTGGAACGAGGCCACTTTTCATATCACTATTATGGACCGAGTCGAAAATTATCAATTTGCACGAGCTTTAGCGAGTGCAAAATTGATAATTTTCAACGAGGTTCATAATAGTGATATGAAAAGTGACCGAGTTTGAGATTTTATTTATCATATAAACTGTAATTTTGAAATATTTGCCAATAGTTGCTGATGTGACTTTTATCCGATTTCTCATTGTTGATCTTCGTGAAATCGATACCGCCGCTGTGACGCACCACTACTTGCTAACAGACACTGAATGCGCAGCAAAATATAGTGACAAACACAAAATCTGGCGATGTCAGCCATTAAATAGTATTTTAACTGATCATTGAAAATTATAGCCACGGCCATCAATCGTTACTTCGCTGCGGACTGATAAACCGTTAAACGATGACATTTTGCGATGACGTTTCATGAATGACAAATCGTAGTAAACAAATCGTAGTAAAACAGTATCGCGTAGTAATCCCTACGCATCACACTCACATCAATCAATGTTTTAATTGGTCGATTTAAATGGGTTGCGCATCCAACAGCCAATGAAAATACTCAGTTGAATATGGCGCGTGTGCACATATCTAAAAATATGGAACGGGCTAGAAGGCTTGTTTATATGCTAAATGTATGTACTATACAAAGTATCAAGGAAAGCGAGATACCAATAGATTTACAATGTACACTTTTTGAATCTATGGTCTCACAAGTCATGCCATATACCTCTGAATTCTGGTGGCTTGAAAAAACGGATTTATTAGAATGTTGTTAGAAATTTTTTAATTATTTTACAAATGGAGAAAGGTACACCCAATGTAATGATTTGCACAAGGTCAGGAAAATATTCATTAGATATAGCTATGCAATATAATATGATTCACTTCTGGGCAGACATTGTAAATGGAGGATATGGAGAGTTATTCTATATTCTTTATCATACGTGTTTGCATTACAACGAAAGGAAAAATATGAAATTTAAATTGAAACAAGAAATAAACGCAATACTTATCCCAATAGGGTTCATTAAGATATATGTCATTGAAAACATAAGCAAAATAGTGCCTTGTATCTGTCGTGGACATTTTGCATGACCATGTCAGTGAGCGTATTCAACGTGATTCTGGTGGTTTTAAGACACGGTCCTGTCGAATATCGGGATCAAGTTAGCAGACTGTGGTCCCATCGTGTGTATGTATGATTACTGTATTCTGCGACTGTAGTAGTAGAAACATCCTACAGCTGCAATCAGTCCTTCTTCGGTTTTGCCCACTGTGTCTTGTCCTCAGCCGAAATCCTTAGTTTCCTCAGGTCCATTCTTGACTTGAGTGTACCGGGTCCGGCTTTCTTGAGGTCACCTCGTAGCATGCTTAGCATATTTATGCAATGAGATATATCGTATGTCATATGATTAAGTGAGGAAATGGATTCATGAATTTGGATGGCCATGATTCTTTTAGAAAAAATTACATTTTACCATTTTAGTATCGAAATAAATCTAATTGCATTTATGATGCGATATAATGATTTTGCTGATTGGGGCACTATAGGCCACGCATTAACTCCCCAAGATTTGTGCCCTGTATTTCTCAAGTCAGTCAGTTGTAGAAAGTGTTATATTGTTTAAAGGAAAGGATCCCGGAACTAACATATGCTCTTGAATGATAGCTGTATATAATAATCAACCTATAGATCACAGTAACAAACAGGAAGAAACAGAATAATTAGAAAAAGCAACTAAATACCATTTATGCCCCTCTGGCGGGAACCTATTAGTGGCACAGCTGGACATATGCGCTCCTGTGTACGGCGAATAATTAATACCCGCTATAGCCTGTCATATAAGCTCAGTCATATTCACGCTAAGCTACTTACTGCAGGTAAAATACTGTCTAGTTTTAAAATAATTTGACTGCAAGCCATTTTTTCAGAGACAGTGTCTACATTTAGTCACACGAAATTCAAAATATTCAGTAAGCCTCATATTCCGACCTTGGAAAACAGCAGTGTATTTTGAAATCATTTTGAACGAAACTTGTTGCTTCTCTCAGAAAAGTTACTTTCAAATATAACGTCTTCAACAGGACCAATAGTGAATTAGCAGTAGCGAGTTAATCGCTCCACATAGGCGCCTATAGAGAATACTATTCGTAGCCCTTACAAAACTATATTCAGGTGCGCTTTCGTTATATTCACGTAGGCCTATGTGGTATATCTGCACACACAGTTATGACGTGTGACATCACAGTATATATGTGACATCAGACTATTAATGATTTAATTAATTTAGGGAACATGAATATGATGGGTTAATCCAGTATTATCATTTATTCCTGCTCCACTGTCCATATATTCCATACCTATGATCATGAAATAAACATCTGATCAGATCGTTCCCAATTCATACGCTAATTAGGCTCCTGGCTGTAACTGATTACCACAGAGTATAGAATTGTACGATCTATCCTAGCGGCCTATGTCCATCCCACTATGTAACTCCGTGAACTATTGCTCAATCTAGTATTTGTGTACGGTAGACCAGGCATCAATAGTACTTGAAATTAACATGACACATGCATTGCACATGATTGGCGCCGTTATGATTGGAAAATAGTTCCTCTAGATTTTATTATATTGGTCAATTTAATTTTATAATTATTAACTTTTCTTGTGTAATTATTATCTTTGAGATTCTATTTTCCAGTGAGTTTTATCAAATTTTTATATGATAAGATTGTCACCATCTTTAGGCATTATATGAACCTTGGCGCATTTATACATCAAACCATGTGCTCGTTCATCAACCACGTGACAGTGTTTTGGTGGGAGAATCGATAACTACCACTCATAAGTTCAAAACATATCTCTAAGCGGCTCACATGTCATGTAGGAGCCGCTTATTTTCAAGAGTCCACGAACTCACCATGTAAAAATTTTAAAGTAATAGTGTGATTGTGTCGTCTCGTCTTTGTATTCATCTCGATGTGATCATCGTCACATCAGCCATCAGTCGATTTTATCTACCCATTATGTCATCAATCTAATCACCGTCAGACCAAATCCCAAAGCAAGCGGAACCTGGTGTCTTGCTTTGGTGGGTAGTAATCTAAATTCTCTACCCGTGTCGTCATCAATCTAATCACCTTCAGACCAAATCCCAAAGCAAGCGGAATCTGGTGCCTTGTTTGGATAGGTAGAAGTCTATCTTTTCTAGCTGTGATGTCATCAATCTCGTCATCTTTATGACGCGTTCATCCTTCTGAAATGTTCAGATGTTATTAGCGATTGCTGTTATCGTTTCGATTCTCCGCCATCTTTTGGCCTCGATCTTCTGTATCGGTAACTAATAATAATAATAATAATAATAATAATAATAATAATAATAATAATAATAATAATACAGCATTTATATAGCGCCATATCTCGATAAACTAATTGTCATAGGCGCTTGTGAATAGGTGAGATTTAAGTGTTTTCATGAAATTTTCTATTGATTTGCATGTTCTTATAGCAAGAGGCAGTTTATTCCATAGTTTAGGGGCATCAACACTGAAGGCTCTATCCCCACAGGAGCACAAGTTTGATCGTGGGACTGGTGGTCTCTAGACCGAAGTATGCGTCCTGGGACATAGGGTGTTAGCATGTCTTGCATGTATTCGGTGGCTCTATTGTGCAGACATTTCCAGGTCAGGAGGAGAAGCTTAAACTCTATTCTCTGCCGGACTGGCAACCAGTGGCAATGTTTTAGAATTGGTGTTATATGCTCCCCCTTCCTGACCTTCATGATAATGCGAGCTGCGGAATTTTGAAAACCCTGCAGTGTATTCAGAGACTGTTCTGTAATACCGGAAAGAAGACTATTTCCATTGTCTAATCGTGACGTGATGAAGGAATGTATTAGTGTCTCTTTGCTTTGGTGTGTTAACACATTTCTGATTAACTAAGCCGAGTTATCACATAAATCATCTCAGTGTCTTCGAGCTTCTCAATTCAATATCTCGGATCATCTTAGTGCCTTCGACCTTATCGTTTCTATTTCGGAATACATTCTTCTGGATTCGTCATCCATTTCTTCACGTGGGTTTTCACTCCCGGTGCCACGACAGATCAGATCTTCACCTGTTCACCTTCATTCCGTGACCAGACTTCTGTATTCACCATATTCAAGGTATCTAACTTTTAACTGTGATTTCTCAAAAGTATTTACCATACACCCGACCAACTCGCGTGGTACAGAGACTGTCCAGATTTTTACTTATGTGACTAAATTTCAAAATATTCTATAAATAAATTTTCTTACTTATTATTGAAATATTTCTATTTAAATTCACTGAATATTTGTTTCATTTTGTTCGTTATTACATCATTTGTCCAAGTTCAAATAACCAACAATATCATTCAGTAATCACCATGTACACTTAGTTAGTTTCCATTTCCAGAGCCTGAGTAACTAATCAACCAATTCATGACGTGAGTTCTAGATTGGTTGAGTAATTCATCAGTCTTTTGAATTACCCAGTGTAAATTTCATTATTTTTATCCTACCGACTAGCAGCAGTCAACTCGCTACTAAAATACCATTGAACTTGTAATGCATAGCCCTTTAATTAAAATATGCATTCAAATTTATTATAAGTTTACTATGATATTTGGTAACTGCCTCTAATAAATTATCCCTTAATGAAAAGTAAGGGCTGATTGATTAAAATTTCAATCATCAAATTTCCAAAAATAATTTTCTTTCCGTTTATTTATGTATTAATGTATGCAGTTATAATATCCGTGCTTGTAATGCATCACTGGCGCTTTTAAAATGTAATAAATTATAGCGCCAATTCACTACTCCATTCATACTATATTGATATCAATACATACTTTGTTTTATCTGGAATGAATGAATGATTAAAGTTTTTCTGTTTCCATAGTTTCATTTACAGAATTTTCTCTACCGCATGCAGATTTACCAATAGTATCATTCCCAGATAGACGGATTTTCTGGCTCTGGTAAAGAAGTTTAAACAGCTCTTGTCTTTTGAAAGAGAGAGTGGAACTGTTTAACCTTAACTGCTAGAATTTGAATCGATGTATATCTCGGTTAATCGGCCGTAATTTTTCCCATTACGACTTCAACGTCAATAAATAGATCAACGATATTATTGTGGTCGGTTAATGAGGAGCTCTGGTGGTGACTGGGCAACGTGCAACTTTGACCAAGTCATACATATCTGAATTTTGATCATAAGTTGATCACTGGTATATTGATACTATTGATCAAGTTTGGCAAAAAATCAGAGACATGTGAGCTTTACGTTCAATCCGGAGAGACCACCACCATAGTTTGCCATTATCCAATCCCAGTAATTTAATTTGAGTTGCAGCCATATCCATACCCTATTGCCCTTATCTCCTCAACTTCTTTCAATAAATCTGGAATCTTTTACATTGATTCGAAATCCCTTCTATCTTATATAGATCTGTTATCCTGATACCATAAAATCTAGAGCGGCAATATCCCTGTATTTCTTGATCCATTGATACTAAACAATCGAGCCATTTAATTTATACCACTTTGGGCGATTTCCTGTTAATTTGAAACTTCTGATCCGACCATCAACAATTTGGTACTTATCATTGCCAGGCTTTTGAGGTCATAGAGTTCATATTAACACCTGGGTTGACCTGCTCGTCCAACCATCATGGACTGTTGAGCCTTATAAACCCTAGATTTGCTTCCATCGCGTAACAATACTTTCTAGGTCATGACCTTGAAATAACATTTGGGTCAAATTTGACATATTTGACCTAGATAACTCGACATTCCTATGATACAGTTGACACACGGCAGAGGGCGAGACACCAGCTTGGCCATGAATTGGCTCCAAGCTAAGCGCTCCTAGATTTAGTAAATGCTTTTTCACAAATAATCCTGATTCATTTCCATTTTTACTGATGGTAGTTTACAGGCTTGGGTGCAAGTGCAAATGCATTTGCATTTGCATTTGAATGCGTTTGCACTTGCATTTTCATTTTAAATGCAATTATGAAATTTCTGACGCATTTGCATTTGCACTTGCTTTTGAATCTCATGTATTTGCATTTGCATTTGCATTTGCATTTGCATTTGCATTTGCATTTGTATGAAAAGGGTTACATTTGCATTTGAGTTTTCAAATGCATTTGAGTGTTTTTAAAAGCACTACTTTTCTCATTTTGCATTTCTTTCAAAATTGATTGGAACTTGCTGCTGTTGTAAATAGCAGCCACAGCACCCAGTTAAATTAATTTTTAAAAACAAGTTATTTGTTAAATCATAAAAATGGCATTTCTGTTGCTAGAAATTAGAAATGTGATATTCTTTGTGATTTTTAACCCATTTCACTATGAATTTCTTAGCATGTAGCTCTCAGCCATCAATATACCTAAATATGCAAAATCATGTATATTTTGAAATTAGTTTAACTAAAGTCGGTTGAGATCTTAGCAAGCCAACAAATGTTTGGTAATTTGTTTCTGAGATAAGCTACAGGAACGTATATCAACGTATATCTTCTTCTTCGTTTCGATCGCTGGTATCACACTTGGAGAGCCATTCTCTAGATGAAATCTGTGGTTTTCTGCAGTTCTTCCACAGGACCATACAGCTTTTCAAGAAAACAGGTTGACAAAGGCCAGATCTCTTCTCTCAGCAGCTGATACGTACTGCAACATTGAAGTATGTGCTCTGTGGTCTGTTCTGCTTCTCTACAAGGACAAGCGGGCGATGTCGTAAGGTGGAACTGCCTGTACATGTGTTGGTTTAGTCTGTTGTGTCCAGTTCTGAGACGAAAAATGGTCACTTGCTCTGGCCTCGAGAGATGATGGTAGGCATCTTCTCATTGAGGTGTTCTATAGAGTGACTTGATGATAGTCTTCATCTCTGTATGGGTAACCATGTGTTCTGTCTGATTCTCTTCTGCACCCACCTTTGCCATCTTGTCTGCTTCCTCATTTTCTTGGACTCCACAGTGTGACGGGATCTACTACAGTGTTATCCGAAAGCATTTGATGGTTTGTAGTGCTTCTTCAAGTTGTGGCAGTTTACCGTTGGTGATAGCCTCAAGGACGGAGCGGACATCAGATAAAAAGACAATCTGTGCAATAGGGTCTGCTGTTCTGCTGGTGGTATTAGCTGCATGAACCAGTGCTTCGACTTCAGCTCTGTAGTTTGTGCAGTGTTTGCCTGTCGGTATTGCAGCTGACTCATGTTGTCCGTTTGGATACTGTATGTGCAGTCCGGCACCTCCGCTCCTAATTGCATCTTTGGCTGATCCATCTGTGTAGATCCTTATCCATGTCTCCTGAGGGTACATTTCTTCCAGCATGGCTAGGGTCAGGGCCTTCTTGCTCACATCACTGTGTTCATCTTTGGTTGTGAGATGAGGTACTGTGATGCGAATAGCTATGCTCTCTAGTTTGTTTTCCCAGGGTGGAGGATCAAGGGTGTGGTTTGGGTCTTCTATTTGTGCTGGCAACATTTCTTGGTGTTTCCTTTGAAGTGCTTTTGTCTCTTTCACAAAACTTGATCTTTTAAGTCTTCCTGATGACAGCTGTACTTGCCTGATCTTCATCGGGTGGTTGTTGAACGATTTGAACTTTGTAGCTTGGATCAGTGCTTTGCATTCCCTTCCTTTGCTAAGTGGGGGATGCCTGCTGTCTGCTCCATTTTTTCTATAGGTGTTGATCTCATTCCACCAGTGATGATGCGCAGTGCCTGGTTTTGTACTCTGTCGAGGTTCTGTTGATGAGATTTAGCTGCTGTCATCCATGAACTGGATCCATACTCAAGGTGTGGTCGTACGGCACCTAGGTAGATGGTCTTGAGGATCCTTTCATTGGCACCCCACTTTGTTCCTGCCAGCTTCCTCATGATGTTTAGCTTTCTTCTGGCTTTTGCCTCTGCGTTCACCTTATAAATGGTAAGGATTGGGTGCCTCCATTCTCTTGTCCAATGTGTTGACCCTATAACACATACACACAAGACCACTGAAATAATTGGCTCAGTGATTGTCTTCTCTTGGCCTGCAAATGGGCATTTGTAAAGACCACGACAAATGCTGGTTTTCGCCGGTTTGATCACCAAAAGGGTAATGAAACAATTGGACTAAACGTTGTTGTTGCTTTAGTCAATACGTTGAATTTCAGGAAAATTAATAATATTCATATGATCATCTGTGTCAACGAACCGCAATCTTTTAGCCCCAAAACACAGGTGGTCACGCGAGCACTTTTAACTACAGTACAATCTACTCAATCAGTACTCTATATTCTTTGCCAATATCCTTTCAAAGCACTTAGCGTGAGCTTAGTAACATATCTTTGATTACCTAATCTATGAATAGGGTAGGGTGTTGTTAACGCCATTCATTCAGAAATCTCTTAATTCATAATTAGTTGTCAAGATTGGCTTTTTGAATATCCATTTGCATTATAAGAGAATACAATTTTTGAAAATTCATGACTAAATGACTGGCTTGGTAATCGAGTCAGTCATTCCAGTGGTCAAATTTCAAAAATGATCTTCTTGGAATGCAAATAGACATTTACCAAGATCAATAAATAATAGATGCTGATAATTCTGTTGACATGGGTTAATTTACTGCTCACCCATTGTGATTAGAAGAGCCTGCCATTCAGTCTGACTATAAGCCCATACGCAGCCATGTGTGACTAAGATGATCTCGGACAAAGTTAACATTTAAACTTTTTAATCCAAAAGTGTGAGAATCTTAGTTCAGGTCTTGAATAAACCGATGAACATTTTGAAACAAATTTTACTGGAAACTTTGACGCACAACTGCCAGTCAAATTATCTTCAAAACATTCAACAGAATATTTGTTAACCTCATACAGATATTGCATACACTGATAATTATTTTGAATGTATTTTGACTGGAACTTGTTGCTGCCATAGGCGCAGTAGCAGCTATCAATAAAATTCCTTTCAAAATAATGAACATAATATCTGATAATTATTTTGAAAGTAATTTGACTGACACATGTTGCTTCCATAGGGTACAATGGCTATCTATGAAATACCTTTCAAAATAGTCAGCATAATATTTATGAATCTGAAAATTCAATGCTTTAATTGTTACCACGTATCCCTTTAACCCTCATATCAGCCAAAACGGATTCTGCAGTGGTCTCGAGAAATGTCCATTTGCAGACCAATGGAAGATTATTTTTGAAAATTTACCACTGGAATGACTGGCTCGATAATCGAGCCAGTCATTTCAGTCGTAATTTTTCAAACAGGTCTCCTCTTGGTCTGGAAATAGACATTTTCTGTGAAAAAATTGAAGCTTTTTTTTTAACAAATTCGAGGGTTAAAGTGTTAATGGTGAAATAAGTATTATTCTTTCATAGTAAAGTTCCATCTGCAGATAAAGAGAAGACTATTTTTGAAAATTTTACACGGGAATGACTGACTTGTTCAATAAGCGAGACAGTCATTCCATTGGTAAAATTCCTAAAATAGTCTTCTCTGGTCTGCAAAATGTTTTACAAAGAATAGTCACTACCAGCAGATACATAGATGGCAGATGCAAACTCAGAATTTCAGTACCAAACGTGTGCCCAAATATTCAAATGCGATTTGCAAATGTATTTGCATTTGCATTTTCACTTGCATTTGAATAAGTTGCAAACATTGCATTTGCATTTAAATGCAATGGCGTGAGGCTGCATTTGCACTTGCATTTGCATTTGAATCATTTACAAACATTTGCATTTGCATTTAAATGCAATACCCTGCACTTGGACCCAAGCATGGTAGTTTATTTAATATTGTATGAAATGACCAATAAACATCATTTGTTATTTCCCTTTTCCATTCCTTTAATGCCCATCTCGAGACATGCATAGTTATTAGTCCCCTACCAGTAAAACCAAGGGGACTATAGGTTTGCACTCCGTCTGTCCGTCCGTCAATCCATCTGTCTGTCCATCTGTCGCACTTGGTTTTCCGAACTTTTTTTTCGCAGTTCTCCAAGGTATTCAACTGAGAATGAGTACATTGCTTTGTTATGAGACGCTACAGACCATGTTCGAGTTTCATGCGTATGCATCAATTTTTTCATGGAGTTATGCCCCTTTTCGACTTAAGAAATACCAAAAATATCAGCTTTCCCCACTTTTCTTCGCACTCCTTCAAGATATTTAAGTGAAAATCAGTACATCGCTTTAGTATAAAGAGTTACAGAGCAAGTTCTGGTTTCACACATTTTCGTTAACTTTCAATGGAGTTATGGCCCCCCCCCCCTTTTTGATTTATGAAATACCAAAAATATTAGTTTTCCGCACCTTTTTTCGCAGTCTTTCAAGATATTATACTGAGAATTGGTACATTGCTTTATTATGAGACGTTACAGACCAAGTTCGAGTTCCAGGCATATGCGTCAATTTTTAATGGAGATATGGCCCCTTTCGACTTAGGAAATATGAAAAATATCAGCAATCCGCACTTTTTTCACACACCTTCGATATATTTAAGGGAAAACCGGTACATCGTTACAGAGCACATTCGGGTTTCAGACATTTTCGTCAGTTTTTCATGGAGTTATTCCCCCTTTCGTCTTATGAAATACAAAAAATATTAGTTTCCCGCACTTTTTCTCGGTCTTTCAAGATATTGAACTGAGAATTTGTATGTTGGTTTGTTATGAGAAATTACAGGTCAAGTTCGAGTTTCAGGCGCTTGCATCAATTTTTTATGGAGTTATGTCCCCTTTCAGCTTATGAAATACAAACATATCAGCTTTCAAGACTTTTTACTTCTCCTTCACCATACGGTATATAACTGAAACTTGGTTTATTGCTATGTTATGAGAAGTTACAGATCAAGTTCGAGTTTCAGCTGCTTCTGACAAATTTTAATGAAATTTTTGATTGTCAATCTTTAAAGATTTATATCACCAGGTAGGGGGTTGGGGGAGACATGTATTGCAAAGCAATACTTACAGAATGCTTGGTATTATATTGTTTACGGCCAATCTTGAGGCATGCATAGTTACTTCTTGGAGTAAGCAAGATTCAAGATTCAAGATTAAATATTATTTATTTGCTTCTTAGATACCAATTTACATATTTTCAATACAGGTTGTCCGCCGAAGTCATTGCCTATAGTGGTGACGGACACCCAACATTAAACATACATATACAATTACACACACAGCTTAACATCGAATGTGAGATATATTTGTGAATGTACAGATATGGTACTGAGCTAAGTAGACATAGAAAAAAGTACAAACGATACAATACATCTATGTTTTTCCTTTTAGTTATTGAGATTAGAGATTTGTATTGGGGGGGGGGGGTGGTGGTTGGGGGAGAGAGAAGGAAGGGTGATGGGGATCATGCATACCAATTACCCCCTGCTCAACCCATAGGTTGCTATTTAGTAGTGGCACTTGTTGTGGGGCATCAGATTGAACGAAGCAGTAGTCGCGATAGCTGTAATAGTGCATTATGATGTCGTTGTAGTAGTAGTAGTAGTAGTAGTTGTTGTTGTTGTTGTTGTTGTTGTAGTAGTAGTAGTAGTAGTAGTAGTAGTAGTAGTAGTAGTAGTAGTAGTAGTAGTAGTAGTAGCGGCGGCGGCGGCGGCAGCAGCAGCAGCAGCAGTAGTAGTAGTAGGTGGTTGTTATGATAGTAGCTATGGCTATGATACAGGAAGTGTGTGATTTTTGTTATCATGTCACTATGTAATGATAGTTGTTTGGTATGTTTTCTAGATCTAGTATGTATTGAGTATGATAGTTTTAGTTATGTCTTTGTAGGATTTTAGTGTTAGTATTTTTTCGCATGTGTGTTTATCTATATTATTCCACGCTTTGACGACACCAACTGGAATTCTAGTTTCTCTGTCTCTGTTCGTGTGTATCTGATGTGGAGATCATGTTTGTTCCTAGTTTTGTATGTGTGGATTTCGATGTTGTTTGCAAGGCTGTGGGTTATAGATTTAGGTAGGATTTTGTGATGAAAGGCTCTGGCAATGTTTATCATCTGTGACTTCCTTATGTCTGTGAGTTTAAAAAGTCTTTGTGTTTTGAAGATGTTTTGACCCTTTGCTGTTTTTGAGACCATGCTAATGCATTTTTTCTGCATGCTTTGTATTTTTGTTAATTTGGCTTTTTGTGTGTTACTCCAGATGGCATTGCATTATGTGAGGTGTGGAAGGATCAGTGTGGAATACATGGTTTTAATAGTGGCTTGTGTTAGGTATGGCTTTAATCTTTGAATGACCCCATGCCTCTAGCTACTTTAGCTGTGACTACCTCAATTTGTTTGCTCCAGGTCACGTTATTGTATAAAAAAAACTCCTAAGAATTTAGCAAAGGGAGCTTCTTCAATTTATTTTTTATTAATATAGATTTTTTGAATACTACTGTTTCTTGATTGTCTAGACTTTGAAAATAGCATGTAGTTTGTTTTATCAACATTTAATGATGGCTCGTTTACTTTGAACCAATTAATAGCTTCTTCCATTTCTTTATTTACTCTTTCGCATAATATATCTAAGTTTTTGTCGGAGCAAAAGGCATTGGTGTCATCGGCAAACAGTATTAGTGAAATTTTGGTAAGTCATTCACATAGAGTAAAAACAGTAGAGAGCCAAGAATTGACCCCTGAGGAACACCACAGGTTAATTTCCTGTTTTCAGAGCAGGTTGCATTAAATTGCGCGCATTGAGTTCTATCAGTTAAGTAGCTCTCAGACCACACAAGTGCACATCCTCGGATTCCATAATAAGCAAGTTTTCCCAATAATATGTTGTGATTGATAGTATCAAAAGCTTTTGAAAGGTCCAAGAAGATACCCAGTATACGTTCTTTCTTTTCAATTGATTCAATAATCTTTTTCTGTCATTTCAACTAGTGCGAGCATTGTTTAGTGTTTCTGGCGGAATCCATACTGTGAAGCATATAAAATTTCCTTTTTTTAGCTAATTAATTAATCTATTATAGATTAATCGCTCCATTAACTTAGAGAAAAGTGGAAGTATTGAGACAGGCCTGTAATTTGTGAAGTTGGACGAGTCTTTTGCTTTATTTATTTGAGTGACACGTGCAGATTTTAGTTTTTATGGAAATATGCCTTGTACTAGAGATTGAGTGCAGATATGGTTGAGTGGCGTTAGTAAATCAAATATGCAGTGTTTAAATATGCTCCATTTAAACCCATCTACGCCAGCACTTTTCGCAGGATTAAGTGAATTAAGTATAGTGAAGATTTCTTCATTTTTAACAGGAATAGCAAAAAATGAAGAGGATTGATAAGCGGAAGTATCTGTGAGGTAATCACTGTATTTAATTCCTGATGTAGATATGATTTGTTTGAGAGATATGGACCTATGTTAGCAAAATATAAATTGAAACACTTTGCAATTTCATTGTTATCCGTGATTACGTTATTATTGTTGAGAAACTGGGTCGGTTGTGCTTTTCTATTGTTTTTATTCAAAAGTGATTTTATAATTTTCCATGTTTCATTTATATCATTTTTGGATTGCTCAAATTTATTCTGATAATAGTTCTTTTTTGATGTTTTTATTATTTGGTCCAACTTATTTCTATATTTTCTAAACTTTGTCTCATTATACTTTGTTTGACATTTTATAAATGTCAAATAAGGTTGCTGTTGTTTATGACAGGCAGATATCAGTCCTCTTGTCAGCCGTGGTTTAGTAGGGTTGTGTTTGAATTTTGTCCTTTCTTTCATGGGGAAATTGTGCTCAAAGATGTTGGTGCATTTGCTGTGGAGCTTGGTGTACGCATCATCACATGACTCTATATCTATCACTTCGTTCCAGTTTACCTCAGACATGGCCTTTTTAAATTTTTCAATGTTGACCTGATTCATTTCTCTACACTGAATTCTTTTCGTTTTGAAATGCTCTGTAGTTTGACTGTTTTTCAAGGATAAAAATTGGTAGGTGATCTGATGTGTCTGTTGCCAAAATTCTTGAATGTGTTTTGTTGATGAAACTTATATTATTACTGAATATATTATCAATAGTTCTAACTCTCAGAAATTCTGGTCGGCTTAGTTATGTTTGGATAAAAGGAATATATGCATTTAGTAAACTTGTAAAACTTTGTGAATAAGACCGGTTTTGTTCCATCAGGTCAATATTGAAATCACCCATGAGGTAGACTGTTTTGTTTTCTTGTTTAATTTCATCTAAGGTTGCTCCTAGTAGGTCAATAAATGTTCTTTTGTCGCTGTTTGGTGCACTATAGATAGTGCCTATTATTTTATTTTTTTCCTTTTTCTTTTGGTATTTCTATAAACAATGATTCAAAATTTGGGTCCAGAACGGAAAGATCCTCACGCTCATTGTACTGAATATTATCCTTTATGTATATTCCTACACCACCACCCTTTTTAATTTGTCTGTGCTTTTCAATAAACGTGTGACTTTTTTATATCTACACGGTTAGTAGGTGACGTTGCTTTTAGCCATGTCTCAGTAATTCAAATAATTCCAAATTCTTGTGCACTCAGTTCTAGAAGGCAGCTTAATCTGTAAATGTTCTTCAGGAGTGATCGTGTGTTGACATGTAAGAGTGAAAAGGTGGCATGTTCCTTGGATGCTATTAAATTGTCATTGATGTTTTTTGTAGAATATAGTCACATGATGGTGGTGTTATGTTTAGGTCTGTTCTGTTATCAGTCACGTTTGTTTTGCATGTATTTAGTGTAAATAGGTTTATAATTTGCTTGTCCATGTGTTCCATATGGTTGTATTTGCAATGTGGATTTAGAATTGCAAGAATATAGTGTGTATCATTGTCATAGTGATTAAAGGGGAACATTGATTTGTTGCAGTTGATGCACCACCATGAGGTGTTATTGGTTTCAAGATAGGTATAGTCAGAAATTTTGAGCTTAGAGCATTTCAAGTGAATCCGGGTATTACATAAATCGCATAATAGTGCTCTGTGGTTCTTTTTTACTGGTTTCCTACAAGTTGAGCAAGGGAACTTGGCAGGGATTAGGGTTTGGCAGGGGAGTATTGGAGAAAGAAGAGACAGGATAGATGACACCCAGGTCTAGGTAGTCAATGGACTACAGAGTGGCTTCCGCATCTTGGCGCGGTAACTGTATTGATGTTTGATGGCACGTGCCGAGATATGTCCGGATGATTATGATCTGTCACGACACAACATCGAGTATGTTTGGTTTCTCGATCTAAGATACAGATGTGGCAGTGTGTGTGGTGCTTTTGGAGTGCTTATGTGCTATATACAGTCAGTGTGTCTACGCACGCAAAAGGCATATAGATAGATATTTGACGCATGGCTATGATTATAAGCGCTCTGTCTAAAATATCAATATATTAGCGCATATATTATGGTAGCATAAAGTATGGGTTATGTTCAATGAAGAAAGGTGTCCAATATTTATCAATTAATTTGCTTTTCTGCTCTGTCATATAACTTTGTCAAGGTGCTTAAATAGAATGTTCAAGAGAGATTATAGCACACCATGTCATCCACATGGCCGCGGATATCAATAGATAGGCAATCTGTGGTAGCTGTTGCGGCTGTAACATAGAGCGCACAATGTGACTGAAACCATTGCTAGCTAACTAGGTCAGCAACAGCGTTCTATAGAAGTGTTTACACAGTATTCATAAGATCGAGCAATGTTTCTGTGTTTATACCGAGTTGCGGATGCCATCTCTCTACCATGACCGATTGTCGGTGCTTCATAACGTGGCCAGTATGGAAAATCTTCCATTAGGGTTGTCAAACTCCATAGATTCCAGTTAGAAATACTGATATTGTCATGCTTGAAGCCCATCATCAGCATCATTACAGACTGACGGCGATTGAAATATGCGAACCGGCTTCAGGTGTCTTGTTTTATTATCCCCTCACATGCGCGTCTTGCTAGAGACTGATCATGAGCTATGCCAGCACACGATATAAAGCTGCTGTGTATTGAATAGTTTTGTCGATCGCAGTTTGCTTTAACCTTTTACCCCTTAAATTTGTTAAATAAATTCAAATTCTTTCTATGAAACTGTCCATTTGCAGACCAAGAGAAAACTGTTTTTCAAAACTTACCATTGGAATGACTGGCCCGTTTATCGAGCCAGCCATTCCAGTGGTAACCTTTCAAAAATAGTCTTTAATAGACTGTAAATGGGCATTTCCCAAGACCACCTGATGAAGCTGATTTTGGTCGATTTGAGTGTTAAAGGGTTATGACGTTCTTGGAGGTGGCGGGATTGGAATAAATTCATGCTCGTTAATTACTGAGGGAATGTGTGGAGGGAACACATAGAGCTGTTCTCTGTTCATGTTAATATAAAGGCCTTTTAATGGTGTTAGAAGCGACGTAGAAGCGAGTCGGAACTAAGTTGACAGCAAATTGTGACTAGGTCCCTATTGGCATTGTAAACAATAAGAATATTTTGAAATCAAAATCAATAGGTGGCCTCCAACTTTAATCTTATCATGTACGGATTGGAAATGATTAGGGAGGACAATCACATCAATACGCCCATAGAAATAACATCTAGTTCAATTTTAGGTTGTCAATGTTTCTGTAATGGTAATTGTGCTAGACTCCGCACGGTTGTGTGGTCAATATTTCTAAAATTGCTATGAAGGTTTATATAGCATGATATGTAGTGGAAACTTGGTCTCTTGCTTACATGTTATATGTTTGTAGGTGATTGTACGTGCGTGCGCGCGGGTGTGTGTGTGGTATGAGGTGAGGGGTGCTAATACACGAAACATGAAACAACATTTGCTGATGGCGATGCAGTCCTAGAGAACACCAGCTCATATCCAGGAAGCCTCCCACTGAAGTCCATACATTCATTCTTCATTCACCGTTCATGATCTACTCGGAGACCGATATCAACAAATTCACGATAACCTGTCATTAATGACCACCTTACTAAGCCAAAATCTTAGGCCAATATAGAAAGATGGTGTTCTGAAGCAGAGTGACGTTGCACGGTGCATTGAGACCATAGATATGTTTAATGGGCAAAGAATTTAAATAAATTTATGAGGTAATGATAAAGAATACTTTGAAATCGCGTTAATAATGTTAGCTACTTTAAATTAGAATTCGAACAATTCCGAACATCTACCAAACAGAGAGCACGAACATTGAGAATGAACATTAGACCACATGGAAATCAATCACGTATAAGACGTGCTTCGACTTTGCATTCACGGAAGCGGATGGCGGAAGTGGATGTCGTGCGCGTGGCATGGAATTCCGCAATTTCTTTAATATATTCGTCCTGTATTACAAAGAAGCATCAATCAATTAGGCATACGTTACTTACAAGCGAGCTGTGGATATAACAGAAAATACAATCTGGTTAAAGTAATAAGTTGCCCAGATTCAGCATAGGTTCCGAAACATGAGTTAGCCTCATTTGCGTCAATTTAACCGCTTAATGGTTAAAAGTGGTAAAAACGACCTCTGCAGCGATCATTGGAAATGCCCATTTGCACGCTAAGAGAAGAATATTTTTGAAAATTTACCCCTGGAACGACTGGCTCAGTAACTGAGCCAGTCATTACAGCGGTAAAATTTTCAAAGATACTTTTCATGGTCTGCAATTGCACACGGCTTAGGTAGAAATTTGGCATTTCCACTTCTGAGGGATGTCCATTTGAAGAATAACTTTAAAAAATTTTGTAAATTTTCGTTATAAATTTGCAAAAAACACTCATTTTGGCTGCAAAAATCAAAATTTCCTTGAAAAGTATTGGCAAGTAAGTGATCAATTGAAATAAATCGTATTTTGAGCACTTTAATGCGCTGTTGACACAAAACATAAGTTAATAAACATACTAAGATTCCAGAAATTCCATCCTTGTACAAACCTGGAAGTCAAGATGGCGGCAAATTCTCTGTTTAATCACATCTTGCAAACACTAGTGATAAAGCTTCAAATAAACGCAGGTGGTTAGACTTCCAATAAAATCATTAATTACATTATTGAAAATCTAAAGCTAAAATTTTAAGATTGTAATTAGCAAGATGCCATTATTTATATCATTATATCCCTTCAACCAGACACGATAGAACTGCAAACACCATGCTTAACTGTCTGGCCGCTTAATTTCTGAAGACTACATTTGTGATGGGGGGTCTAACTCTGAATGGGCTAAATATTTTGAAAACAATTTGACTGAAGGTTGTTGGTGCCTAAGTCACCAACAACTTTCAGTCAAATTGATGCCAAAATATTCAGTCGGTCAAGAGTTATTGTCCATTGAAAGTATTGTATGCTGGCTTGCAGCAGTCAGACAGATAAACATAGGTTTTCAGACACAATGCATCCGATGAAATCACATGATCGGAAATCAAAATCTCAGATTCCACGGTGGCAAGAATACTGGTGTCACTCCGCCTCATGATACTCTCACGATACCGCCCAGAACGCTACACGATTCCAGGAATTGTCATAGAAATAGATGAGTGCGAGTGTAGAGAGAGCAGGTGTCGTATTTCATAGAATGAGATTTCCTTATTCGTCGCTAACTTTTATCCCAATGACTAAGATAATGTACTCTAATATTTATGAAGATTTTGATTAATATGGTGGTAAAGGAGATGGCGGAATCAATTGAATTAGATTCCATAAATCATGGTTTCTGGTATTTCAAATATCTAATTAATTGCTGCATTGATTGTTTGTGTCTAAAAGCAATGTGTAGACAGGTTATTTGCCTTTCTACTATGTCTGGTTGTAAGCATATAGCAAAGTGGAGATTGGCAGCCATCTTGATTGTAAGGATATAACAACGTAGAGAATGGCAGCCGGCTTTTAATACTGTAATAAATTGTTTAATTTGATTGCGTTTGTCTGAAGGCCTATCTTTGGACAGGATATTTGCCTCTCTACCATCTCTGGTTGCGATGAGTTGATAGAATAGAGAACGGCGGCCATCTTGAATTCCCGACTTAGCACAATGTTTTTCCTGGTCTTTTAGTATGTTTCTTAGCTTACGTTTTCAGACAGTTTCTGAAATCCTCGGCCTTGGCCTGATACATCCAGAAATGTGTTCATATAGGGCAAATATAACTTGGTCATTGTCAGATAGATACCTAGGGAATGCAGCAAATTTCTACAGTAATCTCATTACCATGCTATTGACATTAAAAGCCAAAGTTCTCTTCATGGAAGACACAGTGCGCACTGGCAGATGGCATTGGGAAGCGTATTACCAAGCAGCTACTGAGTATCCAATTGATACAGTTTTGAAATAAATCCATACCAGCCTTAGAGAATGTTTATTTATGAGCTTATCGCGTTATCATCGATATTTCCCTCAGAATTGCAGCACCCATCATCACAGCTTTCCATTAAGTGTGTCGTGAGCATCCGGGTGTCACTGTGGCTTTCATTCTTACAGCAATAAACGACGTAACAAAGTGATATGTAGCAGAAGGAAACAGAAGCGAGACAGTGTACACTTTACTAAGAACTCCGTGTATGTAAGACAAGTCGGACTTTTCATAAGCTGCCCAGAGAAGCCAGAGCATAACGGTCTGCCAGCTGACTTTCTGCAGACTACATTTCAACATGGGTTTAACTATGAATTTGCTTAATATTTTGAAAACAATTTGACTGAAAGTTGTTGGTGACTGAGCCACCAACAGCGTTCAGTCATATAGTGTTCAAAATATTCAGCATGTCCAGATTGAAATTATGGTGTACTGGCTTGCAGCAGCCAGAGATTAATATTGACGTGTTCCTGGAAAGAGGCAGGGTATGTTTTCATCATGACATTGGTAATTAAACTAGACCTATCTTGTTACTGGTCACGTGCCAAGCAAACGCAGAACATCAAACATCAGTCCATCAGTGATGCTCATGCTCTTAGTTTTTGTTTGAGAGTGATCCGGTGGTATGTGTGGGGTGAGCGGCTGAAATAGAGGGGCATGGTGTCATGCAATCAATATGCCAATGATATCATCCATCATTGATCCGACTCTAGACAGGAATTACTGAGACATCAATTTGAATGGAAGAATCAGCAGAATAGATCAAAATGCGACAGACAGAGACATGATCTTCATTATCGGCACCATAAGTGTCGAATGTTGCCATTGATTCTCGGTTGTATGGCACATCATAGGGGGAGGGGGGGGGGGGCGGCTTTCGAGGCAATTCTATCCCCGATTCATAAGCTCATCAAGAAAGTGAGTTTACCAGAAGTTGTTCCTTACTCTATAGTTCATAATGTTCTAAATTTGTGATGGGGGGGTCTAACTCTGAATGGGCTAAATATTTTGAAAACAACTTGACTGAAGGCTGTTGGTGCCTAAGTCACCAACAACTTTCAGTCAAATTGATGCCAAAATATTCAGCCAGTCAAGAGATATTGTCCATTGAAATTATTGGCTGCTGGCTTGCAGCAGTCAGACAGATAAACATAGGTTTTTTGACACAATGCATCCAATGAAATCACATGATCAGAAATCAAAATCTCAAATTCCACGGTGGCATAAATATTGGCGTCACTCCGCCTCATAATACTCTTACGATACCGCCCAGAACACTACACGATTCCAGGAATTATCATAGAAATAGATGAGTGCGAGTGTAGAGAGAGCAGGTGTCGTATTTCATAGAATGAGATTTCCTTATTCATCGCTAACTTTTATCCCAATGACTAAGATAATGTACTCTAATATTCATGAACATTTTGATTAATATGGTGGTAAAGGAGATGGCGGAATCAATTGAATTAGATTCCATAAATCATGGTTTCTGGTATTTCAAATATCTAATTAATTGCTGCATTGATTGTTTGTTTCTAAAAGCAATGTGTAGACAGGTTATTTGCCTTTCTACTATGTCTGGTTGTAAGCATATAGCAAAGTGGAGAATGGCAGCCATCTTGATTGTAAGGATATAACAACGTAGAGAATGGCAGCCCAATGGAATCAGCAGAATAGGTCAAAACGCGACAGACAGAGACATGATCTTCATTATCGGCCCCAGAAGTGTCGAATGTTGCCATTGATTCTCGGTTGTATGGCACATCACAGGGGGGGGGGGTGTGTGGGGGAGGGTATCCACACACCCCAACACCTCCCTCCCCACCTCCCCAATAGTAAGCGTATATGCATACAATGAGGACGGCTTTCGAGGCAATTTTATCCTCGATTCATAAGCTCATCAAGAAAGTGAGTTTACCAGAAGTTGTTCCTTACCCTATAGTTCATAATGTTCTACAGCTTTCTTTATTTGATTTTAATCTAAGCGACTGGAATGTCATCCAGAGCAACGGAGATATTGTCTCTAAAATAAAGGTATCTGTCTTCCCATAGCTGTTACATATAATTAACGGAAAACACAGTTCAGGATAGCGCGTGAAACAATGAATACGTTTTAACACGATCTTTGGACAAATTTGCATGTGTTTTGTTACGTAGTTTGCAAGTCAAATTACATTAGGAACCAGACTGGTACCGACAAAGAAGCATTTATGTATCATTACAATTGAAAGTTATATCACAGGCGTCCTAATAAATATATTAAATTGTCGATTTCGACAAGTACACTGCAAGCTAGATTCCGTGGATACATATATCGTAGTAAGTTCCTCTTTGCTAATGAATGTAGGCCATGATTGATCATTGCCAGATAGTGCCAGCTTATCGAAGGATATACACTCAAAACTAGAGACAGGCTGACATGTGAAGCTATCATATTCTCCAAACGTGAACCTGAGCAAGTCACGTGTGCTAAGACACATTTGAATTTAAATTTGAATTTACACAACTTTGAATTCGAATTTGTCACCGCCCTGGTAGCGTGTTTGGCTAGGCCGGTACTGGACCAATACCGGCCCATAATTACCCGATATGGTCTAGTACCGACCGAGTAACCTGCGCTATCAGGACACCTGCCTATAGTGATCAATATTTTGAGTAATGAGCGACGCATGTGCTGCACATGGTCACAATTATAATTATGCCTTGAGTACACAAGTCGGACTTGTATCTCGTGACATTAATACGCGTGACAGGAATATATAATCAAACTCGACATCTAAATATTTGAGCTCGATAGGTTGATCGCATGAAGCGGGTTTTACTATGCATATCAATTCACCTTTCCAGAGTGTCCATCGATCATCTGACGTCATAATCAGCTAAGTGGTGTACCGGATGACGTCATAATCATTACGTCATACATGATTCTATATGGCCCGTCGTTAACTCTTAATAGTCCGACACGTCTTACGAATTGTAAGTCTCAACTATTTAATAGACACGCTGTTGAATATTTTGAATCAAATTTGACTGGACGTTGTTGCTGCCTATGGCAGCAACAGCGTCCAGTTACATTAGTTTCAAAATATTCAACAGCTTACCTGTATAGCTTTCTGGAAATTGATAGTCAGGGAGTTCGGAGATCGATCGATCACAACACGAGCGAGGTGTGGGTGGAGCTTAGCTAGAGATTGGCGTGGCATATCTAAAAATGGAAAGGTCCATTCACGTAAGGACTTAACTGATCAAAAAAGCAAATAAATCCCTGACTATATTATTGCCTTCACCATGATGACATCGACTTCTTCCATGGCCGTCATCCGTCCAGCCACGCGTCCCCACATCATGTATCTGTATCATACTGTATGCCGCGTGCAATGACTCAAATGTGATTGCGACTCAGCCAAATCCGTACGCGTGTGGTATCTGCTCGTTTGATATAGCTTTAATCGTGAAAAGTAGGTCACGCTGACGTCACACTGACGTCAGACTAAGGTCACACTGACATACTTTGGCTACGCTACATACCGTAAGCCTCAAATGCCTGGTTACACCCAGTTTGATGACCGTATACAAAGACGACCGCCTGGAATAAGCTCATGTGGCTGACTGACTGACTGACTGACTGACGAAGTGAGTGACTAATGACCTGCCTGACTGACAGACCGACCGGATGACAGACCGACAGACGGACAGAGCGACCGACCGACCGACTGACTGGCTGACCGACAGACCGATCGACGGGCTGACCGACCGACTAACGACCTGACTGACTAAATAATGGGCATTGCGGTGTATGAGCTGCTACAGAAACTACGACCTGTAATACGTAAACTACCACAAGTTTGTGCTTTATTCGCGTCGTTTGCGTTTGGAAGAATGTTCAAATGTGTCACTGTAATTTAATCCCAAAGTATAGTTGGAGTTTGCGTTGATAGCGTTACGGCTGCGTTTGCGTTGCGTTCGATTCGTAAAACGCATAGCATAAACGCAACTGGTGCGGTGGTATAGTGCTGTGATATTAACAGTGACAAATCACGCTAAAACACATTTATTAGACAAATATTCAAAATGGCAGCTACTCGGATAGCTCGAAAATTGCAACTGTACTTCTAATACATAATCATATTGTTATGGGAGCTGTAGTTTATGATCGTATAAGAAATCGGCGCCGATGGTCAATGGTCCAGAGAACCACTGGCAGAACTTTCGTACATTGTCCAAGAAACTTGTGATGCCATATGGGAGGAATTGCACAATGATGCCCTTCAACCACAGAAGTGGAATGACTACGTATTGTTGATGGATTCGAACCACAAAGACAATATCCGCATTGCATATATGAAAAGCATATATAAGCAGTTATGGCGCCCAAGAAATTGTAAAATTGACGGTAGGTTACTGTAAAAATGAAAGTAAGTTACCGTAAAATTTACAATGATAAGAAAATGTACAGTAATACTACAGTGATTCTACAGTAAATTTACTGTCGCTTGCTATAATTTCCGACAAAGGTAGTACAACATTGCTATGTTCCCCATGGCGCAGGGTGCAGCAATGTCAGCAGTACTGCAAAGCAGTGAACCCAGAATCTTACGCTTCCTCCATGGTTCGCCGTCATGAAGTGCATCGTCATTTTCTTTAGTTTCATGCTTTGTAGATATGTATATGAGGGTGAACTCTGTTTTGGATCCATTCATAAAGAGATTCTCACTTTTCAGTTTGCTTGCAGCTATTGGGAGAGTTCGTCAAGGGCTTTTCCTCGTCTATGAAGTCCACGTCGTCGGTATATTTCATCTCTGGCGGCATACCCAGTATTGGCACTGGAGGGTTTGGTCTTGTGGAACTTTCCCCGACGGATTTCAAAGCAACAGCAAGGTAACAGGTGAAAGGCACAGGAGATAGACCATTTCCCTGCGGGGAGCCGATTGATGTCCCAAGTTCTACAGACTTCACTGACTTGACTCGTACTCTCAGTTTAGTGTCTGCAAGCAGTAGTCTCACTAGTCGTAGCTCATCTTCATTGCAACTGGCCCGGCGTAATACATCTAGGATCGTTGAGCATTTAATTGTGTCGAAGGCTCGTGACATGTCAATGCCCATTTTGTGGAAATCCCAATGTTTGGACATGACTACCGACACAAGCATGCGTTGAGCCCATACAATGTCTGCACAGCTGCGTCCACGTTGACACGATCCGCTGAAGTTATCGATCTTGTCTCTGATGCGGCACGAAGTAACATTGAATAAGATTTTCCGTATGGTGTTAAGGAGCACAATGGGCCGCAGATTGGCTGGGGGCCAGATGGCTTCTTGGTCTTGAGTAGTACGATAAGGGTGCCTTGGTCTACAGCGTTTATGGGGAAGGTGGTGCATAAAAGCTGAATTGATTAGGTGCGTGATCGGTTTTGAAATAATGTCACTTGCATATTTGAATAATTCATTGCTCGTGTCATCATGTACAGATGCACGTCCATTTTTCAGAGATGTGAGTGCCTTCTCAACGTCCGCTGTTTTAATTGGTGTTAGTAATGGCCTGGGATATCCCAAGAACGGGTGCAAGGACGCATCATCTTGGTCAGTGAACTATTCCTTGAGCCATTCTCGAATCGCCTCGGCTTTGCCCTGGTCAGTTTCGATAGTGTCCTTCGGAGTTGTGTACAGTAAGTGGTGGTGTGTGGTCAGTAACTCTCAGGGATCGGGCTGCCCAAAACATTGTGTGACAGTCATCCGTGGCAGCGATTTCATCTGCTAGGAAGGCTGCTTGTTGAATAGAAGATCTTTTAAGCGTTCGCTAATGTAGCGCAGAATGTTATTGCGCTCCCGGCGTAGTTTGGTGCGGTCTTCATTTTGGCCACTTTGATTGATGGGCAGCTGTAGCGCTTTCTACTCTGCTGACAGTTTTATGACTAAAGGGTCGTCAGTATACCTAGTTCAGTTGTTTTTAAGAACACCTATGGTGCTGGTAGCTGATGATTCCATAAATTTAAGTATTTTGGTTAGGGCTTCGTTTGGATCGGCGCTGACGTCGATGTTAGCTATCTGCTCCCCGAGTGCCTTTTGCATGAGATTTCAGTGTCAGTGTCGCTGCTGAGCTTGGGTAGGTTGTAGGTGACTCTGCCCTGTTGCCTGGTATGGCGTTTGTAAATTAGCTAGAGATCATTCATCTGAAGGCGTGTGGTGACTAGCATGTGG
Organism: Chaetoderma sp. LZ-2023a; assembly: GCA_034401795.1. Taxonomy (NCBI): domain Eukaryota; kingdom Metazoa; phylum Mollusca; class Caudofoveata; order Chaetodermatida; family Chaetodermatidae; genus Chaetoderma; species Chaetoderma sp. LZ-2023a. Next base: position 22,570,509 of record CM067365.1, on the reverse strand, counting down.
TCAGAATTGAGGTATGTGGCTCCATAGGAACGAGCATTCTGAAGTAGGGGTTTTGCTTGTCTTGCATAGTATGGAGTCTATTTGGGTCAAAATTAATCAGAGCAAAACTCCAGATCATGCTATGTAAATGTGGACAAGAACAATAAAGCAAGATAAGTCTTAAATGTACACAGAGTGGCCGGACATGTTGGGATTAACCTTTTAAACGATCTCCTAGACATGTTTATAAATCCACGATAGCCACACACCGAAACCCACACCACAAATATTTAACAATCCAAATTTCCTTTAGAAGTGTTGAATACTACCACAGTAGGCTGGTTCCGCCTAATTTTCGTTGAAATCATGTCTTTGATTAAGTAGTGTTTTAAATGATTTCTGGAAGATTGGCAGAATAAACTTAGACATTATATATAAAGTATATGCATAACTTTACTCTTCTCTTTTAAGTTCTACGGCATTAGACCTGTGTACGCCTTGATAAGAAGAAGTGAATCTGCGCAGATAATTCCATCACACCATATCTCAAGTTGCAACACAGTGATGACAGTTGACATGGTAGGATAAGGTGATGTAATTTTCGAAAGAAGTTATGAACTGGTTGATGGGTCTAAGCTAGGATATCATAATGGCGAATTGCAGTTCAGTAAAAAACGTCTTCTGTAGTGGTCTTGCGAAATGGTCATTTGCAGACCAAGAGACTATTTTTGAAAATTTACAACTGGAATGACTGGCTCGATAACTGAGCCAGTCATTCCAATCGTAAATTTTACAAAATGTCTTCTCTTGGTCTGTAAATGAACAATTTTTGTTCAACAAATTCGAGGGTTAAAGGGTTGATAAAAAATTTGATTGTCGAGTTGAATCTTGGCAAGGTGAGTCGATAGACCACAGAAGTGCAATCAAACCTATTTTTAGCGGACACGATACAGACCGTCAAAATACGGCCACACATGACAAATCCTACAGGCTTTAACGGTAAAAACTAAACAAATATTATCTTGCATTGAATGTATGTTTGCAGAACAAGCGGTTATTTTAGAGAAATCGTTTCAGTTACTGAGCCAGTCATTTCAAAAGCAAGTTTTATAAAATATTCCTCTATTGGCCTGCAAATTAACATGTTTCAAGAAAACCGAAGACGCACATTTTGGCGTGCTTGGCCATTAAAGTGTTAATACAACTAAACAGCTAAATGGAACAAAAAATGGCGCATTCAGATGCCTATTTATAGAACAGACGCAAGATGCACAGCTTACTAGGCCGATGCTGGGCCGATACCTTTAGTATCGGTGTGGCCTCGGCCCAGTGAGCTGCGCTGTCAGAGAAGCACATTTTAGAAAAGTAAAAATGCCACTAGCTGGTTTGGTTACTAACGCAGACATACGTTTTCAAAAATCGTCTGCTGAACATATTTGAAGACACATATTTTGCCCGGATTTAACAGGTTAATCCAAATCAATGTTGCATTATCATGAATTTTTTTAAAGCAGTTGAACACCCCCACCACACCCACCCACCCACCCTCCCCACCTATGCTCACAAGCCCTACATACAGCTATGCATACGTTGTTCTTTTGGCAGTCATCAGCGTTCTGCTAACATAAGATTATTTGGTCAGTCACCAGCTTTATGTTATTGTAAGATTCTTTGGTCAGTCATCAGCTTTATGTTAGCGTAAGATTCTTTGGTCAGTCATCAGCTTTATGTTAACATAAGATTCTTTGGTCAGTCACCAGCTTTATGTTATCGTAAGATTCTTTGGTCAGTCTTTATGCTTTATATAGTCTAACAGCAATACTCGTATTTAGAGCACTGGGGGGGGGGGGGGGGGGCATGGATAAGACACCAAAATGAAAATGATGATTCTTGTATGTATAGGTATTTGACTAATGTTATAGGCCTATTGGTAGCGGGGTTTCCCCGATCTGCAATAAATGCAAGCATGTGTGAGTTTATCGCTGATGTTAAGCAAGTTATTATGTATCATTGCCATTTTATTGAAGCTATGACACGCGTGAACACTTCTGAATTCAGAGTTACGACTGTTCTTGCAACAAAGAACCACTTTATATGCATTACAAGTACACTGTACTAACAGTACAACTATTACCATTACTATTTCTGATGATGTTACGACGACGTCTACTTAATGCTATTTCTTATGATGCCTAGATATTAAAGATTTTCAACAGGTACGTCGTTTTTATCGCTGCGACGTTGCATTTCTTTATGGAAATTTTAAAAGTTTAACTTTCATCGCGGCCAGTCCGTTACCGCTTGTGGTGAGGCGATATGGTCGCGATGGCGCAGCGTTGACTCAAATATGTCGTGTCACCAATTATGCATTGGGATTAATGTTGATATGTGACCTTTTTACGCCACATATATCACACAAGTTCACTCAAGTCCAGTCATGATCTCGTCAATAGAAATAGAGTTATTAAAAAACTGTTCTTTCAGGCTCTTAGTTTTCAAAATAATCATTATAATCAGGTCAACCTGGTTTTGTCCTTTGACTCCCCTCACCATAAATTTATCACACATCTTGGGGACGCCACGGACAACCGTGTAGAGGCAGAGAAATGTGTCTTTCAGGCACATAGTCGACTGGCCGACTGACCAACTGACCGACCGACCAACCCACCCACCGATCAACCTACCGACCGACCCACAGACCCACTGATCGACCGACCCATCGACTGTTAGATTGCCTGACTGACCAACCGACCCGCTGACCCACTAACCCATCGACTAAGAGATAAGGTGATTTATTGAGCTGCTGCTACCCGCAGCTAACAATCTAATCCATTCCGCATGCAATGAATGCTGGTTGTCATCCCGTAATCACGTGGCTACGATGAGGTAATTTGATGTGCTTGCTTGGAGCTCTGATTGAGGACCTGGTCGCTCAAGTCATTGTACAAATAACAAAGCTCAATGTAATACATCGTCTAAGAGATGTTGTACAATCTTATTTTTGACAATATTATGTCATAATGACTGTGATATATTGAAGATGGAACTTTGGAACTTGTCTTGTTATAGCGAGGCTAACAGCAGCGGTACAATTTTGGATAGAGTTCAGGAATACTACACACCAACGATGCTGCTTCATGAAGCCAGGTGGCCATATTGGGTGGCTGTATAGGGTGGTCATATCAGGTGGGTATATCGGGTCGTCAGATCAGGGCTCTATGTGAGGTGGCTATATCGGGTGGCTATATTGGGTGGTCATATCTGGTGGCTATATCGGGTGGTAATATTGTGTGGCTATATTGTGTGGCTATATTAGGTGGTCATATCTGGTAGCTATATCGGGTGGTTATATTGGGTGGCTATATTGGTGACATATCAGGTGGTCATATCTGTTGGCTAAATCGGGTGGCTATATCAGGTGGCTATATCGGGCAGCTATATCGGGTGTCTATGTCAGGTGGCTATATCTGGTGGCCATATCTGAGGGCTATATTGGGTGGTCATATCGGGTGGCTATATTGTGTGTTTATATCAGGCGGTCATATTGGGTATCTATATTGGGTGGCTATATCGGGTGCCTATATCGGGTGGCTATATCGGGTGGATATATCGGGTGGTCATATCTGGTGGCTATATTGGGTGGTCATATCGGGTGGCTATATTGGGTTGCTATATCAGGTGGTCATATTGGGTGGCCAGATCAGGGCTCTATGTCAGGCGGCTATATCAGGTGGCTATATCGGGTGGTCATATCTGGTGGCTATATCGGGTGGTAATATTTTGTGCCTATATCGGGTGGCTATATTGGGTGGCTATATCAGGTGACTATATCAGGTGGCTATATCAGGTGGCTATATTGGGTGGCTATATCAGGTGGCTATATCAGGTGGCTATATCGGGTGATATATCGGTGATATATCAGGTGGCTATGCGGGTGGCTATGTCAGGTGGCTATAGCGGGTGATATATCAGGTGGCTATAGTGGTTGGCCATGTCGGGTGTCTATATCGGATGGCTATATCGGGTGGCTATCTCAGGTGGCTCTATCAGGTGGTCATATGGCCACACATCTTAATCAATAACCATCTTTTATCACCCACGTTGAACTGGATATGACGTCATAATCTATTACGTCATGTGCAGACTGATGCCACAATTATAATTACATATTATAATGCCGTCATGTAGTTCGAAAGATCAGGCACGTTTACGAATGGTATGTCTTTGATGTGCACTTTATTAAAACCCTGTTGAATAATTTGAAACTAATTTAGTTGATAAATATATTCAACAGCTTACCAGTATAGTTATCTTGCAATTGCGAGTCTATGAATTCAGGGTTCTGTATATAAATCGATTCCAACAAGAGTAAGCTTTGGACGGAACTTAACAAGAAAAGGGCGGGACATAGCTTGAAGTGGAACAAGTAATAATCTATTAGCTTAGCTTCACCCACACTTGGCCAGTGTTGTAATCGATCGAACACTAAATGCACAGAAACCCAATATCAAGGTAACGATACAGGCACGCTGGTGACCATTTTGAAACTAATTTGACTTGGTGCATTGCTGCATATGGTTATAATAAGTATTGTAATAAGCATATAAGTATCAAAATATTCAACATAACTTTTATTAAATAGTAAAGACATACCATTCTGCTTGGCGGAATACTTAATGTCCATGACGGAGCTAGCCACGTCATTTTCTACGTATTTGATTGTGCCGTCAGCCTATATGTGTCGTCATTGAGTATGACATCATGATATGATTACATGTCGTATCTATCCATTACTTGCAAATATTGCGATGAAGCGCACTAGTAGTTACATAATGATAGTCCTGGACCAATGGACCACACCTCTGGACTACGCCAATGGACCAGGTCTCTGGCCTACGTCAATGGACCACGTGTCTGGACCACGCCAATGGGCCACACCTCTGGACCACGCCAATGGATGACACGTCTGGGCCACACCCCTCTAGACCACACCAATGGTCCACGCCTCTGGACCACACCAATGGACCACGCCTCTGGAGCACACCGATGGACCACGCCTCTGGATCACACCCTCTGGACCACGCCTATGGACCACGCCATTGGACCGTGCCTCTGGAGCACGCCTCCCTATGATGTGGTGGAGCAAATCTCACCTAGAGCGAGAGGCTTCTCATCATGGATACAGGTCGAAAGACTGTCAGGCAGTCCTTCCGTGGACCTGTGTGATGTTAAGTCGCGGGTTCGAACGCTCCGTATGAATGTTGTACATACTGCTTCATGTTTAACGTATCTCTATAATGTCTCTATAAAGATAGATTAAATGCCTCCATGCCTGGCAAGGTTCCCCACCATATTATTTTCCTGCGGGAACCGCTGCACTCTCGCAAAAGTAAACCTACAGTCAGGCCTGTGGTAGCCGGGACGGCGCCAGCAGGTATGAAGATACCATCTATTACACATCCTCCACACCAGGGCGGGTCAGCTTCCACCAACTGACACAAAGATTTTGGCCTCCCTGTATGTGCAGGGTGCCTTCTAATTGGTCACTGTGCTGCTGACCAGAATCATATTACAAGAAGTTTGACAGTGCCACAGGTAGGGTATTGGATCTCCCAGATACTCTCACTAAGAGTCCTGTTATCCTTGCACTTCAGAAGGCAAAAGTAGATCCTAAGGAGCTGCTGACAGGCAGGAAGTAGTCACATGCATTCAACATTCCCACTCCTGAGGACAGCGGATTACTGGATATCTTACAGTCTTAGGAAACAGAGTTCTTTCGAGGGGAAATCAGAGCTGCAGTTGACCACGGCCATGATGACGGCTTCGACTCTGGACATGCTACTGGTATGTTGTAGGGTCATGCCACTGGCATGGAGGAGGGGCGTGCTACTGATATAGAGGAGGGTCGTGCTACCGATGCACAGGAGGCTATTGATCACGTATTCAAAGACGAGGGCCAGAAGCAGATACTGGATAATATGAGAGTATTTCTGGAGTTCGCTGACCACTACTAGAGCTACCTCGTCAATCATGCCCACAAGGCAGATGCTAAGAAAGCATGGAAGAAGTGGATCTTCCATGAGAGCCATAGGCGCTACTTGGCAAGAGTTCCAGACAGCGTATACTCCTCCGGAGCAGGTGAACCATACAGAGGAGACGGTGAAAGACGAAGATCCTGAGTGAACATCCCAAGCTGCTGACAAAGTTACTGACGAAGTTGCTGACGAATTTTCCACGGTTTTGTATCACGCACCGCTGGTATTGAGCTTGAGCACACGTAGAGCACAATTCCTGCCATCACAGCACCACCGACAAACACCACTACTATGGCCATCGCCGTCCTCTGAGTTACCGATACCATATGGTACAGCGTTGGCTCGGAGAACTTTACACCCTCCTAGTACTCGTCGAATCCTCATCTAACCCTTTGATGTTCTGGGTAACCAGTTTGAGTTGATTATTGGCTAGAGTTTAGAACTGGAGGTGGGGCCGAGCTCAGTCGCGTAGCCCATCTGGCAGGTGAGAATTGCTCCACCACATCATAGGGAAGGCGTGATCCAAAGGCATGGTCCACATGCGTGGTCCATCGGGGTGTGGTCCAGAGGTGTGGTCTAGAAGCGTAGTCCATTGATCCAGAACTATCATTACATAACTACTGCGCTCAACCAAGAAATTCTCTAGTCCTCTCTACGAAACGATGGTGCATATAGCCAGCAAATTTGTTTATAAGATTTTTAATATTTATGAAATGCCTAATTCGCATGTTCTTGACTATTGCATAAGCCATATGTAAGAATGTTGTTATCAACATGGCGGCCAAACCAAATTACGAAATCCGCATTTTTCCAACAAATCTGAATCTACATAATATTATACAGACTAAGTTCGCCATGAATGAGATCAATCTACCGAGCGGTTTCAGAGACGATTCATAAAGGTGTTTCTAAAAATAGCTAAAAATCCAAGATGGCAACTCATCAAAGATCAGATACTAATAGGCCTAAAGACCTACTAGAAGGAGTTTATGTGCATAATTCCGTAAATAATATATATGCCTCTATCGGGTAGTGTCTCTTTAATTATTTCAGTGAAAAGGGGGTGTGCCATGCCATAATCTTCTAGATTTAGCGTGTCTTTTATCATCCATAATGTGCTGATCCATAATAGGAACGTAAGAACATCACCTCTTGTTATATAGATGTTTATCCAGCAGTTTGTAATCTGTAATATTGAATGTTTAATAATATGCTATCAGAAAGGCCGAACCTAGGACTCATGGGTGAGCGTGTGTGGCTGAGGGCTGTGCAAAGTTTCTGAAATTCTTACCCGGGGCATTGGAACTGCCGCTAGGATCGCATGAAAGCTACAGTCCCGTTTCAACCGCCGTGGGTGTCATGAGGTCGGAGGACTGTAGATTTAGTTACATCAGTCCTGTGGGTGTCGCATCTTTGCGTGCAACGTTAAATTATGCAGTGGCCCCAAAGATTAAGAAAAAAATATTGTGTCACGTTTGGGGGCACTGGAGATTTAGGGACCCTGTGCAAATCCACTTGCTGGACTGCCTTAAGTTCAGCCATGTCATCGGCGTATACATGACGTCATAAGTCAATCCGTATTCATCTAACAGCCCACTATGACGTCATTTGAGTCAGACAATATAATTAGATACTTGGATTTAAAAGTTGCTTTGATTACTCTGCACATGTAAATTAAATTTCCTGATAAACCTATAGCGCCATGTATCCAAATATTCAACATTTTAACGTAGTTTGGGTATATCCGACCAGCGTTATGGTCATTTCAAATAACTCTTCAGGGTTTGGAGCAAGGACATGAGGTTGCAAAGTTGTCGCGAACGCTGATCGATCAACGATGACAATTATTTTGCCATTTGGGTTCCCAAGCACCGCACATTGGGTTGGGGTTTGTTTGGGGGGTGTTTGGTAGTGCTCAACCAATAAGCTTTTAATGCAAATATCAAACATTTTGAAGACAATGTTTTATGTGTTTGTGATGCACACATTTGGCCCGTCAACATGGCATTTACCCATAATCCTTTACACGTCAACATGGCATTTACTCATAATCGTTTACAAGTCAACATGGCATTTACCCATAATCCTTTACACTTCAACATGGCATTTACTCACAATACTTTACACTTCAACATAGCATTTACCACGTCAACATGACCAGTTATCCGTCAGCATAATCCTTTACACTTCAACATCACCTCTAACCTTTCAATATGAGCTCTACCTATTTACCCTGACATTTGACCCTTCAACATGACATCTACCTATTCAACATGACGTCTACCTTTTCAACTATACCTCTACCTATTCAACATGACCTTTAGCCATACGCATGACATCTACATATTTAACATTACCACAACCTATTCAACATGACCTCTATCTATTCAACATGACCTCTACCTATTCAACATGACCTATACCTATTCAACATGACCACTACCTATTTAACATAACCTCTACCTATTTAACATGGCCTATACCTATTTAACATGACCTCAACCTATTCAACATGACCTCTATCTCTATCTATTCAACATTACCTCAACCTATTCAACATTACCTCAACCTAGTCAACATGACCTCTATCCCTATCTATTCAACATGACCTCTACCTATTCAACATGACCTATACCTATTCAACATGACCACTACCTATTTAACATAACCTCTACCTATTCAACATGACCCCTACCTATTTAACATGACCTCTACCTATTTAACATGGCCTATACCTATTTAACATGACCTATACCTATTCAACATGACATCTACCTATTCAGCATGTCCTCTATTCATTCAGCATGTCATCTATCCATTCAGCGTGTCCTCTATCAATAAGACCTTTAACCATACGCCATGACCTTTAACCTTCAGTACGACCTTTAAAGCTTCGTCACGCTCTATAGCCTCATGACGCTTAGACAAAACTTTTAGCCGTCATAAGTTTAGCTTTAACCCTTTAACCCTCATATCAGCCAAAACAGCGTCTGCAGTGGTCTTGAGAAATGTCCATTTACAGACCAAGAGAAGACTATTTTTTTAATATTTACCACTGGAATAACTGGCTCGATAACCGAGCCAGTCAACTCAGTGATTAATTTTCAAAAATAGTCTTCTCTTCGTCTGCAAATTGGCATTTTCTTATTAGAAAATTTAAATTTTCAATAATAAATTTGATGGTTAAAGGTTTAACAAACCCTCCCAACATTAGATTTAATCCTTCCACGTGACTGGCCGATTTCGACTAATTACATATGATGTCAGAAAAATATGTTCAGTATTTTGAAATTAATTTGTCAACCATGCGTGTCAGAAGTGTTCAACATCTTTTGGTTATTTTTAATTTAACGTCCTGATATTTGAGCGTTCAAAGGACAGAAGTGTGCCAGCATATGTGCGTGCCAAGGGATAGTTAGTCATAAACGCTTCTAGCGTTTAAAAGCGCTCACAGACAACAGCACATAATTTCTGGACACGACACCATGGCTCCAATAACAACAGAAATGCAAGAACGCAAATACTGTTGAAAAGGTTTCAGGAACCTGAACTGTACAACAGCGCGCTATCACTGAACACTTCTTCATCCAATATAGCCTTAGAGAATGTAATCAAAATATATTTACAGGAATTTATGTTTATCTTAATTGTCGTCATCGTGGTTGTCGCCCCCCGTCGTCGTCGTCGTCGTCGTCGTCGTCGTCGTCGTCGTCGTCGTCGTCGTCTTCATCGTCGACTTAGGCCTAATCATTGTCGTCGTCGTCGTCGTCGTCGTTGTTGTTGTTGTGTTGTTGATTCTGTTGTTGTTGTTGTTGTTGTTGTTGTAGTTGTTGTTGTTGCTGCTGTTGTTGTTGTTGTTGTTGTTGCTGCTGCTGCTGTTGTTGTTGTTGTACAACACCACGGCACACGATCGCATTAAATGTTAATATATAACTCATTTAAGTGAGAACAGACGCGTAAAATACACTTACCTTTTTACGCTGAACTTGTTAAAGTTGATCAACAGTTGTGCCCACTGATCCAGACGACAAAAGGCAGACCGCAAACTCCGAAACTATTCTTTCATGGAAACAAATCACATTTCTATTTCCTCGCCATTTTGCTTGACAATATCATTGTACGGTTAGTTAGCTTTCCTGGCCCGCGATGCGCCAAATCCTTGCGTAACGTTCAGGCCAATTAAGAGAAGCGTCGCAAAGCGTATTGTCCCGCGCCTATTTCTGTACTTCACTCTGTAATTACTCTATTTAGGACATTTGGTTGGCTTTCTCAGAACTCTTGCCTCTGGAGATGTTTGGAGAAAACGATGTTGACTGCCTGTCAACGACTTTGGGCGTCCGTTAGAATTCGATTTCGTCTGTTCTACATCAACCTCTACATCGAGTTCTGTTTGCGCGTGTCAGTCCGGGTCACATTTGAGCAAATAAGCTATATCGCCACCAGCAGCCACCAGCAGGCAAATTCTAACTCTTTTATCTCCTGAGTCTTCAACTCCAAGACGTTGTCAAGGAGTCATACGCCAACGCAGATCACCGGAATACTTGCTTATTATTTTCAAAACATTTTAACTGAACAACAAATTTCTGTCAAATTTTTTTCAAAATACCGAGCAAAATCTTAGATATAATATTATTAAATACAAGCTTTTGCATACGCGATAAAGTGGAAGGCAAACTATGATGTCCGGTGGATAGGTTAGCTCCGGCTAATGGTAGATAATCTGCATACCTACTTAATGATGTTGGTGAAAGCTGTCGCTGCTTTGGATCGCAACAGCTTATGGCAACATTATTACCATCCTGTACACCAGTAGGTCCTATGATAACTGGACTTACTGGTCCGATACTAGAACAATACCGGGCCATATTCGTCCCGTATTGGCCCGATAGCGGCACAGTAAACCGTGTTATCATTGCATGTATGCATCATGCTTTTTTCTGGCATAAGGAGCTGATTCTATAAGATCTTAAAACAGCGTCTGTCTGCCTGTCTGTCTGCTTGCCTGCCTGCCTGCCTGCCTGCCTTCCTGTCTTCCTGCCTTCCTGCCTGCCTACCACAGTAAGCTTTATCGGCATCTTACTAGGAATAGAGTACGCACACACACACACACACACACACACACACACACACACACACACACACACACACACACACACACACACACACACACACACACACACACACATAAATAAATAAATAAATAAATATATACATATATATATATAATTCATAAACTAGTAAGTCTGTCCGGCCGGCCGTCTGTCTGTCTTTCATCTTTTTAAGGACGTACATACACTACAGCTGGAGGCGTTTGTGGGTTATGATGATTGTCGCTTTCGTCGGTTGTGGGTTCGATTCCCTGGCAATGCCAATATACCGTATACAGTGCAATTGTTTTTATGCGTATAATCTTTTAATTAGGCTAATTACAATAATTTATCACAAACTGGACACACGCGGTAAATTATAACGCATACATGCCTGAAAATGATTAATTAAATGTTATTTATTTATTTATTTATTTATTTGTTTTTATTTATTTATTTATTTATTTTTAGCTTCAAATATTTTTAATTAGTTTTCACACTTTCCAAGGTTTTTGCACAACTGGAACTACGATCTACGAACAAGAACAGACGTCACATTATTTCGGCAATTATTAGTTTAGAAAAGCGCTATATTGTAGCTATTTATTTAATCCTTTCACGCGGAAATCACAAATAATTTTTTAAATCATGTTGTCTATCCGTGAAGTCTGGTAGCTACTTTGAAAATAAGTTGTTTGAAGGGCGTAGCTGTGTTGTGCAGAGGTCTTAGGGTGGAAGGGGTGTCGGTGCTTTAGGACGAGGGTGTGTGTGATGCTGTGGATTTAGGTATAGGAGAGGGTTTTTTGGTAGGTAGGGTGTCAGGACTTTTGGCACTATGGGTCTCGGGGCCTCAGGCAGCAACGACTTTCAATCAAATTATCTTCAGGATAATAACAAAATAATACCAGCTTCTTAATTAATGATATCACTGCGTTGTAAAGAAACCTCTGAACTACCTTGTGGTTAAACGAAGAATACGAGTCCGCGGTGGAATCAAAGTCCGGTTATTGGTGATGCCAATGACGGGGAAGAAGAACAGAGCGCGTGCCCCATAGACTGTATGAAGTCTGCGAGGATGGTGCCAGTAAGCGCCTTGTTACCCGTGATCCAATAACAACCGGCGGCGATGACTTGTACACATACGCCGATGCTGCACACGGGACTGGGAGCAATCTGCTGCTATCAATGGTGCAATGTCTAGCGTGCGTGCCTACGTAATTTGTTAATAGTTAGGGTATGGAACGATTTTAGTGGACAGTAGCATCTAATCCTTCTGTCCCTCTGCTCGTCTGCCAGTCCGTCCGTCCGTCCGCCCATCCGCCCGTCTGACGGTCCGTCCGTCTGCCTGTCGGTCCACTGTTTCGAATAGCTTCACTATGAGACTAGTCGTTGTGAACACGTGCGTCGTTAGTTGAAGAAAGCGCAATGCGCATTGCCGGGTATTTCTATTTATAGGGCCAGTATCTAGAATACGCCAATAGATGTAGCGGGGTAAATGATGGCGATAATAATGAAATTGATGATGATGATGATGATGATGATAATAATAATGATGGCAATGTGAGGATAATATTTTCGATGGAAATGATGAGTTCATAATCTAACAATAATTGAAAATGATAACAATTATTGTTTTGGTAAATTTATGTATATTAGTATTGATTAGTATTGGCATGTTATTGTCAAACTGTTATGATGATAATGATGTAATTGAGGGAGGCGATCTGTTACTCGGTGTTCTGACGCTATTCTCAATTACCTCACATGTAGGCTGGCGTCACAATGCATAGTGGAGTACATAGCGCCGTCATAATTTACAATTTTAGTGAACTTCTGTGTATGTTGGGGCTTGTTTGACTGGGGACTGTTACTGCCATAGGCAGCAACATCCGCCGGTTAAATTGGTTACAAAGTATTCAACAGCGTTCCCGTAGAGTCATCTTGAAATTGTGCTTCTGAGAATCCAGGGTTCAAAGTATCTAAATTTGAACCCAACACGTGCAAAACACGTGCAAAACACGTGCAAAACCTGGGCGGAGCTCGGCTAGAGATAGATGTGGCAGAGCTTGCAATGGATCCCTCAATTGATGAAAATAATGATAATACTGTCTATGAAAATGATGGAAACTAGGAAATGACGATAATTGATGATGATGATGATGATGATGATGATGATGATGATGATGATGATGATGATGATGATGACGAATATGTTTTATTAATTTATGTATTAATGGTGCTAATATATTATATTAATGGTAAACCGTTATCCGCCAGGTAATTCTTAATACTGTTTGTAACACGGCCATGGCAAATAGCCCTAACTGGAATCAATTCATTCATTCATGTAGCATTATCTTTTATTACAGTCGCTTGGCACAACGTAAGACTATCAGAGAATCGCCACTGAAAAGCGTCACGTTTAAAATTAATTCGACTTATAGAGTTATTACGTAAAATCTGATTTTATAGTTTTCTAATATTCTCTTATAAGACGACCCGAACTCTCGGGGTCATTTGACATGCGCGCGCGGACGAAAAAGTCCTCAACCCCATTATTAAACATATTGAGGCACTCTTGAGCGATCTAGTCATTCGCTATAGCTATGATCTTTCGTATTGTGCGTTGCAATGAAGAGATCCGATGTGCCACTCTAATGTATGACGTCATAGTAAAACGTCACGATCAAAATGCAGCTGCTCCATCACGACGGTCGAAAAGTCCGTTAAGAAAATATACGGATTGCATGTATTTGATGAATTAAAAATTTATAAATATTCTGTTAAGTATTTTGAAAATGATTTGATTCCAAATGGGTTTCGGCAGGGGATATAGTGTTGGGTTGGTTGTAGATGAAACGTAGTGGTGGTGTGTTGATGCGGGTACTTTGGTTTGATGGTTTGCGGAGAATATAGAAAGTGAATAGACAATCAGGTGGCTGGAAGGAAGAATGAGTGGATAATGGAGTGGGTGGAAGGAAGATAAGATGGATAACCGGGTGGCTGCAAGGAAGAATGAGTGGATAATGGAGTGGGTGGAAGGAAGATAAGATGGATAACCGGGTGGCTGCAAGGAAGAATGGATGGATAATCGGGTGGCTTGAAAGAAGAATGGATGGATAATCGAGTGGCGGGAAGGAAGAATGGGTAGATAATCGGGTGGCTGGAAGGAAGAGTTAGGCACATTTTTAACAAGTGCGATTTCTGAAAGCTCTTCGGAGCTACAGTTTGTAACAACGCTGTTCTCAAAACAGGCGCCATATCCCTTAAAGGAAAGGATCAATGAATTAACATATGCTCTTGAATGACCGCTTTATATAATAATCAACCTATAGCCTCCAGTAAAAAACAGACAGAAATGAGAATAATTAGAAAAAGCAACTAAATACCATTTATGTTACTCTGGCGGGAACCAATTACGCAGGTGGACCTATGCGCTCTGGTGTATGCCGAGCGAATAAATAATACCTGCTACAGCCGGTCATATAAGCTTAGTCATATACTACAACATACACATTTATAATTTCACTTGGATTTTTGAGGAAGAACAAGAAAGAAAGAAAGAAAGAAAGAAAGAAAGAAAGAAAGAAGGAAGGAAAGAAAGAAAGAAAGAAAGAAAGAAAGAAAGAAAGAAGGAAGGAAGGAAGGAAGAAGAAGAAAGAGTGATTTCAATAATCTGCAATTGTATCGCACTTTAATAAGTATTTCCAAACACAACTCCAAAATATTCTTTAATAACTCTGGAACTAGATAGCCGATTTTGACGTGGTGTGGCTCATTTTGTTCGCCAGTTAATTCTAAACAGACCCGGTTTCAATTTGTCAAGACGATATCTCGACGGGAAAGGGGTTGGTTAAAGTTGTCCCATAATTCTGGTCATTTTGGTTGGCTAAATGCCCATAGCCATTTAACCCATTGGAATATCTCGATTCCGTAAATGGAATCTTGTCGAGAATGGCAGGCCGAAGCTTGGGCCAATCCAAAATAAAAGCACAAGCACGCGATTACAGGGTGGGTAGCAGAACGTGACCACGTTTGAAGCTCATTGGATGAAACTGTAGGAGATGCTGTGCAAAATTGTTGACGAAGAATAAGAAAGAAGAAGAAAAAGAAAGATCCTGAGTAATTTCAATAATCTGTGATTGCATTTGCACTTCCTGCAGGTAAAATACTGTCCACTTTTAAAACATTTTGACTGAAAGCCGTTGTTTCCAGGGACATGGTCTACATTCAGTCGCACGAAATTTAAAATATTCAGTAGGCATCATATTGCGACATTGGAAACCAGCAGTGTATTTTGAAATCAGTTTGACTGAAACTTGTTGCTTCCAGCAGAAAAGGTTACTTTCAAATATAGCATTTTCAAAAGGATCCATAGTGAATTAGTAGTAGTGAGTTAGTCACTCTACATCGGCGCCTATAGAGAATGCTATTCAAAGCGCTTACAAGACTATATTCAGGTGTACTTTCGTTATATTCAGGTAGGCTTATGTGCTGCGCCTGCACGCGCAGTTGACACACGCCGGAGTGCGAAGCGCCGGCGAAGTCACTAATTGGTTCCAAGTTAAGCACTCCTAGATTTAGTAAACGCTTTTTCTCAAATAATTCCGATTCATTTCCATTTTTTACCGATTGTAATTTATTTATTATTTTATGAAATAACCAATAAACATCATTTCCCTTTTCCCTTCCTTTAAGAATTGGCTTTCTAAGTTTTAATTTAAGAAATATTTCATAAAATAATAAATAAATTACAATCGGTAAAAAATGGAAATGAATGAATAAATTATAAATGTGTATGTTGTAGTATGATGCACAGGTGTGTATATATATATATATATATATATATATATATATATATATATATATATATATATATATATATATATATATATATATATATATATACCTGTGCAAAAGTTAAGCACCAGCAAAAACAATAGAACGTAGAAACATAATGGTACAACTAGGCTGCCATACTTTTTGTCCCCGCGTTAGCTGACATAATTCCAAGTACGAAATGCACATGCATGCATGACTTCACGCCGCTTGATGTCCGTGCGTGGCGGGAAACAGCACACGTGTTCAGTTATGTAAAAGTCCAGTTTGAGGTGTAGAACATTACATACAGATTTAGGCGACAAGATTAGGAATTTTGTGTTCATGACCGTGGTTTATTTGTACAGAGAGAATTAGCTCTTGATTGTGAACCGCTATGGCAAGACGAAGGTTAAGTGACCGTGTGAAATGGCAAATCATAGGCATGCATACCACTGGTATGTCATGCAGAGAGATTGGCAGACAGCTGAACATTAACCATACTGTAATCAGTCGTTCGATTGCAAAACATGGGCAAACTAACGAGGTGAAGGACAGGCCTAGATCTGGAAGACCGAAGAAGACTACTGCCCGTGATGATCGAGCCCTAGTACGCCTTGTTAGGAGATCTCCATTCAGCAACAGCAGAGTGCTCAGCCAGCAATGGGAAACGCGCAATAGAGTGTCAATGTCTACCGTCAAAAGGAGACTGTATGCTGCTGGCATGAAAGCTAGGAGACCTGTCAGACGTCCTCTCCTCACTGCACACCACAAAGAGGAGCGTCTGAGGTGGTGCAACGAAAGAAGACACTGGAACATGAGATCCTGGAGACGGGTACACTGGTCCGATGAAAGTCGGTTCCTGCTTCATGCCACAGATGGTCGAACTCGTGTATGGAGGTCCAGACGCACGGCGTACGACCAACGTAACATCATGGAAGAAGTTCCATTTGGTGGAGGTTCCGTTATGATATGGGGGTGCATCTCATTTGATTGTAAGCTGGATCTGTTGACTGTACCTGGAACACTAAATGGACAAAGATATCAAGATTCCATACTGGATAGAGTTGTGGTCCCTCATTTTGTAAATCATGCACCTGGAACCCACCCTATATTCATGGATGACAACGCCCGACCACATCGTGCTAGAGCTGTGCATGAATACCTCCGCCAGAATGCCATCAAAACCCTACCATGGCCAGCAAGGAGCCTTGACATGAACCCTATTGAGCATATCTGGGACATTCTGGGAAACATGGTGAGAAGGAGAGATCCTCATGTGCAGAACCTACAGGAATTAACAGACGCACTCCATCTTGAATGGCAACGAATACCACAATGGCGTATCAGTCGGTTGGTGACCAGCATGAGACGTCGTGTCCAGGCCGTCATCCAGGCACAAGGTGGATATACCCGGTATTAATAATGACAGTCTCAAACTCGTGCACAGATGTTAAACTTCGTTTTCAGACACCATTAATGGCAATCTAGCCACGTGTGTCAACTGTAGGGCAATAGTTGTCAGTTGTGTCAACGTAACCATATTCAGGCCTCGTTTTCAAGTTCAAACAAAAACATACAGTGTTTCCCCACCATCATAATCAGCATTCCTCTAGTTGCATTATTACCTCTTGCACTAAGATGGATGGGTACATAAATGTTTATGCTATTGCTTTCTTCATAGCACATGAATATACCCTCGCATGTGCGTAAAAATAGGGTGGTGCTTAACTTTTGCACAGGTGTATATATATATATATATATATATATATATATATTATATATATATATATATATATATATATATATATATATATATATATATATATATATATATACATATATATATATATATATATATATATATATATATATATATATATATATATATATATATATACATATATATATATATATATATATATATATATATATATATATATATATATATATATATATATATATATATATATATATATATATATATATATATATATATATATATATATATATATTTATATATACATATATATATATATATATATATATATATATATATATATATATATATATATATATATATATATATATATATATATATATATATATATATATATATATATATATATTTATGTATGTATGTATATGGGGTCAGGGCTGATGATCCGGATGGCCTGATGATCCGCCAGGCTTGATAACAGATGCGCATGCGCAACAGCTACTCTAGTGGACTTTCACGTTCTTTTGAGCGATGTGCATTACATAAACCTATGCGCAAACATGTAGTAGATGTTCCGCGTTTCGCACTCTCAGAAAGTGCTGAGGGGTGGAGCGAGTGAGTATGGGGGGAAGCGGGTGCATAGTTGGTCCCTTGGCGCGCTATTACCCCTTTCTTGGCCATGGTCCGACTGATCGAGAGCAGATTATTAACCACACAGTGGTCAGTCATCATAGGCGCCGGAAGTGGTGCGGGTGCGTACGCTAAATCACCAACTCGCTATTGAGACAAAGAGATGGATCGGAATAGAACGCAATGAGCGCCTTTGTAGTATATGCAATGTTATAGAAGATGAAATCCATTTTCTCTTCCACTGTCAGAAATATGTGAGAGAAAGACACCGATATATACCTCATTATTATATAAGGGAGAATATATTTGAAAAAACCAAAGGTCTATTCGCAATATGTAATAGACCGATACTAAGCAGGATGTGTAAATACTTACGATTTTCAAAAACAAAAAGCAACAGAACAACAACAACAACAACAACAACAACAACAACAACAACATCATCATCATCATCATCATCATCAACAAGAACAACAACAACAACAACAACAACAACAACAAATTTGTTATCAACGACAACAACAAAAAAAACCCAACAACAATAACAACAACTGCTACTGCTACAGCTACTGCTGCTGCTGCTGCTATTGCTATTGCTGGTGCTACTGCTGCTGCTATTGCTACTGCTACTGCTACTCCTTAAACGGCGGCATCAACATTATCATCATCATCATCATCGTAACTAAAAAAAGAAATAATAATAATATTAATAATAATAATAATAATAATAATAATAATAATAATAATAATAATAATAATAATAATGATAACGATGATGATGATGATAATAATAATAATAATAATAATAATAATAATAATAATAATAATAATAATAATAATAATAATAATAATTTCAGTGCTCCCATGTATACAGATCTCTACCGTCACATGTTTATCGATTTTTGTACCCTCATATTCCGTTTAATAACGGACTGAGTGAAATAAAGAAAACTGAAACTGAAAAACTGAACTGTGCCCCCAATCATTGCCTTGATGGGTGGGTGGGGGTGGGGGAGTTGGTTTTATCTTGGACATGCCTGTAATTTAGTTCATATTCACCTCAAGAAATGCAGGAGAAGCCATCCGAGAGCATCAAGATTTCCAGATTTATCACACAGACCTGGAAATTTAGAGTCTGTGGATTCAGGTGTCAAAGTTTCAAATTGATTCCAACACATACAAAGTAGGCGGAGCTTAGCTAGAAATAAGCGGTTCAAGATCTGCTTCGCTTTAGGGCAGAGGGTGTAATCGCATCTCAATGACGTCAGCCAACATGTGACGTATTTGATTATGACGTCCGATTTTTGCGCGAGAGGTTATTGGTATTGAGAGTATAATAGACAGCACCATCAGTACCAATCAACTGCGGAAACCTCACCATATAGAGGACGGGATATATATACGTGCGTGCGTGCGTGCATGCGTGTGTGCGTGCGTGCATGTGTGCATGCGTGTACTATTTCTTTAAATTACACATGTATTATATATGACGTCATAAAAGTCATTACGCCACCAACGGATTGTTTGGCAGATCAGCAATTAGCACATCATCAGTGTTATAATGCTGTATAAATACATCTCCTGTGATGCCACTCAGACAGGTTTAAGATGCGAGACTATCTTGCATAATTTTATTTGTACTTTCATTTGAGAACAAAAATCTGTAAGTGTAATGCGAAAAATAACTTCATAATTATGAATCCAGAACATAGATATACAGGCTGTGTTTCTTCTTGTGTCAGATAAACTCAGAATTTGACATCTATCTCCAAGACTAGACATAAACAGTGATGATGCAGGGCTACCTGTCTAAAACAGATTATAAAGCGCAAAAACGAAACAACAATTTCTACCTATGCCCGGCATATCTTGCTAAGCTCCACCCCAACACGCCCTGCTGCCCATACCCGCTCCCCCCCCCCACCCCACCCCCCCCCCCCCTACCACCACCACACCGCAACCACGCTGTACACATATTGAAATTGACATTAACGCCTCTGGTTCTCGCATTCTCAGAATGTCACTTGCACTGTTGCTATACAAGTAAGCGCGTAAATATTTTAAAGCTAATCTGCCGACTGGGAGCGAGCTGTTGTTGCTTAGGGTAACGAAATCTCACAGTTCCATTCGTTTAAAAATATACACTAACTTGTTTGCGCCTTTTGTGTCATACATACTTCATTTGGTTATGTCGTCAGCCAACAAGTGAATAATGGACCATACACAGTTTAGCTATGCCCCGCCCATCTCTAGCTAAGCTCCCACTCACCATGCACGTGTTGTGATATATTGATCCCTTCTTGATTATCAAATTCCAGAAAACTATACAGGGAAGCTGTTGAATATTTTGAAACTAATTTGACTGGCTGCTGTTGCTGCCTAAGACAGCAACAGCGCCCAGTCAGATTAATTTAAAAATTTTCAACAGCATGTTTATTAAATAGCAAATACATACAATTCGAACAACGTGTCGAACTATTAATCGTTTAACACGGACTAAATCGAGTCATTCATGCTGTTCTTGATTATGTCGTCATCCATACACGTCACGTAATTAATTGTGACGTCATATGATAGATAAATAAATAAGAACAGTCCATTATGACAGCAGATATTTCATATTAGAGTCATTATAGACAGGGGAGGGGGGTCTCATGTTGCAAGGGGCTTGCTTTATAATATGAATGTTGCTGCTAGATTCGATGAGATCTCCAAATCATCGTTCTCTCGACGAAGAATATATTAGCGAATCGCCATCTTTTTGCACTCTCCCCAACACGTCCGTCAGTTCTTCATTTTTAGCTCACATGGGTGAGCTTATACAACCACGATTTGTCTGTCTGCTTGTTTGCATGTCTATCTCTCTGTCGCCTGTCTTTCTGTCTGTCGTTTGTCAACAATTGCAGCACGTTTTACCGTTTGTTGATGGGTTAAAAGGGAATTTAGCAGCCATGTTGCCACTGATGATATCTATTTGTGCCCTGGATATGAAGTGGCCACGCCCACATATAACAGAGTTATTACCATTGCTATATTTTCAAATTATTGAAGCATATGGGGACATAAGGTTTCGGGACATTCAATTATTTATCGACCGATTTAAACAAAATTTGGCAGCTGGGTTTTTTTCAGGCAACATCTATTTGAGCAATAAAGATTAAGTGGCCACGGCTGGAAACAAAGTCCATAACTCTGATTACATAAAGGCGTTTGTAATTATTGAAAACTATGAGCAAAATACGTGTGTTTCGTCAATTATCAATGGATTAAAACCAAATTTAGCAGATAGCTTCCTTCTGGGAATATATATGTGCACTATAAATATAAATAGGTCATGCATTGAAACAAGAGCCATAACTCTTCATGAAGACTTTGTAAAATCTTGAGCCTATGCTGAAAATACAATTGTCGAGGGATTAAAACCAAATTTGGCGGACAGGTTCCTTCTGACAATATCTATTTGCGCTATGAATATGAAGAGGGTACGACTTGAAACAAGGGATATAACTCTGGTTCTTTATAGCGTTTTAAGTATAGAACCATATGGAGAAAATACATCTGTGCCACATCTTATAAATCTTTAACGGATTAAAACAAGATTTTGCAGACATTTTCCGTTACTGTACTTCAACCATTTGGCAATGGTGTCCGCGGTGGCTGTCCGATACACCATTGGCTATCAATGGTACTTTTCCAGTATGCCAATAATGCCAATATTCTTGTATTTCTTCATCCGAATCTTAAAACATTTGATAATGGTATCAGGGATGGCTGTCCCAGTGATCAATGGCTCTTTTCTGGTTGGGAAATAATGCTAAGGATGCCACTATTCTTGTATTTCCACATCCAGATATTTTACTCTGACCATTATCACATTGGTAAATGACGTGTTGATACACTTGCACCATTTGATAATAGCGTCAGGGATGACTGCTCCATTGAGCAATGACACGTTTTCCATTGCTCAATAATGTCAAGGACGCCATTATTCTTGCATATCCTCTCTTCAATTTTTTGCCTTTTGACCTATTTGTAAATGGCATTTGTGATGTGT
The DNA here is from genome assembly GCA_034401795.1 of Chaetoderma sp. LZ-2023a. Taxonomy (NCBI): domain Eukaryota; kingdom Metazoa; phylum Mollusca; class Caudofoveata; order Chaetodermatida; family Chaetodermatidae; genus Chaetoderma; species Chaetoderma sp. LZ-2023a. The sequence goes on along the minus strand of CM067365.1, from coordinate 22,548,186 downwards.
CCCTCATGAACCAATGGAACGTTTTCTGGTCAGAGTATAGTGTTTCCCGCACACATTTTCATATTTATGCCCATTTGCCTTACGGGGGTGGGGGGGGGGGGCATTCGACGCATTGATCATTGACATCAGTTGCAGTTTCCTAATTGACAAGCGCTGAGTTATTTCCCGTTGGTCAATAGTGTAAATGCAAAATTTATTTGATTGTCATCATTTTCAGGGATGGTTGTTGCATTTGGCCATAACATCAGTTACGCTTGCCACATTCATCACCATCATCATCATCATCATCGTCATCATCATCATCATCATCGTGTTTTCAGGGCATACGCCTTAAGCTTCTTATGTCCTGGTGTATTGTAATGTTTGTAACATCGTCGTGTCGT
>CM067365.1:21752165-21827165 GCA_034401795.1 Chaetoderma sp. LZ-2023a | reverse complement strand
ACTTTATCGAATTCGACAAATCTGAAGAACCATCAGATTTGCCTTCAGACACCAGACTTCAGATTTTTGGTTTACGCGGGCAGATTTCATTGAAATCGAAAAATCCGAAAAACCATCAGATTCGTCTTCAATCGTCAGACTATAGACATCAAACTTCATATTTTAACTTTACACGGTCAGATCTTATCGAATTCAACAAATCTAATTCAGATTAATCTGATCGTGAAAACCGGGTCTAATGTTTATTAATGCCAATTACACCTATATGAGGAATGAGGCGGCTTTCCTCCGCTGATCAGGACACAAGGTGTGAAATCATTCGGGGTATGCGATCAAAGCCGTCCTTGTGATAAGATTTGAGCGAAATTGGATCAGTACCCATAACTCCGAAATCTGATCCGGGTCCGAAGATTTGAATCCGGATCACACTAATGTCTGGGAATCCTCTCTGACGTCAACAACATTTGCGCTAAAATTTGAACCAAATCCGATCAGTAGTTTTCTTAGATATGCTTACAGCTTCGTGCGGCGAGCACCAACATACACACTCACATTTGTCTATTAACAATGCTTATCAAGACAATAAAGGGATCCGATCCGACACTCAAGTATATGACGTCATAATAAATTACGTCGTATGCAGGCTGACGGCACAATCATTCCCCCCCCACCCCACCCCACGCATAATGAATTATCTATCTAGACAGGAGCGCTGAATAGTCCGTCAAGAGCACAAACTATACACCTGTGCAAAAGTTAAGCACCACCCTATTTTTACGCACATGCGAGGGTATATTCATGCGCTATGAAGAAAGCAATAGCATAAACATTTATATACCCATCCATCTTAGTGCAAGAGGTAATAATGCAACTAGAGGAATGCTGATTATGATGGTGGGGAAACACTGTATGTTTTTGTTTGAACTTGAAAACGAGGCCTGAATATGGTTACGTTGACACAACTGACAACTATTGCCCTACAGTTGACACACGTGGCTAGATTGTCATTAATGGTGTCTGAAAACGAAGTTTAACATCTGTGCACGAGTTTGAGACTGTCATTATTAATACCGGGTATATCCACCTTGTGCCTGGATGACGACCTGGACACGACGTCTCATGCTGGTCACCAACCGACTGATACGCCATTGTGGTATTCGTTGCCATTCAAGATGGAGTGCGTCTGTTAATTCCTGTAGGTTCTGCACAGGAGGATCCCTCCTTCTCACCATGTTTCCCAGAATGTCCCAGATATGCTCAATAGGGTTCATGTCAGGGCTCCTTGCTGGCCATGGTAGGGGTTCGATGGCATTCTGGCGGAGGTATTCATGCACAGCTCTAGCACGATGTGGTCGGGCGTTGTCATCCATGAATATAGGGTGGGTTCCAGGTGCATGATTTACAAAATGAGGGACCACAACTCTATCCAGTATGGAATCTTGATATCTTTGTCCGTTTAGTGTTCCAGGTACAGTCAACAGATCCAGCTTACAATCAAATGAGATGCACCCCCATATCATAACGGAACCTCCACCAAATGGAACTTCTTCCACGATGTTACGTTGGTCGTACGCCGTGCGTCTGGACCTCCATACACGAGTTCGACCATCTGTGGCATGAAGCAGGAACCGACTTTCATCTCCAGGATCTCATGTTCCACGTGTCTTCTTTCGTTGCACCACCTCAGACGCTCCTCTTTGTGGTGTGCAGTGAGGAGAGGACGTCTGACAGGTCTCCTAGCTTTCATGCCAGCAGCATACAGTCTCCTTTTGACGGTAGACATTGACACTCTATTGCGCGTTTCCCATTGCTGGCTGAGCACTCTGCTGTTGGTGAATGAAGATCTCCTAACAAGGCGTACTAGGGCTCGATCATCACGGGCAGTAGTCTTCTTCGGTCTTCCAGATCTAGGCCTGTCCTTCACCTCGTTAGTTTGCCCATGTTTTGCAATCAAACGACTGATTACAGTATGGTTAATGTTCAGCTGTCTGCCAATCTCTCTGCATGACATAACAGTGGTATGCATGCCTATGATTTGCCATTTCACACGATCACTTAACCTTCGTCTTGCCATAGCGGTTCACAATCAAGAGCTAATTCTCTCTGTACAAATAAACGACGGTCATGAACACAAAATTCCTAATCTTGTCTCCTAAATCTGTATGTAATGTTCTACACCTCAAACTGGACTTTTACATAACTGAACACGTGTGCTGTTTCCCGCCACGCACGGACATCAAGCCGCGTGAAGTCATGCATGCATGTGCATTTCGTACTTGGAATTATGTCAGCTAACGCGGGGACAAAAAGTATGGCAGCCTAGTTGTACCATCATGTTTCTACGTTCTATTGTTTTTGCTGGTGCTTAACTTTTGCACAGGTGTATATATGTCTATTATTTAATCAACATTCTGTTGCATATTTTGAAACTAATTTGACTCGGCGCTGTTTACGTTCGCAATATTCAACATCTTACCTGAATAGCGACATTGAAATGGTATTATGGGAATTCAGAGTTCAAAGTATATAAATCACGCCTAAAACATGGGCGGAGCTTAGCTAGAAATGGGCGGGATATAGCTGGAAATGGACCACTCTATAGCTAATATGCTCCGCGTCAAATTCGTTTCAAAATAGTCAACAGAATAACTTTATCAAATTTTAAGTTCGATAGACATACAATTAATAGTTATTGTCGCCGGAGTCGAACCTTTGACTCTTTCGCGTCAGACATGCGGTATTTCATGAGCTAATGTCATCATTATGTATGTAAGTATATCCATCAATCATATGACGTCATAATCAACTACGTGAAATGAACGGTGACGCCATAATCAATTACGTCATGAACGACGTAGCTAAGTTCGTCACGAACGCTTAATTGACGACAGATTAAGCGTTCTTGTACGAATTTTATGTCTACTATTTAATAAACAACTGAACTGAACTGCTGTTGAATATTTTGAAACTAATTTGACTGGGCGCTGTTGCTCTCATACTCAGCAACAACACCCAGCCAGATTAGTTTCAAAATATTCAACAGCTTAAATGTATAGTTTTCTGGAAATTGATAGTCAGAGATTTCAGGGACGATCGATCCGAAAACGGCGAAATGTCGGTGGAGCTTAGCTAAAGATGGGCAGGACATAGCTAAAACTGGATTCCTCCAAGGAGTGTTAATCCTTTCTCAGAGACCCCGCCCCCCCCACCCCATTCTCCATGACATTGCCACTTTAAAATGCACTGCGTCACAACATCATGACGTCATAACCGAATGATCGGCACTGAATGACGTCATAACCAGACGACCCAACTAGAATGACGTCAGAACTTCATATCACAACGTCAGCAAAACGTAAAATGAAGTTAGTCACTGTCAATGACGTATAATCACATTTCATTGCTGCAATACGAGAAGACCATATTAAAATTTATTTAAGTTGATTTAAGTCAAATCCTGGCAGCAATATTGAAATATTGTGTAAGTATTAAGAATTTAATCATCATCATCATCATCATCATCATCAACCTCAGTCTGGTCCCCATATACATGGAATCAAGCTGAGCAGCTCGAAAACGTACAAAAACGAGCACTAAGCTAGTTCCGGATCTCCGCAACATGTCATACGAAAATTGGCTTTGAAAACTAAGACTTCTAATGGATACGGGGAGAAGGTATTAACATCTATATCATTGTGTCCCCTGTATTTGCGCATCCCCTCTCTTTGCGCATACGTGCTCAGCCTCATGTGAGGGTTGCTCACAATCAGCACGCACACATATTGGTTTACATGGCAATCTACAGTTATTCATTTTGCTCCAAGATTTTCTCCGCTTGAAATTGTGAAACTACTTGTCAATATACGTTTAAAGCAGTGTTGTTGATTTCTGACACTGTCATATTATTTCACAATTTTCATATAACTATTACAAAAAACATAAAAGATTAAGCTTTGTACCTATATTTGATAATTAAATAAATTCAGATGACATTTCCCCCCTTTAAAAATAATACAGATGTTTTTACGCATTCATGGTCACCATTCGTCAATCCGACTTTTCATATATGAGACATATGTTATCATTGGTTAAGCTGCAGTAACAATGAGCTGGTAGCATATGCTGCAAAACATATACTTTTTGCCAGTGCGCGAAAAGAGGGTACGCCATTGGATTCGGTAGCTGCACGTTTTGGGCTGTATCTTAGTTAAACAGATAATTAAAAAGTCAAGTTTCATACAGGTGAATAAGAACCCATACTAGTTTCTTATATTTATCCAACAATTAAAATCTTTGCTCAGACTATTTGATAGGAGCCGATAATTCAAACGCGCAATATGTGGGTACCATAGGATAGATACTTTAACAAACAGTATTCAGTTAACTAGACCAAACTTTTTTCTATTAGTTCAGATGACAGAACACGTGGCCATTAAGTTAAGCTTGCAAAGGCCAGAGGATGCACAACACACAAACAGAACTATTTCTCCATTCGAGTCATAGAGTGATAATAGACTGGTGGACCGCACTGCCAGAAACCGTCGTTGAAGAACCATCACTAAATTCCTTTAATTATTCCCCGCCCATCTCTGGCTATGCCCCGCCCACACCTCGGTCGTGTGTGGTCATTCGATCGCTGAACTCCATGACTATTAATTTCCTGAAAACTATTCAGGTAAGCTGTTGAATATTTTGAAACTAATTTGATTGGTTGCTGTTGCCGCCTATGGTCAGTATAGAAGCAGCAGCACCCAGTCAAATTAGTTTTAAAACTTTCGACAGCATGTGTATGTAGGCATATGTATAATTACTGTATTCTGCGGTTGTAGGAATAGAAACATCCTACAGCTGCGATCAGTCCTTCGATTTTCCCCACGGTGTCTTGTCCTCAGCCGAAATCCTTAGCTTCCTCACGTCCATTCTTGACTTGAGTGTACCGAGTCCTGCTTTCTTGAGGTCATCTCGTAGCACGCTTATCAGATATATGTAATGACGTTCTCTCCTGGCTTTGTATTTTCTGGCTCCGAGTAGGGCGAATTCCATGGCTTTCTGTGCTGGTGTCTATTCTGGCATCCTTAGCACATGGCCAAACATGAACCATCTTAGTTTGCTGGGCGACTTTTACCGACAGCGGCAACGGATTACACATCTTGTATACCAGAGTGCATCATTGGAAATTATGCTGCCAGCGTGTGTATTAAATATTAAAGACGTACAATTCCTACAACGTGTCGGACTGTTAAGCTTTTAAGACGGACTAATTGTATGTCTTTAATGTTTAGTAAATATGTTGTTGAATATTTTGAAACTAAATTGACTGGGTGCTGTTGCTGCGTACGGTAGCGCCCAGTCAAATTAGTTTCAAAATACTTGACAGCATGTTGAATTAAATATTAAAGCAATACAATTCGTACAACGTGTCGGACTATTAAGCTTTTAAGACGGACTAAATGGGGGATATTCATGCTGCAATTGATTATGACGTCATCCCACACGTCACGTATATTTTGAAACTAAATTGACTTGGTGCTGTTCCTGCGTATGGTAGCGCCCAGTCAAATTAGTTTCAAAATGTTTGACAGCATGTTTATTAAATATTAAAGAAATACAATTCGTACAACGTGTCGGACTATTAAGCGTTTAAGACGGACTTAATGGAGGAATTCATTGCTGCAATTGATTATGACGTCATCCTACACGTCGCGCACTTGATTATGAAGTCATATGATGGATGGATAAACTGGAAATGTCCATAGGGCTGGCACCATTGCCGTATAATTGTCAACCAACGTTGAAACGGCTCTATCCTCCGTAGGCGTGTGCGTGTGTACCTGTGTGCGCGCGTGTGAATACACTTGTGAATAAGTACGGCTGTGTGAATAGTAGAGGGAGCACGTCATTTAAAGGGGGTAGACACACAGCCCCAGTACGTTCAGTGTCAAACTACTATCAAATATCAGGGGAAATAAATACACCTAATCATTCTTCAATTTTGTGGCGAAAAAGTATAATTTTTCTTACAAGAAATGGGTTAATCAGAAATACGTCTTGTTCAAGTGACCTTTGACCTGTGACGTGTACAAGGGAACGATCTTCATCAACGGATATGTCAGTATTGTTTTTGTGCGCAATAGTGGTGTACTTCACGATTATTAAAGCGTTTATATACACCTAAAATTGTCAGTTCCCCCTAAACATGGGTTAATATTTTCTGAGATATATAATTGGTTGCAGTACAAATTTGCACACAGCACCACCCAGACTAGAGGAACGATGTGTAAAATTGATTTCCCCAGAAACGGCGACGTGTCCAAGTTTAATCCCAACAGGATGAGGCCATGCCGAGATATAGGATGTGTTGAGCTCAACACAAAACTTAACTGTAAACAGTAGTTTTATATCAAGGTCACAGCGACCGTGAACTTTGACCTCATGACCCCAATATGATTGGCTTCCTTATATCAAAGGGATGGACCCTTTGATATAAGGAAGCATGTGTTCAAGCTTAGCCCCAATAGGATGGAGTCACGCCGAGGTATTAGCTCAACTGAGATTGGACGCAGACAAAAACACAAACAGACACACATCAGACAGACAAACGGTGTAATGGAACCCATCGATATATTTTAATTTTCCCCAATAATGGATATTTTTTCTTAACTCAGAAATTCGGTAGAATTTCAATATTTACGCAACTTCGGTAGGAAAAATACTGCCATGTATGTTGACCGCACTAAAAAAATGAAAGGCGGTCGCGATCTAGAAAAATTATTATCGATATATTTAAATACTGCTTTGAATGGCGAGCATTCTGGAAAATCGACAATTTTGACGCTAGGACGAAAATAGGCGACATTATTACCACTCAGTATGTCACATGACCAAATTCTGTTATTTGATTGGTTAAGATCAGGGATGTATGATCTGGTATTTCCCTCACCCGAGGGCAATCGCACACGGTATCCCCCCCCCCCCCTCCCCCCCGAGCGAAAAGCGTATTTTAGTTTTACTGCGCAGCTATCCATAAAGCTCATAATAATATGCAGGTTGCTAAAATGGTGGATACACGCCCGCTTTGGAATTGTTGAATTTCACGATTTTAAGTGACTAAATTTCAAGACAACTATACGGGAACGCTATTGCATATTTTGAAACTAATTTGACGGGAGGTGTTGCTGCAGCCAGGTTGTATATCCCGCAAAACACTTGTAGTCGAACATTGAATGCATTACTCGACAAATTAATCATAGCCATAAAAACGGCGAGTTAATTATCGATCGCAATCTTATACTTTCTTCGTGACGTGATAATTATGATCCGCGTGACGAGCGCGTTACATACGGAAATCAGCATACCGATATGAAATGGATTACTCGTATAATTAATTGTAGAAGTAATTAGTCTATGGTAAGCCCATACCGAAGTATGATGTTATTCCGGATTAACTTTCTAGCGTGAACACGACCATAGATGCCGGTTTTGGCGTACAGCCAAGGCAAAAAGTGTCAATTTCACTCTTACAGAACTAGCCTAGAGATCTCTAATTCAAGAATTGCTTATCCAATTATATTGCCACGTTATGATAAAATCTCTATCTTCGACGTCTGAGAGGTAATAAATTCGGTATACCGGTGTTTTGACGTGGCTACAGGCTGTTACCACACGCGCAAACAATTATTTTTCCCTCGCTACGCTCAGGAAATTATAAATGTATCCACATTAAGATATCGGCTGTACACCATTGTATCGGGAGATACAACGTTTGCGCGCGTGGTAACAGCCTGTACCCCCGTCAAAACATTTGTGTAACTATTATTACCCTACCGACAAACGAATACGCTAGCCCATTGCCTAGCGAGTTGCCGCTATACGAAAGTAAACAGCAAAACGTTCCCTTGTACACGTCACAAGTCTAACGTCACCGTGATTATTTTACAAGCAGAAATTGCTGTTTCACCGCGCTTTATCAGTTGTTTAGGTTGTTTAATAATAATAATAATAAACACCAGGCGAACACCAACAAACGAATCAACTGGGTTCCACATAAAAACAGTAATGTTTGTGCAGTACCTAAGCTCTGATACGCTTAAGCAAATTAAGACAAAATTAAGCCAGATAGAATTAGCTGACCAGGAAGATATCAACATAATAATGAATATGATAAGCGATCTGTTTATTGACAGTGCGCAAAAGACATTCGGCAAGAAAAACGTCTACCAAGGTAGACGTAAAATTAATAACCAACCGTGGTTCGGCAAAGAATGCTCCCAGAAACGCCAATTATACCACACAGCACGAAATGGATATACTCTTAACAAAACTGAAAACAACTACCAAAGACTTAAAGAGGCTAGCAACCAGTACAAACGAGCAGTTAGGCGGTACTCGCAAGACATGCGCCAACAACTACACACAAAGCTGCGCAACCTACACAAAACGGACACAAAATCCTTCTGGCAGTTAGTTAACAGTAAACACAAGAAAACTGACGATACACGAATCGAGATAGATAAGCTCTTCGAATACTAAAAGTCAGCCAATGAATCTACGGAAACAGACGACATAAGCCCTAAAATTGAAATTCCCGACTGTAAGGAACTCGATGTACCTATTACGCAAAACGAAATCGCTGAAGAAATCAAACGTTTGAAACAAGGGAAGGCAGGGGGAGTTGACCAATTAAGTAATGAATATATTAAAGCTACTGTAGACCTAATGATTCATATCTATGAGAAACTCTTTAACTTAATCTTAGACAGCGGTTGTATGCCTGAAGTGTGGTTAATAGGAAAAATAATCCCTACAAATAAAAATAAGGGAAACCCAGCAGAACCGGGAAATTAACGCCCAATAACATTGCTTAGCTGTATGGGAAAGCTGTTCACCTCGATATTAAACAAAAGACTAAATAAATATTCAGAAAATTATGAAATTATCTCTGAATCACAAACCGGTTTTAGAAAAGGAAAGTCTACACTAGATAAATTTTTTCTCTGTATTTAATAAAAGAACTGTTATTTGCGCAAAGGAAGAAACTCTATTGTTGCTTCATCGACTTTCGACAGGCATTTGATACAGTGTGGAGGCAGGGCCTTTGGAATAAGCTTATTAAAACTAACATAACTGGAAAATGCCTTACTGTTATATATAGCATGTACAAGTCAATTAAGTCATTCGTCGCATACAATAATATTGACTCACACTACTTTGTGTGCAACATTGGTGTAAGACAAGGAGAAAATTTATCTCCCTTTTTATTTTCAATCTTTTTGAACGATCTAGAAGAATATTTAACAGAACACGGAATATCCAGTCTTAGCTCATTAACCCAACAGGCATAATTCTACTTAAATCTATTTCTTTACCTTGCAATACTGCTATATGCAGACGACACAATACTCATGGCGGATTCTCTTACGGCACTGCAACGTGCCTTAAATGTCTTTTACGACTATTGTACTGCCTGGAAACTGCATGTTAACAACAAAAACTAAAGTCATGATAATTTCGGAACGTAAGCAGCGGACAGAATTAAAATTTTAAATTGGAGAGCACCCTATCGAGATTGTGGATGAATTAATTTATTTATGTGTCTGTCTCAGACAAAACGGAAGCTTTGTTATCTGTAGGACTCGGAACGTTAAACATGCAACCAAAGCCACTTTCTCTTTACTAAGTAAAATAAAAGAGCATGACTTCCCAATAGACTTACAAAATTATTTATTTGACACAATGATAACACCTATCTTACTGTATGCCTCGGAAGTGTGGGGATTCGAAAATGATCGCCAGATAGAAACTTGCCAAACAAAATTCTTTAAAAATGCATTACACCTTAAGAAATCCACACGAAATGTCATGATATATGGCGAATTGGGCCGACTGCCACTCAATATAACTATAAAATGTAATATGGTCAGGTTCTGGGCGGGATTGGTAAACGCTGGGTATGGGAAACTGTCATCAACACTGTACTACTTAGCATTAGAATTCTCAAGAGAACGAAATATTGAAATCAAATGGATTAAAACCATCAAATTAATTCTAGAAATAACTGTTCAGGCAGACTTGTTCTACTAGGAGGAAATAAACACCGCACAAGTAATCACCAAAACAAAATGAGTCCTCGAACAACAATATACCGATGAGTGGAAAGCAACCATAAACCAATCGTCACGTCTGACACTCTATAAACAGATCAAAGATAATATAGTTTTTGAGAAATATTTAAAAATCCTACCGTACCGAGAAGCTCTTATCTTATGTCATTTCCGAACACTCAACCACAAACTAGCGATTGAATCCAAAAGATGGCTAGGTATTGACAGATCAGAAAGATTGTGTTCTGAATGCAACTGCATAGAAGATGAGATGCATTTTCTTTTCTCATGCTCTAAATTCAATAGACAAAGGCAGAAATTCATACCACGATTCTATACAGAAAACCCTAATACCGAGAAAACTAAAGGATTGTTTGCAATATGCAATAAACTGCTCCTTATCAAACTCCAAATACTTGTTAGCATAAAAAAAATGAAGCAGCTAGGCTAATTCATCCATCTTCTCACCCAATCATACACCCGAGTTATCCATCAACCCAAGTATCCATCGTCATCATTGTTAAAGCGATGCTAATCTCATCTCAAATGCGATAGATTGTACGATAGTTTAAGGATTCCATATCATTCACATCCTGTTAAATTCCCTTACCTGTATCACAATAATCTGCTTTGTAACATGGTGTAAACATTGAACAGTGAGCACCGTGATTTCGTTTACTCAAGCGGTAGTGTGTGGTGTCATGTAAGTGGCAATGCATTATATTCTTTATTATGCAAATTATCTTGGCGAATATTTTGGGGATAATTTGATTGGAAGTTGTCATTGCCTATGGCAGTAACGGCTTCCGGTCAAATTGGTCTCAAAATAGTCATCAGCTTACTTGTATGATTGTTTTTATATCACATTGCCAAATTATATGTGACACCGCTATGACTGAGAGTATTGACCAAGGCAGATACGCTAGTTTTTCCTTCTGATTGGTTGAAAAGTAAGGCATGACAGCCACCATAGGCTTTGGAAATGTACCAACGTATAAACTACTCAAGCCTGAATAGCTTTCTTTAGCGGCATGATAATAAGTTTAATATTATATTATAGTTTACGAATGACGTGTTAGATCAGTTGAACAACTATTATATGAAGTTAGTTCTCCTTTAATACTGCCTGAAACACTGCAGGGGCAAGTGGCCCAAAATAGAATAATAAATTGATTATTGTTGTTATCATTATTATGTAAGCGATCCCACTGTCGCAGCCCTCGTCGGCAGCGCGGCGGAGATGGTATGATGATAATAATAATAATAATAATAATAATAATAATAATAATAATAATAATAATAATAATAATAATAATATTGTATTTCTACCGCCATTGTCAATGTACAAATAATCCTCATATGCCGTTGTCACGGCCTGAGTGTAATAAAGAAAATACGAAAAACACGGTTAATTATTTAAATTGGACAATGTTGCCCCGTTCTTAATTAGTAAATATATTAGATTTAGCTAAAACACCTCCATGAACTCATTTGATATGGCGGTTCAATAACGAGTTACGCCAGTCGCTAACGATATATCCCGCATTACTTTGTTGTAATCTCCTAAAGTTTGCAATGCACAGTGGCGGGTCCAGGTTGGGGGTGGGGTGGGGTGGGGACACTCGGGGGTATGTGCCCCCACCCGTCAGGGCTGTCAATTCTTTTTTTACTTGGTGGAGTGAGCCCAGTCTTAAGTATAACTCCCTTGAAATTTTGAGCCACCCACACCCCGCTTGTGTTGGGATCGACCGATCCCTGAACTCACTGACTATCAATTTCCAGAAAACTATACAGTTAAGTTGCGCGCCCAGTCAAATTAATTTCAAAATATCCAGCAGCATGTTTATTAATAGTAAAGACACAAGTCGTACACCGACGCTTAGTCCGTCTTCAATTAAGCGTTCGTGACGTACTTATCTACGCCATTCATGACGCTATTGATTATGACGTCATCCATTCCTACACCTCACGTAGTTGATTATGACGTCATATGATGGATAGATAAACGGGAAACATCTAGTCAACCCCTTAAGCGCAGGAAAATGAGTTTGTGTATATTAGTACAAGAAGATGCACGGCTATTTATCTACCCATTTGATTCTCCTGTGGGTTTTTTTGCTTAGCTCGAGTTAGATGCCACAAAGATATATATATATATATATATATATATATATATATATATATATATATATATATATATATATATATATATATATATAAATATATATATGAAATTAAGCATGAAATACACACGCTTATATATATATATATATATATATATATATATATATATATATATATATATATATATATATATATATATATATATATATATATATATATATATAGGTGGTTGTAGTAGTAATAGTAGTAGTAGTAGTAGTAGTAGCAGTAGTAGTAGTAGTAGTAGTAGTAGTAGTAGTAGTAGTAGTAGTAGTAGTAGTAGCAGTAGTAGTGGTAGTAGTAGTAGTAGTAGTAGTAGTAGTAGTAGTAGTAGTAGTAGTAGTAGTAGTAGTAGTAGTAGCTTATTTCATCAGCTCTTTATTAATCTGCGTTGTATCGCAGATTATTGTTTTTTTCTCAGAATCTTTATTATTATTATTATTATTATTATTATTATTATTATTATTTTTATTATTATTATTATTAATATTATCAAGGATATTCGCAAACTATCTCCGCCTACAGTTTTGATCCATTGGGATCTAGTTTGCTATTACCTTTCTTCTCGATCGGATTATGGGTTCCGAGATATCCGCATTTCCGCGGGCAAAAAATCCTATAGGAAATGTATGGGAGCAATATTCGGACAGCGACTACTCCTAGAGTTTTTCCTCAATCATTTTGAAACTTCACATACTTCTAAAATGAGTTGCTCTGCATCTCTGTCCAAAATATATTTTGGGTACGGTGACCAGATTTGGGGAAAATCCGGCATAAGTCGAATTTTTTGGAATCAAGATACTTCATATTTCTAGGGTGGTCAGATGGGTGAAATTTGAGATATACGTAGATGTAATATACTACTCTTGACCAGTGAAAGAAAATCGTTAGCGAACATGTTAACCATTCAGAACTCTGCATTTCCGTTCCCTCATGTCCCCATAGGAAATGCATGAGAGCAATATTCAGATACTGACTGATGCTAGAGTTTTGTCTCTATCATCTTGAAACTTGAAAAACCTCTAGCATGTTTTGACCCACATGGTGACCCAAAATATTTTTTGCGTACAGCGACCCGTTTTTGAGAAAATCCGGCATACGCCCAATTTCTTTTGAATCAAGATAATTCATATTTCTAGGTTGGTCAGATGCTTGAAATTTGGGATATACGTAGATACATTATACTACTATGGAACAATAAAATAAAATTGCTAGCGAACCTGTTAACCTTTCAGAACTCTGCATTTCCGTTCCCCCATGTCCCCATAGCAAATGCATGAGAGCAATATTCAGATACTGACTGTCCCTAGAGTTTTGGCTCTATCATCTTGAAACTTGAAAAACTTCTAGCATGTTTTAACCCACATGGTGACTCAAAATATTTTTTGGGTGCCGCGACTTGTTTTTGAGAAAATCTGGCATAAGCCAAATATTTTGGAATCAAGATAATTCATGTTTCTAGGTTGGTCAGATGCTTGATATCTGGGATATACGTAGATACATTATACTACTATGGATTAATAAAATAAAATCGTTAGCGAACATGTTAACCTTTCAGAACGCTGCATTTCCGTTCCCAACATGTCCCATAGGGAATGTATGGGAGCAATATTCGGCCAGCGACTGCTCCTAGGATTTTTTCCGGATCATCTTGAAACCTAACATATTTCTAGGATCTGTTGACCCGAAAGTTGGCCAAAAAATCTTTTCAGTTCAGTGACTAGTTTTTTAGAAAATGCTGAATAAAAACAATTATTGACATCATGAGAATTCTTACTTCTGTCCCTGTCAGCGGGTTGACATCTTTGACATCCCTAGATACCAGAGGCTACTATTGCTTACTAAAATAAAATCGTTTGTGGACATATTAACATTTCTATTATTGCAAATCTGCACACAAAACAATATTTCCACGATTTGCTGATAGATGACGGGATTACGGTTGGATTGTTTCAGCATTTAGATCGCCTGATTCGGGGCGGAATTGCCTCTCAGACACCATTTACAGAACTCCGATATCCCGAGCGGTTCATGAGATATTAAGATTTTTGTATCGTAGACAAATATGTCAATAGGGAATGTATTGGAAATTGATTTGATGATAAATGAGCAAGTTTTGGAAATATCATATCTAAACTTGGTACATTTCTAGTACGCACCTGTAGCTCGCCGGGTAGTGTTGGGCCGTTCCTGTGTATCATGTCGACTCGCCGCATCGCAAGTGCATGACGAGTGATGATGCTGGTTAGTATTCGGTCTCGGGGTAATGGACCTTGTACGAGACTGCCCTGCGGGTAACAAAAACCGGCTCCTAAGGCCGGTCGAACTCAATTGTTCTGGTGGGACCGTGCGACCATCGTCGCGAATATCAAACACAACCGTCTCATCCCAAGAATTTGTGTCACCAGTATGCCTGTCCATAGCAATTTCGTGATCTATGGACTTACAAGATTTGATTTGGTGACCTAAAAATGTAAGTCTATACAATGATTTTACCTAAACAATTATAAATATGCTAGATAAAACTAAAATAAGAGCATACGAAAATACGAGACATAGAGACAGGTAGATGAACCTTTAAACATGGGGCTCCCGGAGGTACCACACAGACTCGTAGGTCCGCAGAGGTATCCCTGCAAGGGAGGATCCCGTACACGAGACTTAACTAATTAACTTATTATAAGTTTCTGATCACAGAAATATCAGACAAAAAAGAAGAACATCATCACATCCAACAGTCTCCTAGCTAACGGTTACACTTCGTGGATGAGAAAACCACCTCCCCCACCTCGTAATAAACCACCAGATGTCGACTTCCACTAGTCGGACTTCCGTACATCCAAGGCCTATCAGAACACCGTGGCAGACTCTTCAGAGAACACCACATCAAAACCTACCACAAGCCCGTCAACACCTTAAGAACACAACTAGTAAGACCCAAAGATAAACTGACCACAGATGAACGCTCTGGAGTCATCTACAAGATCGAATGTGACCAATGTGAGGGGACATACATAGGCGAAACCAAAAGGCCTCTCAGCACCAGAGTCAAAGAACATCTTAAAACTAATTCCAACTCAGCTGTGGCGGAGCATACAGTATCCACTGGCCACGTCATCCCCGCCAGCAGTGCCTCGGTCATCAACATTGAGACCAACTTATTAAAACGGAAGGTTAAAAAGGCCATAGAAATCTACAAGCATCAACCAACCATGAACAGAGACGAGGGCTACCGTATACCAGCGTCAACAAGTCCATGCTGTCACGTGACTCCACAAGAACTGACCAGAGTGACGTTGCCAGCGACTGTCAGTTAGTGCTGAAGAAGTGACCGAGATGGTCACGAAAGCTACACTCAAACAATTTCTACATCCCGGAGAGGTAACTAATTTTTCCTTATTATGAATCATCCTGGGATCGGGACCAACTTTTTCGGAAATTATTATGAGTTATTATACTTCTAGGCTGAAAGGAAGAAGATTATCTTATACGAAAGGTTATGTGCCTCACGCGGGCACTACTCCTAGTGCTAGTTTGGGTGAGGAGTATTATCCTCGTGTGGACCGTCGTTGCTGAATCCTTGCGAGAGGCAAGTGCCTCGCGTGGGCCTCCATCTCGGGAAGGTGTCGCCACTGCTTAAAGCGGGAGAAGAGTAGTAGGAAAAAATGGGCCTACTCTAATATTTCAACCAAAAATGCTTGAGAAAGAATAGACCATACCGAGTGAGATTATGACTATAGGGGTGCATGCTGGTTTACGTGAAGACGGAACGAGTGATTCCCGATGGATTCCCTCGTCACCGTCTTATGTGATTCTTAGTATGCTGAAGTAGTAGTTGCCGCTTTATTTATGCAGGCCTTCTGCTTTGCTTAATTGGCATTTAGTTGTTTTTAAAACAAGAACTATTTTGGGCCGCAAATGGCTTGTATCTACCTAGCTATTAGACACGGCTGTCACCGAGAACAGATGCCCTAAGACATCAATACTGAAGACAGCGCTCATACATGTTACTTAGTAAGATCTCCGAACTGGATAAGAATCCGGACATCCCGCTCCGTAACCACATAAAACGTTACAAGACATATGTTACTTTTCACGAAAGCGTTATTAGACCATTGTTCTATCATTATGGTGGGGGGTGAGAGAGACGAATACCCACCGTAAATGTCCTTCCCGCAAGGGCATGGCAGATCTAAATATCATGCCCAGACATTCTTATGGCATTCAGTGGGGATACGTATCTCACCCGTCACCGGGTCCTATGGAACTAATTGTTTAACCTGTCATTAGGTTTTTATACAGGTTGCCCTGTTTTGTACTGCGGTGCGGGAGGTTTGTTCAGTAATAAAAATAATAATTAATATGTGTTTTCGCAGTGCTTTCCTACATTGGCTAAAGTGCTAACTACTAAGTATCCAAAGATACAAGGGGAATGTGTGTGATACCACACCCTGGCCATCACCGCTCGGAAACCCCAACAGTTTCCCAGAGTCGGATCAGCCCATGGTGCGGATGGGGACATCCAAACAATTAAGAAGCCACAAGGCTGAGTGGAGCATGAAGAGAGACAAAATCTTGGAGTTATGAGTCTTACCGGAGTGCAGGGCTAGATTATCGCACTGCCGGAAGAGAAGAGTATATTACCGAGTTGGTAATGAAGAAAGTGTCTCTAATCATTTTGAACCTATCCTATCGAGCTGAATATAAAAGGTTTAGTCAGTAGCATGCCAGGCTAAACAGAGTTATAGCACGGACAGCGACCTCAGTGAAAAATTGTTGGTGGCGGGAGAAGGTGCTGCATATATAAGTGTTGCTGTATAGCGTTTCCTACGTGCACTGCAGTCCTATATTTTTTTTTATAAATAAGCAAAACATATGAACTGATGGCCAGTGGCCATATATATACATAATCTAACCAGAACAATCAATACGGTAGCAAATGATCAAAGTTATATATTTAGTACAGGTTAACGAACCGACTACGGTGCTGTTAGTAAAACACCTTACAGAAAATGAGAATAACTATAAAGAAATACAGAAACTATAACTAGCGGTCTTAAGACCGTTACGGCACCTTTTAGTCATTGGGACCGTTCTTACGGATACAATATAATTAAAGAAGTACATATAGAGAAATAATTAAACTGTGAAGTATAGTTACTTGAATACTCGGTAGTCATTCTTAAGTTAGGCTACCGTGTTGCTGAAATTGATACGTCATTCTGTATTTGACGTGCCTTGATGCATTCTCAGGAAGCTGGAAAGTTCCCGCAGGTTGGTTCTCGCAAGTTGTTTTCCACAAACAAGATTTCCGTAAGAACACTCATGGCGGGAGGACATCGCTCAGCACTGTAAGCCTAATAAGATGTCTAACGAGCAGTCAGCAAAAGATACGATAGTACTACTGTGGTGAAGAAAGTTCCCATACACCGATGGCACGGATGGAAGTTGTAAACAACCCGATCACAAGCGGGGGTTGTCAGAGGCAAACGAAGATACAAAACAAAGCTTCATGGTGCTGGGTACGTCAGCCAGCTCTGAAGACGCACCGTGCAGAGTGTACTTGCTGCGGTCAAAAGTTAGAAGAACCTACACGATATTAGCGCGGTGGCAGTTGAAATACCACTTTTAGGCGTGGCCAGCAGATCCGGCGAGTCATCCATTAAAGATCATCCTGCCTCTACATCTGTAGAATCACATATTCAGGCTGTAAAGGCCTCACCGCAAATTCGTGCTCCGAAGTAGATATTGATATTCGTGAACATTAATCAGAAAGTTCCAAATTACTCCCGTAAGTAGGGAGCTACAAAATCGTTTTAGTGCGGTGGGTTGAGCAACTGCCAGCTACGGGAGAAACACCCGACACATAGCGAAGTAATAGACATATTGTCTGTTGCGCTGATAGTAGCTGGTACAGATCCAACCTGTTGGGCCCCTGGCCGAGAATGCTCTCGATCTCTGGATCGCGTCTCCTTTTATACTCCCCGTGATGTCACAGGCGTGGGCTCCAACCAATCATCGTTTGAGCAACAGCCAATTAGCGCGAAGCTAATAATAGCGCAGTGGATTGTTCGAGAACATTCTAGAAGTTCTGCGTCCACGTGGTTATGACGTCATGGCAAAATTTTGAAGATAATCAAGAGGGGTTTTCCGTGGATAACTCAGCCATTTCTTAACCGATTTCGAAATGGTTTACAGATTTAAAAAGCCAGTTGAATTCTGGTCTTGATAAATTCCAGCTTTAACTGGAACAGGCAATCAAAGATTGCAGGGTACCATCTCGGTACACTAAAAGCGCCCTCCTATCTTGGTCGGAAACTACGTGCTCCATCAAAAATAGCATCTAGACGTGTGCATGCGCATCATGCGTTTTAACGAATGTAGTCGTTTTCGCAGCGCGAGCTCTCTCATAGGCCCATATACGCTTATGGCTCTACCCAGGGGGGGGGGGGGGGGCGTGTTCAGGGAATGAATCCAGGACGGGCGGCGCGTACCCAGCTTAGCTGGTATGTCTGGTACCAGACCGGTCGATCCGAACTACACCCCGGGCATGTATAGATCATCTACAGAAATTGGATCTGATGTATGGTTCCCGAGAATTTCACCTTTTCTTGTCCAAAAAGTCCAATTGGAAATGTAAGAGAGTGCTCTTTGGACAGTAACTCATCCTAGAGTTTCTTGCAGATCATGGAGAAACTTAACAGACCTCTAGCATCTGTTAACCCGCATCTGACACCCACATAGTTTCCTGGTCCAGTGAGTACTATTTGCGATTTCTGGCCTCCAAACTTAAGACACTTTCAGTACACCTTAGTGCCTGAATGTTTTTCTTTTTCTTTTGGATCTAGTGAATAATTTCCGAGGAATACGCTTATCCATGCCCAAAATACCCAAAGAAAATGTATGAGAGTGATATTCTGATAGCGACTCCCCTTAAGGTTTCTGCAGATCATGCTGAAACGTAACATCCTTCCAGGATTCGTAGTCACGCATTCGACCCAAAATCAAGGAAAAGGCCATCAAATGTCAAATAAAGGAGAAGTTAATGAATTTTGTTTGGCCAAGGTAGTCAGAAACAATCGAAATTCACCAGATTTAATTGCCTCAATCAACTCCAACAGGCAAAGGGAGGTAATTCATGCCAAAACCTAAAATTGGTCACTTTGACCCCTGATTGACATTGACCTTGGACGGGTCACTTTCAAACCATCATGAGAATCGAAATTCATCATATTGAACTGACACAATCAACTTCAGTTTCTTGCATGATTGCCTCCCTTTACCTTTATTTCATTAATTTATCCTTTATTTGACATTTAAAGGCATTTTCCTTGATTTTGGTAAAAAAATCCACTATAGCAAATTAGGACACATTATTTTATACTTTAGGGTCAGGGCTATCGGTTTTCAAGAAATCAGCATTTCCATGCCCTGTGTAAAACTATGGTAATTTCAACTATAGATCTTTGAACTGCGACAACACTTCGACTTTTTATCAGATCAGCATCAGACATGTTCAATGATCATATGAGAAGAGGGCTTATAATACTCTTTAATGCCCAGTCATCGCAGATTTACAGTTACTTCAGTAAATGTGTTCTAGCTAAGTTTATTTTTTATGTAATTATGCCATTGTTGTGGTATATGGTAACCGATTATTTTAGCTTTCACTGTTTTGATATGTTGGGTTTGTATTGTTATTCATATACTAATAAAGCTACCTATTTCACCCGATTTTTATGAGGATTTGCGAGCCTTTTTAGTTCCTACGTGAAGTTTGTCCGACTGTGTCCACATCGGATTTTCAAAAAAGGTTAGTAGTATGTTGTTGTCTTGTTGCAATTGAAACTATGGTCGACTCCAATTCTATTCCTGAGCCAGACTCATGATGAATAAATCTGATAACGGGGAATTAACCCCAAACCTCGGCAGTGCACCTGTAGCTCGTGGGGGTACATGCTGGTCCACCATTAAGTATTCGGTCATCGCACCTCAAGTGCATGATGACCGGAATGGCTTGTTAGCTGCAGATCTTGGGGTTGCGGTTCCCATGTGCCGTCTCTCCGCCTAGTACATAGACAGACTTCTAGAGCCGGTGGAACACTAATGTTCCAGTGGGACCGTCCGACCATTGCCGCAGAGATTGAACCACATGGTGTCATCCTAACTGCTTGTGCCACCGGTGTGTCTATCCATACTAATTTAGAGAATGGAATAATTAGAAAAATATAATAAGAATATAAATGAGTACTATACAAACAAGGTGAATCGTTTGACAGTAAAATGAGCACAATAATACACAATATAGAGCTATCTGGTGTCCTTTCTATTTGGTGTTGCCGGAGGTACCACACAGATCCTTGAATCCGCAGAGGTATCCCTGCAAGAGAAGCATCCGCATAGGAGAACACTGAGTAACTTAATATAAGTTAATATACCCCTAACATACACAGAGAGAACATTATTGGTGCGAGAGGAAAGTGCCTCGCATGGGCCTCCATCACCGAATATTTCATTATGGTGCGAGAGGAAGGTGCCTCACGCGGGCCTCCGTCACAGGAATTCTCGCTGTTGCAAGAGGAAAGTGCCTCACATGGGTCTCCGTCACCGAATATTTCATGATGGTGCGAGAGGAAGGTGCCTCGCGCGGGCCTCCATCACAGGAATTCTCACTGTTGTGAGAGGCAAAGTGCCTCGCGCAGGCCTCCATCACAGGAAAATGCCTTCAACGCTGAAGCAGAGGAAAAGAGTTGGCAAAAAGGGCCACTCTTTTGTTCACCAGAAAATACTAAGTGCTGAAAAATCGTAGTGAAGCCATAATTAACGTGATGCGTACTGGTTTACGTGAAGGCGGGACGAGTGATTTCCGAAGAATTCCCACATCACTGTCTTATATAGTTCCAAGACGCTGTATTGGTAGATGCCACTTTATTTATGCAGGCCTTCAGCTACAGTCTAACCTACCAATTAAGTGTTAGAAACAAAACTAGCTTTGGCCGCAAGTGGCAGGGATTCCCACCTATCATTAGATACAGCCGTCCAATGGCCGCAGATGCCTAGTTTCCCGTAGGTCGCTTTTGAAAGAGCATCTACCTCCATGGACTGTACGCATACATGTTACATCGCAATGCATCCAAATTTGATGAAAATCCGGGTACCTTGCTCTGCAACTACATAAAACATCACCTGGAAAATGGCTACATTTCACATAAGCAAGTTTGATCACTGACATATCGTTTAAGGCGGGGATATAGGCGAATATCCACCGCGAGCTTCCTTCCCGTGAGGGTGTGGCGGATTCCAAGATCCTTCCCAGACACTCCGAAGAGTTGGATGGAGATGCGCGTCTCGTCCGCCACCGTTTCCTATGGATCTAACTTTTGACCTGTCATTAGGATTAGGTTCCAATGTGCCCAGATATGCACTGCCGGCCGGTAAATAAATCTATCAAACTCACATTTATAACTATATGTTTTCGCAGTGCTTTCCTTCATTGGCGGGGTTATTTAGCTAACAAGTATCCGAGGATACGGGGAAGATGTATGTAAATCAGCACTTTAACAATCACTGGTCGGAAACCTCTGATAGTTAAACAAAACATATCAACGAAATGGCTATCTGCAATATACAACTAACCAATGCAATGAACAATAACAATTTATATATAAATTATTGAGGTAGCATGTATCAGGTTGATAGACCTAAACGGTGCGGTTAGTTAAAGCACCTACAGTAAATAAGGATAATATGAACAGTAATAAAGAAATTATAAATTGCGGTCCTAAGACTGGGAATGCACCTATTAGTCATCAGTGCCATATACGGAAATAATAATTAGAGGTACAATAGTATAGTTACGTGAGTACCTAATAGTCGTCGGTATGGAACAGGCTACTATGTTACTGAAATTGAGGCGTTAACATATTCATAGCACGAGTTGACACATTCTCTGGAGCTGGAGAGGTTTCCGCAGGCGATTTCCGCAGCTGGTCTCCACAGGTTGGCTCCGCAAGCTGACTCTTCCAGGCAGGGTAGATACCATGCATACTCAGTGAAACAGAACAGTAAAGTAGCATCTATTAGATTAGTCTCTATAACTAAATCATAATTTATACGTAAGTGAGAAAGTTCTCCGTCCGGCGACGGAAGTAATAAAGTTAAAGGTTGCCCATTAACAGAGAGGGCTGTATAATAATGATACATAACTTGGCACATGGTGCAGGATGCGTCGCATAGCCCTTGCGGCGCACCTAGCAAAGTCCACCACACTGGTCGAAAAGTTAATTAAAACACACACGACATGCAGTGCATAATTTAGTATCCACTTTTCAGCGTGGTTGGCAGATCCGCCGAGTCGTCCACCAAGAATCACCGTAGCTCTACATCACGTAGGATCACATTCCGGGCCCGCACGGCTCCTCCCGCAGAAGTTGCATTAGGAAAGGCCGGATGCGGAAGGTCTAACTTCAAAGTTAGTTTATTACTCCCGTATGGCTGTCTGGGAGTATTCAAAATCCCGTGGAAGCCTAGGACGTCCTACACCGCGGATGTGCTGAGTTCCGTAAGACACCAGTTGAAGTGAAGATCACTGGTAGGTCAGCAAGTCACATCCGTCATCCAGGTGGTCCAGTCATCCTGCGCGGTCCGGCTTCCACGCCAGCGATGCTCCTGATCCTCGATTTTTCACCCCTTTTACACTCGCTGTGACGTCAGGGCTGGACACCTCAACCAATCAGCGGCCGAGTGCCAGCCAATCAGCGTGCTGGTATGCTAGTGACGTATCCTTGTATTTAGTTTAATATATACACGCGACTAAGACGTTATAGCAATAGTCTAAGTATAATTTAGTGGGGTAGGTTCGACGATAACTCAGCCATTTCTGGGCCGATTTAAAAATAGTTTACAGTTTTGAAAGCTCGTTTAATTCTGGTCCTAATCGGTACCAAGAAAAACCAGAACGGATAAATTATAAGCATTTACGAGTACCTATTCAGTACACTATAGGTAAGCACTCGCTTCCAATTCCGAGACGTGTTGGCAGGGAAGCGCTGACGCGCACACATGCGCACCACGCATTCTCTCAGACGTAGCCGATTTTTAACAAGAAACCTCTCGCATAGGGCTTACATACGCTTATTGCTCTACCCAGGGGGTGCGCTTTAGAATGAATCCGGCTCGGCTGGTTCGTACCCAGCCTTGCTGGGATGGCCGACACCTGCCCGGTCGATCCGTGCTACACCCGATTAACCCAGTTGGTCACATGCTAATTTCTAAGTTTGTAATCTGGCTCCCGCTGGTAAATAGGAACACTATCGACACGTCTGATCAAGTCTCTTAGTTTCTCACAAGTATATCTACTGTCTGGATATATTGAGACTCGTCAGCCTGGCACCTCTTATAAGTAGGACCGAAATTCGTAGTTCGTAGCTCGAAACTCAACGGGTGCAGGCATTATAGGGTACGTATAAGATGCTGCAGATTAAGCCATATGTATACATATTAAATAGGATGAAGGTCTAGATAAAAACAAAATAACGAACTACGTTCTAGCAATAAGATGCAATCCGAATTACGGCCAGGACTGTAATTCAAACTGAATAAAATTCCAGAAGGATGGCACACATGTGTATATAGATTGTGCAGGCCGATCTACAGACTGAATAACGAATTACATTCTAGCAATAAGATGCAAACTGAATTACGATCTGGACTGTGATAAACTGAATTATGTTCTATCATGTGATGCCATCCGAATCACCACCACCACCAACACCACCAACACCACCAACACCAGTTTTGAATCACGGTCCAGACCGTAATTCGGATGAGATTGAACTTCCTTCTAGACCGTTATTCAGTTTGAATCACAGTCCAGACCATAATTCGGTTGGAATCTTATTACTAGAACGTAATTCGTTATTCAGTCTCTAGATCGTCCTGCACAATCTATATATACATGCGCGCCATCCTTCTGGAATTTTATTCAGTTTGAATTACAGTCCAGGACTGTAATTCGGATTCGGATAGCATCTTATTGCTAAAACGCAGTTCGTTATTCAGTCTATATGTAGGCCTGCATCCTATTTATGTATACACACGCGTGCATTAGACTTGCCGCCTATGGCCTAATCTACAGCATCTAATATGTACTCTATGATGCCCGCTCCCATTGAATTTCGAACTACGAATTTTGTTCCTACTTATAAGAGGTCAGACTGGCAGCTGTCGTTTCCCTAGTTAATGCAAAAGCTTCCGTTCAACTCAGTCTCAAAAGATTTAGCTTGGTCTAATTCACCTTAAGATCTGTCATTTGTAGCATGAAATATCACTGCTTTCCAACCCACAGATGCTACATGTTAAATGATTGAGACCTTTAAACCATTTGGCTAGGCGAACACATTAATCCTTTCGCTCTGTATTCCAGGAATATCAGTTTCAAGGCAGATATTGATCATCTGTTGGATATGCTGTGACCATTGTGTAGATTTATAAATCCCTCCTGTGATAGGAGAACCGTCCACGCTGCCGGATATGCCGCTCAGTGAAAATGTAGTACAGATCCCGTAAGGCCGGGCCAGAATGGCCAGTATCGGCGCGTTCCCTCTTCACCTCTAATACGACCATAGCGGTTCGTAATGCATAGCCAGATGGCAGCTTTATTATTATTATTATATATATATATATATATATATATATATATATATATATATATATATATATATATATATATATATATATATATATATATATATATATATAAATATATATATATATATATATATATATATATATATATATATATATATATATATATATATATATATATATATATATATCTGATGTGTTCCTGGTACCGATTCGCCAGATGATGCAATGACACAGACGTTGGTGTGTGGTGGTGGAAACACGAAAACTGGTCACGAAGGTCGTGATTGTCGTGGCTTTGCTCTTGGTGTGGATGCTGTCGCTCTGCCTTGCTCTCCTTCGCCCAGCGCTGGATAAATGTTGTAACATGAGTACGAAAGGGTTTTTAGTGAATGAAAGGGTTGCTAGCGACTTGATGACGTGACTTTTAGGCTTTTTAATCCATACAAACACTAGATTTTCTGTTTTCTAGTTTTCCTGTTTCTTGTTTATTTAATCACATGGAAATTATCTAAATTTAATTAATTTTATTTGATATCATTGACTATGATTTTCATCTCTTAATATTTTTATTTCATGATTCTCACCCGAGTTCATTTTATAGATTTAATTATACAGACTGCCCTCCACCCCCTATCAAGGGTGTCCACCCCACCCCCACCTCATTTGGCATGGATGCACACTCGCCATGCCATCCAATCCTTCTCCCATCCAAACCCCCTTGGGTGATATCAGAAAATTTTGAAAAACTTCAAACCTGGAGAGAGCACTTAGGCGACAATGGAGGTGGGGTGGGGAGGAGGGTGTATGGGGTGGGTCCCTGGGTTAATACTCTGGATAATTAGGCGGTCCTGGGATTCTCCCCCGAGAAAATTCTGATAATTTGACTCTGAGAGGCCATTTCAGACAATATTTCTAATAAATGGGCTTACTAATGTGGGGTGGGGACACTAGTGGGGTAGCTGGATGCTTGGTTCCAACACCCGTGTTTGCAGGGGCCATGGTTTTAGGGGTTCTTTGTGGGAGGTCTTGGGGTGGGGGTGGCATGGTGGTGGCGGCGGAATTTATTTCCCCCCTGATTTGATGAGGATGCAAACTTAATCTCTGACCCCCACTGTGGAAGCCTCTGAGTCCCCACCCTACCCCCAAGTGAAATAAAGGGATCCCCCACATCCCACCCACTCTTACACTGCATCCAACACTTACACCCGCCTACAACAGTTCATTAGGCAGCAACAGTCACCACATACACCCCTAGCAACATCATAATTGTTATTACTTTTTTCAGTTTTAATGCTTGTTTATAGCAACCCTTCGGGGGAGCATCGCAACCCTTCGGGGAAGCACCTCTAAGAGCGAGTCATGGCCCAAATACATCTCGGCGTAAGCGGCCAATAAAACCAACTAAACAAACAATCCATAAACAGCGCCATTCGCATTCAACTTCTTATTTCTGACAGGAACAGGTTATGATTTTAAGTTTTAACTTGGAATTTCCGTTTGCAAACACTAAATTTTTAACTGTAATTTCCTCGTTTCTGGTGGATTTAATCACATGGCATTATTTTTTAAGTTTCTTATACTTTAGTTGATAGTATTATCTTCGGTTTCGTCTTTAAATTTTTTTATTTCAAAACCTTTTGCCTAATTTCCGTTTTAAGATTTAAGTTTACAGACTGCCCTCCACCCCCAACACACCCTCCACGTGAAATAAAGTAATTCCCCATCCGACCCCTCCTTTATACGGCATACAACATTGACACCCGCCAACGACGACTCAATAGGCAATAACAGGCAAGACAGACACCCCGAGCAACACCTAAATTTTTTAGGATTTTTTCACTTTTAATTCATTTCGTAACCTTTCGGGGGAAACACCGCAAGAATAGAGGCATGGCTCGAATACATCTAGGTGTAAGCGGCCAATAAAACCAGCTAAAAAACCCCCCAAAAAAACAAAATAAAAATCAGTCGAGATAGCGTGATAGTTCAGTACGGACATATTAAAAAGCTATCCAGCACACGTTATTCGCCATATGCATCAGCCACAATGTAGTGCCAGTAATTCCTCATGCGTATATGCAGAAGTCCTTGACAACCTTCCGTCTCTATTGTTCCATTATAGGATGAGTAAGTGTAGGCGAGATATCCATCTGCTAGGATTTATATGATTCTCACTAAACCAGCCAGTCAACCATCAGCTTAAAGCGACATGAACCAGCCTCCGACAGCATATCAGATTGTGCCGAACTACGTCACTTCTACAACAATTTAAATCAGTGACATCATGTATTTATGGCACACGGGACTTGCGAATAGCATGGATGAGACAGTGGTAGTGAACTATGATGCACGTGATCATTCTGCAGATCCAAGAGACCGGCTTTTGTACTCATCGGAGCATCTGACTCTCACCTCAAGTGAACGGGTCACCCTGAGGACTAATCAGCAACCCCATCGTGATGCGCCGACGTGACAGGAGGCTGATCTGCACACACGTATTTCATATTAGTCGATTTACTGCACATACATCATGGACCCACACTAGCGATGGACCTGACAATGGACGTACAATTTAGTTACAGAGTATTCAACATATTTTACAATATCTACACTATCCGAAAGCGTACTCACTACCGATTGCCGAAATAGCTAAAACTGGAAAGATCCATTACGAATCCTACTGCTTTATAGGACCACGAACATAACTCCATCTTGCATCAAAGTGCTTGTGTGCTGTTAGTATCGAGCTACCATTATAAATAAACCTAACTAAACTGCTAATGATGTGTATGAATCGGAAATTTCTACACCGTTTCCACAAGAAAATATATTGATTATCGACTTTCCCCTATTTACATGTAGTTTAGATTGATTACATTAATATGGTAAGTTTTCTAGCCCGCTTTGCATTTGTTATACTGTATCGTTCACAATATTTCGGTCGTCCGAATAGCAATAGAATAAGAGCTTCGATTTGTTTGTCCTTGATATATTTTCAAATCTTGTTATGACGACTAATCACTCAACAACCACTGGGCTGATTTAAAAAACGTTGTTGGAAGTTTTCATAATGATAGACTTCTAGTTGTCATGTTGAGTTTTCGGAATATCTTCAAATCATTCAAATGACTATTGCTCATTGATTCTTAGAGCAATGTGAAACAAACTTAGCTAGAAGGCCTGCATGATAGTAGAATTTGGAACTATACAGAAATATAATCCTTCTGCATCCATTTTGGATTTTCTACGATTTTGTAGGAAATCACTATCATGAATTGTTGCGCAACCTCTTCTCAATCTACCATGGACGCATCCTATAGGGTCCCGAGCCTCAATGCTTCCATGCATACACGTATCTGCTTGGTCAGTTTTTCCCACCAAAAATCTCCTGAAAATCATATAGAAGACTTCGTGTTACTCATTAACAGTTGTGCTGATTTTACCTAAAAAGTGGTTAGAAAGATCGTATGATTATAATATGCTTCATACCCTGTATACAGAATTCCGATTTTATTCAGACCATTTGGTATTTTCTGAGGTTTTCAGTAAATTATTTAAAGGCTACTCTTGAACCACTTGATCAATCTTAACCAAACTTTGCCGGACGGATCTAGAGTGTATTTTTCCGAATTCATTTTATCCAGTCTTTGTTCAGATAATGGATGTCCAGGTGAGCATCCCTTTTCGTTGTTCATAGCATTTTCTGATGTACAGTACCTAGCTCAAGAATCGTACCATGAGTTAGCGGTAATTTAGGATACAATATGTTTTGAATGACTGATATAAATGTCAGTCTTTCTGATTAATATCTCTACATTTCAGGCTCTGAATCCGATTAGTTGTGATGGAGGATGAAGTTGAGGAAGATCCACAGATGCTGTTTAACGAACTAAATAGCGCAATACACAATAACAATATAGAAGAAATGAAAAGTTGCATCTGGTAAGGTGTGGATTTAAACCTAGTCACCGGGTTTCCTTCTGAGAATATACACAATGATAATTATGCTTGTCTTCTTGCGAGTGCATGTTTTTGTCACCATGAAGAGATAATAGAGGAGTTGCTAAAAGCTGGGGTAGAATTTAATCGGATGTCAGCGAGTATACGTCCTCAGCCTGCTTGAATATTTGCAGCAAGTAACCGACGTATAACATCGTCAATGATACAAACTCTGTTGTCTTATGGGGATGATCGGCTGATCTCTGTATGGAATATAGTGATGGGCATAACCTATTACACATTTTGGCCTTCAATAACATTGAGACATATATGGCTGGTTCTATTGCCTTAGTTCCTGCTGCTAACCTCCTCTTGGATAGTGGCTCAAGTTTTTATTGCGACAATGGTAATTTTACACCACTGTCACCACCATCATGACATGAAATATTTACCTTATTAAATTATTCATAGCTGAAGGTGCTAACGTAAATTCTGGCAATGGATAAATGCTAAGATGTATGCCAAGAAAAGCCGAAACTTCTTTTGAATACACTCAGTGTCCTCAATTTACCGTTTCTTCACAAAGCCTGCCGTAGTCTGGCAACCATGATACACACACTATAGACCAGAGTGAAAACCACGATCCTCTGTGGTCTGCAGACAACAGAGCTCAGTTTGACCAACCCAGCATCATATCACCAGTGGGAAACCTTTGCGGAAATGACTATGAAACCAAACTGCTATGACTGCTACAGGAATGACATATAGGAACGTGTTGGCAGTTTTGTGGAGTTGTATTGAGCACGTCTCCAGCAAGGATAATGCAGTCATATTGCAGCTGATAAGGGATTGTAGAGAATCACCTTTTCAAGACTAAGTGAAGTGTGACCAGACCATATTGTCACAGATCGAATGCACATGTCAGGATCTGGGCCAGGTTTCACGAAACTTCTTAAGTCACGTAATTTGCTTAGCTCGTAGTTATTTTCTTAAATCACTAAAAATGCATTTCTCGAAAAATCTTAAGCTCAAGACTACACAATATTTAAGACAAAAACGTAATTTTTTTAAGACTGGTATTGAGCAGTCTAAGTTCAAAACTAGTCAGATAAATATGGCCGTCGTGAGAAACAACACTCGATAGAAGGCATGATTCACCCTGACATAATATTCAGAGATCGGCAGAATCCGCTTGACATATATTATGCGCATAAAATACCGTCCCAGTATCGTTCATGCCATTAACTATCATTTTCAGCCGATTTAGAAAGACCACAAAGCGATCTAATAAGACATTTTAACGTCCTAATCAATGCTATTTTAGCATTAATGAGCATCCAATTATGACGTCATAATAGTGAAACGTCACAGGTATAGTCACTCATATTCCGGGCAAGTTCTTGTTGCATTTCCCCGACGCTAAAGAGGAACGTTAACTATGCTACAAATCCTTACACTCATGTTTTTCACTGGTATAGTGGCATGTGAAATAAACAAGATAATAACACTATATATAGGCTCTAATAATAAATTAAATGCGTAGACACTGTTACTGCTGTAGTCCTCCTGGTTATTCTAACCGTGTTAGCCGCGCCTCCGAATTAGTAATCATTTTATGAATTAATCAATTAAATTTGAACATTTTTATTCGGATAAAAACATAAATTCTAAAAAAACCCATCGAACTATATAAAGTAGAATTCCCGTCGGATTGAGTGATGGAAGGAATGGAATGCTTATGATATTTGACCTTTTGACCCCGTCCACCCCCACCGCCACCCCCACCCACCCCCAGCCACACCCACTCACCCCTCATTGGATGCAACCCGCAATAAATTCATGTATCATCTCACAATCTGCAATTATATGCGACTGTGATAATCCCGTATTATTTCCCGCAATCACTAGACACACGTGTACCAATCGAATCAGCATGTACATTTAGGGAATAATACTACTTTTCTTACTAGGTAGTCTGTCCATCATGCCAGAATTTCCATAGGCCAGAGTCAGAGAACTCGATCGACTACCTACAGAGGTTAAATTTTCAAAAAGAACCGCGCCGCAGAACAGAGCCATGTACAAATGTCGCCTCTCAATCTTTAATGATATGGGCAACCCATAACGCATTTTGTTGAATTCCTGTAAATCGTTTTCGAGGAGATAATCAGATGGGCAGACTGACATATGGACAGACGGACGAGTATAGACGATTTTAATATCCCTGGAGGGATTTTCTTCAAACCATTTTTCCCAAAACGTGTGCGGATAATAATGCATACATTTTAGGCATATATGGCATATACCTACGCTGTTGATGTCCATCTGTTTCTAGCTCACCTGGCCTGAAAGGCCTACCAAGCTTATGTCATGGCGGCCGTCCGTCGTCCGTCCGTTGTCCATCATCCGTCCATCCGTCCGTCGTCCATCCATGATGTGTTACAAACAATTTTTGGGCGCAGACACACGCCCGCCTGCCCCCCCCCCCCCCCCCACCAGCCCACCATCCAGCAAGCACGCACACGCGCTCTTGTTGCACGGCATAATCCCCAATTCTCTTCGAAAAACGTTGCGATAATATATAATAATGATATATGTTCATTAGATGAGGTGAAAATTGGCGCTTACATTACAATACTAGTCTGACAAAACGTGCATTAGCTATCCTAGAATTTAGTGAATTAATTAGCTAATCTTGTCTCATTTTAAAGGCAAGAATTGGTAGATACAGTGGGTACGACAGTTTCGGATCACCGGCAGTTTCGGAACACTATATTTTAGTCATCAATAAAATTCTTTGGAATTAGGTTTAATAGATTTAATATTTTGTTATGTTTTTCAATAGTTTCAGTTTTTAGAGGACCAAGGAACATAAAAATGTGTCTCAATTGTGTCAGATTCCCAGCATTTAATTCATAATAAATCCTATGTCGCGATTAACCACCAATTACGGTCGACACGAAAACAAGCTCCTCTCTCACAGCGGTATGACGAAATGCTTCTATAGACAGCACATGTTTGTATGTCAATGATATTTCTCATAAGCTTGTTTTTTGCCTTCTGGAAAACATGACAATGGAATAAGATTGGTTTCTAAAATATTATTTTATGGTCCTCAAACTGGCAGTTTAAATGACTTGATCCGGAACTTGCCAAAGTGACTGGAATTTACGTATTCGGTCGACTCACGCTATTGTGAAATTTTTTGAAGGGTAAAACTCAAACTAAATCTTTATTTTATTTGCATAAAGCACAATTTATGTTTGCCATCAAAATCTAACCTGTTTGACTTAAAATATTCAATAAATATATTCACAGGAACTGTTTTAAAGTAGTTATCCAAAACTGCCTGAAAAAACCCGTATAATATATTTATAAAAAACAGATTGTGGAAACACCGAGAAGAATTATATTGTTTATTCGCAATGATGTATTATACAGGTATTGACTGATGCGACGTCATAATGTGCGGGATTGGCTCAATGATAATAAACAACACATTAGCATACGCCATCCGATAACTGTGAGTCTGTGATGTCATATTTATGACGTCACAATGCCCTCTGGGATTTTACAACAATCTCACAAAAGGCGAAAAATAAGATGTAATGAAAACTAGGTGATGACGGGTGATGAGCAATATTTTTCATATAGAAAAAGCTTCCCCTGACTGAAAGCACCCGCTTATCAGAGCCGTGACGAATCTGCATCAACGTATAGCCTTGTACCCGACTCCAAATCCTTTCTCTTGCGATTCCTTGCTTAGGAGTTTGCTAAGCTAATCTTAGCGCGTTTTGAGAAACACCTTAAGATTTTTTGCTCAGCTCAGCAAATTTGTTTTGCTTAAGTTATAAAACTTAAGAAGTTTCATGAAACCGGACCCTGGTCTATTATCTATACAGAGAATGGTTGAAGCTGATACACAAGGATCCACTGTTATGTTTAGTATGATAAGTCATTCTTCTCGGATTTATATTCTATTTCACAAATGTTCGAATATACCTGATTGGACGTTGTCAGCGCTCTTTTCGCGAATTATTTGTCGTCAGCAGAGCCAGCGTCATGAGCCTTCTCTATCCTATCCGTGTGTGTTTGGCCGTAATGTTCCAGCTCAGCTACATTAGAGACATTGGAAGAGCAGGCTGTGGCAGAATGTACTTAGCACCACGCCAGCAATGCCAACACAATCCATATCGTACAACATGGGCTACCTTATATCTTTATAGTTATTACAGATGCAATCATACACATGCTTTGGTAAAGACAGTACATATATTACTAATATAGCATTGGATTAAGCTTTTGGTATCTATGTTATATCCACAATTCAATTACTTTAGCAGGATGTTTCACTTTTGTTACAATTTTCTTTTTATTTACGAATTTATTGTATTTGGACTCACATTTGCAACTAATAGATTGCCTTGATAAAATAAAGTGACCCAGTTACTTTTAGATTAACTAAAGAATTTGATGAGCCCTAAGTGTTCACTTTCAATAATGAAATATTATGTCTCCATGTGCAGCTTATATCGTCATAGTGAACATAGGAAATGGTTCTATTGGAATCTTGCTGTTACTGAATCTGTATTTCCTAAAGCCAGTCATACAGGACTTTATCTTTTATTGGAATCTGATTAATCATTGGGAACATACCCTAGATCGTGTATCATTATTCATGTGCTGGATTTGCTCATGTACCCAATCTTTGGAAACGTCGTTTCTCTCATATCCATGGCATATGTATGTACGAATCATGTTTAAGCTGTGTCAAATGAGTGAAGCTGCGGGTCAATAGATAAATAATTATTGTCTCTCACAATAAAGGTTGACCAAAAAAGGGCCATAATTATTGAAATTTAATACATTTAAAATGGCCATGTTTATACAGTTACTTTCCGAGAGACATGTCAAAGTATCAGAAATCTAAAGCTTGAGGCATCGGCCTATATGATACAGATTTTCTGGTGACATACTTTACAATAATGTAACATATTTTTGTGATCAAAATTAGTATTCATTTCCGGAAAGGTAATTTATTTTTAACATTCCTTCCAATTCATTGAGCCATTGGCATAACAGACTCTTAGGAAATAAGTATTCATTATTTGTTCATATTAATATAAAGAGGGTACCCATGATGGCATACATGGAATGATTTTGGTGACTTTATTGTCATCGCAGAGAGGACCTGTTTTAACGCAATGTTTTAGAAGCATTTTGCATATGGACTTGGTGCAGTTCCGTGTAATTTTGTTAACTTGATGTTTTTTTCGTTAGTTCCACATACGGTTAGGTTTACAAATCAGCTATTCTATTGGATGCATTATCATCTGTAATACTGACAGTATATTAATAAAGAGGGTACAATAGTGGCATACATAGCATGATCTTTGGTGACTTTATTGACATCCCGGAGAGGACTGGCTTTTAACAGAATTTTGCTGAAGCATTTTTTTCGCAAATGGGCCTGTTGCAGTTCCCAGTAATTTTGCTAATTCCATATATGTGTTTTCTTGAGTTCTACATAGGGTTAAGTGTACAAAATAGCTGTCCTATTGGATGTATTGTCATCTGTAATACTAACAGTTATTAATAAAGATGTACCGACAAAATGAATTAACAGAAATTGGGTCACAGTATTTTATTTCATGTATCTTGAAGAGTTGACCACATATTTACCTGAAATTTGAGATGAAAGCTAATGTGATCAACATAAAAGGGTGAGTATATCAAAGAACATACTACACCTTTCTCAGAAAGTAATTACTAAATTTAATTTTCTAGGATAGCCACTGCAAATCTTAGAAAAATGGTATGCATTTCATTGCCATTTAAAGATCAGCATAATAGCACATAGTCCTATATGTTAACCCTTCCAGAGAAAACATATATTATTGTAGCTTATAAGCAATTTATGATTCCCGACCTCTGGGTAGCCATTAATATGAAAGAGCCGTTCTGTATACTAATGCTTCATAAAACTGCGAACATAGCTCTACTTGCTGCATCAAAGTAGGTGTGCACTGCTAGTATCACCATACCATTGTAAATTAATCTAAGTAATCTCCTAAATATGTATATGAATTGACAATTTATATGCGTTTCTAGTTATACCAAAATTCTGGGTTATTTCCCATTTTTCCACAAAGAAATCCCACAATGAGTATGGGCCTTTCACTATTTATTTGTAGTTTATATTTATTACAGTAGTAACCAAAGCATTGTTTAGAAGACTATATGTTACTGATTGACAGTTGCGCTGATGTTACTCAAGCGTGGCTTGAAAGGCTCTATGATTATAATATGCTTCATACCCTGTATACATAATTTAGATTGTATTCAGGCTATTTGGTATTTTCTGAGGTTTCCAGTATATTATGTAAAAGTCTACGCTTGAAGCACTTGGTCAAAATTAAATAAACTTTGCTGGAAGAAACTGTTATTATTTCAGAATGCTGTTTTTGGCCAGTTACTGGTGGTCCAGGTGAACACCATTGCCCTGTGGCACTGTAGTTTTACTGTTCATTGCACCTCTTATGTACAGTGACTAGCTCAGGAATCATGCCACAAGTTATCGTACATTTAGCAGAATATCATTATGATTGGCTCTTCATTACAATCTCCTTAGGATGACTTTGATATAAATTTCAGTCTTTCTGATAATTATCTCTACATTTCAGATTCTGCATCTCATTAGATATGATGGATGATGATGAAAGTGAGGACGATCCTCAGATACTCTTTAACCAACTGTGTGATGTGATTAATAAGAACAATGTATACCTAGTCAAAAGGTGCATCCGCCAAAGTGTGGATTTAAACCTAGTCAGCGAGTTTCATACGGAGAGTCTAATCAATGACAATTACGTATGTCTTCTTGTCAGTGCATGTTTTTGTGGCAATGAGCAGATAACAGGAGAGTTGCAAAATGCTGGCTAGATCCTAATCAGATGTTATGGAGCATACGCCCTTAGCCTGTTTGAACTTTTCCAGCAAATAACTGACGTATAACATTGTCAATGTTGCAAACTTTGTTGTCATATGGAACTGATCTCAGTTTAAGATTTGGTAATGGAGATTCCCTTTTATCCGATTTGGCTTTAACTAACATTGAACCATGTATGGCCGATTCAGTTGTCTTAGTTCCTGCTACAAAGCTCCTGTTGAATAACAGGGACAGTTTCTATGAGGACGATGGCATTTATACACCATTGCGTTGTGCCATCATGACAGGAAATATTGACCATGTTAAATTGTTCATAACTGAAGGTGCTGATGTAAATTTTGGCAATGGAGAAATGCTAAGAGCAGCCACTGTAAACAATAACATTGACATGTTTAACCTGGTGTTAGACGCTGGTGTTAATAGATATCTAAATGCTGCAGGTCTCATTGATGCAGAGTATCTCATGTACAGTAGCGCCATGGGAGTCGATTTCCTGTTGGTTATCTTCAACATAATTGCCATACAGGGAATATACACTGACGCCTTCAAGACTGGCCTGGTTGCTCTAATTCATAAAAAGGATGGAAAGCTGGTAACTAACCCATATAATTATCAAAGAATAAGAGTGACTTCAGTTATAGGGAAAGTCTTCAAGAAAATCTTCCTTACTCGTGTACAACCGTTAATTGCGGAAAGTCAAAGTTCCATGCAAATCATATTCACTAATGATAACCCCCCCCCCCCCCTCAGTAGCAGCAGTACTGATGACAGAGATCATTGCAGAGTTGAAAGACAGCAGCTCAACATACTATATTGGGTTCATGGATACTCAGAAGGCTTTCGATGTGGCATGCATTAGCTAAATTCCATCAATGCTTTCAGAACTCGAATGATACGGTCGAGGCGTTTGTTCGTAAATTGTATGACCTGTCAGAACACTGTGACTTTGCTGAAAGTAAAACAGAGCAAATTCGGGACAGATTATAGTGATTGGATTAATGGATAAATCGGTTTCACAACGTCATCAAATGAAGTCACATGAAGTCACATTTAACATTGCAAACAGAAATTGAAATAAATAGACATTGTGAACTCATCAAAGAACAAAATACGGTACTACACACCTTAATTTCGAGAAAAGGTTGGTATCGTCAGTGAACAGCTTTATCATACTGATATTTCAGGCATGTCATTGATGTAGCAAGTAAACAATGCAGGGACGAGAACACTGCGTTGAAGAATCCCACCGAGGACTGTTGCTCAGAAATTCCCGAATCCAGCCCAGCATGTCTCCATCTACACCATAGCTGCTCAGTTTGCTTAGTAGTTGCTGGTGGGAGCACCATCTCAAATGCTAAACAAAAACAGAAACTGGTGAATTCTTTATTTTGAGATAATTTTTTGGTTCTTTGCAAAAGTTTTCTACCTGCTCATGTGAAGTTCATACGGGTTTATTAAACTTTATTTTCATCTTTTAATCATTTTCCGTATGTGTCTTCCATGATTACCTATGTTTAGCAATGTTGTTTCTGACCGCAGGCTTATGCCTCAATGGTCAGATCTTCTTCATCATGGTACTGTGCACTTTCTCTTCATGTTTCTATCATCGCCGAATAGTCATATACTAATGGCTGATCTTTCCAGTATTTATCTAGACGGGTCTTGAAGGTATTTCCTGATGGAGCTTCTACAACATACTGAGGTAATTTATTCCAGACTTTGGGGACATGGACTGGGAAACAGTTTTTGCGGACTTGCGAAATTGTCTTATCATGTCCCCTGGCCTCTTCTCTTCTGTTAGCTTGAGTATAGATCCTCCTTCTTCATCGTATACTCCGTGCAGAGGTTTGTATACTTCGATCATATCACGGCGAACTCGACATAATGCCAGTGTAGGCAGTTTCTGTCTTTTCAGCCTTTCCTCATAGCTAAGCTTCCGTAGACCGGGTATCTGTTTGGTTGCTGTTCTATGCACATTTTCTATGAGTGTTATCACCGATTTCTTGTATGGGCACCAAACAGCTGCAGCATAGTCGAGATGGCTCCTTACCATTACCTTGTATAGTGGAATTAAGTTTTTCTCTATTAAGTTGACATATGCTTGTCTAATAATTGTAAACATACTATTTGCTTTGCTCACCTTTTCTGTTCTATGTCTTTCAAAGTGTAATGATTCATCTGTGACCACGCCCATGTCTTTGGATTGCAAGATTTCATGGGATTTTGTCATCAGCGATGATATGGTAGTTCCTTGCAACTGCACTTGACTGTTCATAGCTCATTTTTACACACTTGTCTGGATGGAAGCGGAGAAGTCAGGTATTTGACCACTCTGTTAGCTCATTTAAGTCTACCTGTAGTGTAGCATTGTCCTCTGGAGTTAGTGTAGCTTGGAAAATCTTCGTGCCATCTGCAGTGAGATAAGTATCTGAAATCACTTGTCCTGGCAAGTCATTTATATAAATGGCAAAAGCATTGGGGCCCAATACACTCCCATGAGGGATTCCACTAGTACCATCCATCCAGCTTGATTGCTCACCAATTACAGCAACTTAATTATTGAACACGGTTACTAAGGAATGAAATAATCCATTGATGAATTGGATCTATTAACTTATATTCCTTCATTTTATCCATGGGACTTCTGTATGGGACTGTATCAAAGGCCTTTTTGAAATCCAGATATATTGCATCTACTGAATGGCCCTCATCAATTGCCTTTGTCAATTTGTCTTGGTCAATGTTGAGACAGTCTAACGTCGGGCAATGAAACTCATTCCTTCCCTAAAGGACATGCCATACAGTGAATGACTTGAAATATTCAAGCTGTCGACAATGGTTTACTGATGGGCTCGAGGAGACATGATCGATGTATATAAAATGCTGACTGGTCTCTAAGACGAGGAACTAGACTATATACTGCCCCTGCAGGAAGACCACAGAATTAGAGGTCATAGCAAAACAATCTTCCAATTAGGGACATGACTGAATGGCCGACAGAACTTCTTTTCAGTCAGAATTTGCAAGCTCTGGGACAGTCTCCCAAAGTCCATCACATCAGCACCAACACTCACATCATTCAAGAACTGAATCGACAGGTTCTGGGCCTCTCAAGATGTCCTCTACAATTTCTAGAGTCCATTCACGAGAAGTGACAGCACAACATTACAGAATACCGACGAAGAGCTGAGCACAGAGGCATAGCCTGTGCTTAGAAATTTACCTAAGTTACCTAAGTATGATGACGACGATGAGGGGAGACTCCTTAATGTTATTTTAAAATTATTAATTGAACCGTATTTTGTTTGTGCCGTCCAGTTTTCTCATCAAGAGAATCATTTAATTAGCATTATTAACTTTATATTGATCACAACACGAGGGGATCCCATTTTTCGTATCACTGCCATCTTGTTTTCCCGCGAGTTTATGAGTCCAGTCTAACTAAATTGAGTCTATACTCGCCAGTGCTTATTTTAACGAACTGTTATCTATTTTAAGAACAACATAGAACGTCAAACTTTGTTTTATACTGCCAAAATTTGTTTTATGTCGCTGAATACTATTCTCTGCCTGCGCCCCCTGACTTATGACACATACGCCCAGGCTCTTAAATCCATAAAATGCAACACACGCACTGATCTTATTATTTCAACAGCAACAAGTTATGATTCTAATTTCTATTCACAGGATATTTCGTTTACATACACTAGGTTTTCAGTCAATTTTTCCCGTTTCTTGATCTTTTTATTCACACGGTATTAACTTATTGGCAAATGGCATAGAGTACGATACAATACATGTATGAACACATCATGTAGACAGAAACCACAACAGAGAAACGAAATGGAACTATTTCAGAGGAAATTATAAAGCAATGAATGTCGAAATGGATAGAAACTGGGAGGAGCAACTAGAAGAACTGAATACATGTGCTGCCTTATACCATTTTATGAACATTTATATCATGGCCCAAGATAAATGTATCCCAAAAACAAGAGTAAAAGGCAGTGAAAAAACAAGGAAAGACCATGCTGTTCAGCTAGATGAGAAAATCACAGCAAAAATAAGAAAGAGGCATAGGAGTTGGCAGAAATTTTTTGAAACAAGAGAGGAAAGTAAGTACAAGGAGTATGCCAAAATCCGAAATCAAGTAAGGGGTCTAGTAAGAAAAGCGAAAAGAGATAAGGAAAAGGAGATAACCAAGTCAGACTGGTTAGATTAGTGAAAACAGGAATAGCAGAATTAAAGATAACCGGAGAGGAAGGGGGTTGGGAGGGGGTTGGAGAGGGGGGGGGGGGCGTGAGGGTGGGGGGATAGCTAGTGAAGACGAAGATTAAGCTGATATCATTGCAGACTTCTTCACCAGCATCTTCACGAAGGAACCGCCTGGAAACAAACCCAAACTGGAAGATAAACATATCCAGGAGGAGTTCCATGACGGAGTGTTCAACGAAGAAGTTTTAAAACTGCTAAAAGTGGTAGACAAGAACAAAGCTCCAGGACCTGATGGGATCCATCCAAATGTTTTAAAAGAACTTAGTGATGTGCTGACAATGATATTCAACAAGTCTCTGAAAGAGGGTGTGGTGCCTGAAGCCTGGAGAACTGCAAATGTCACAGCAATTTTTAAGAAAGGAAGCAAATAATACACAGGGAACTATAGACCTATTATCCTAACCAGTGTCATATGTAAATTAATGGATAAATTGGTCAGAGCTGAGATTCTAATCCATATGGAAAGAAATGAACTATTCAGTAGCATACAATTCGGATTTCTGTCTGGAAAGTCAATACGCCTTCAACTGCTGAAAGTGATGGATGAGTGGACACAAATACTGGACAAATGGGGTATAGTAGACACTATGTTCATGGATTTTATGAAAGCCTTTGATACCATTCCCCATCAACACCTACTCAGCAAACTATACATCTATGGGATAAGCAGTCGGTGCTGCTTAAAAAAATCCTTAACTGACAGAACACAAAAGGTGGTTGTCAATGGAATAAGCTCAGGTAACAGAGGTGTGACATGTGGGATCCCACAAGGCAGTGTCCTAGGACCAATACTATTGTCATTTGTATAAATGACTTGCATGACTGTGTCAATGCAACAACATTTCTCTATGCAGATGATACAAAGATGTACTAAGAGACAAAGGCATTTGAAGAGAAGTAAAAGCTACAAGAAGATCTGGATTCCCTAAAAAAGATGGACTGACACATGGTTACTGCGGTTTCTCCTAAACAAAATGTATGGCTATGAAGGTACAAAGTGGAACAAAGAAAGAGGAAAACACATATGAGTATTGTCTACAAAATCAGGATGGTGACTTGGTAACCCTGGAAAATGTGGCACAAGAAAAAGGTATAGGCATAACAGTGGACAATAACTTGTCATTTAAGCAACACATACAGTCACGGGTAAATAATGCAAACTCACTAATCGGACCGATAAGGAGAT
Source organism: Chaetoderma sp. LZ-2023a (assembly GCA_034401795.1). Classification (NCBI taxonomy): domain Eukaryota; kingdom Metazoa; phylum Mollusca; class Caudofoveata; order Chaetodermatida; family Chaetodermatidae; genus Chaetoderma; species Chaetoderma sp. LZ-2023a. Next base: position 21,785,905 of record CM067365.1, on the reverse strand, counting down.
CCTTCAGCTTCCTAGATGAAGGCATGTTCATCAACCTTTTCAAAGTACTAATTAGATCGCATCTGGAATATGCTGTATGTGTTTGGGGGCCGCACACCAAAAAGGGCATAGCGACGATGGAAAATGCGCAGAGAAGAGCAATAAAATTGATTCACACACTGAATGATCTAGAGTACCCGGACGGATTAAGAAAGCTAGGACTTCTATCACTCAAATAAAGAAGACTAAGAGGCGATATGATAGAGGTATTAAAAATACTAAATAGAATATACGATCCAGAAGTTACCAAAAATATGCTGGAAATATCTAAAAGCAAGACAACAAGAGGACACAACTTAAGGCTAGAGAAAAAGGGGTGTCAGTTGAACTTACGGAATGCTCATTCACAAATAGCGTAGTTGATGTCTGGAACAGCCTACCCAGCGCTCTAGTAACTGCTATATCGGTGCTGAAGTCCGAGGTAGGGCTGGATAAATTTTGGAAGGACCAGGAGATGAAATTTGACTTTATCGCAGACTATAAAATGCCTGGAAGTCACGTGCGAGTGTTATGTTTCATCCACAACTGAAGAGGCAAACATAGAGGCTGAATAAGCCACAGTGCTATCCTATGGAATCCTATAAAATGAATTATGATTTAGAAAATTATGTTTGGAGACATGACTCATGACAGACAGAACACATTTACATAAGAGGTGGTGTGGGGGTGGGGTGGGGGTGGAGGTGGAGGGAGTGGAGTAACCATCTTGCAAAGTATTATTGTTATTCAGTGAAATTACCTTTATTATGCTCATTATCCCTATTACGTATCTCATTATTATTATATGTATACTCATGCATGTCATGTTGAATAACAATGGCAACAACAATAACATTATTATTATTATTATTATTATTATTATTATTATTATTATTATTATTATTATTATTATGATGCTCAATGATAATAATATTATTATTGAGGTGGAGGGAGTGGAGTGACCATCTTGCAAAGTATTATTGTTATTCAGTGAAATTATCATTATTATGCTCATTATCCCTATTACGTATCTCATTATTATTATATGTATACTCATGCATGTCATGTTGAATAACAATGGTAACAACAATAACATCACTATTATTATTATTATTATTATTATTATTATTATTATTATTATTATTATTATTATGCTCAATAATAATAATAATAATAATAATAATAATAATAATAATAATAATAATAATAAAATTATTATTATTATTATTATTATTATTATTATTATTATTATTATTATTATTATTATTAATAGCATTACTATTATTTACATGCAATATTATTATTATTATTATTATTATTATTATTATTATTATTATTATTATTATTATTATTGGGACTACTGCACTTTAAGGGCCGCTGATAATGGCCACTGAAATCTAACCAAATACCGCAAACTGTGTGATTCCTCAAGATTTTAATGGTTGCTAGGAATCCCATGACCTCAATGCTGAGTGGTTAATGTCAATCATATGTTCTGGAGGAATCCTGATTATGACGTCAACAGCATTACATATTTAGAATGCTTGGGCGGAGTTTGATTATGGCGTCATTGACATTATATACTTTGAATTTGTTTGTAAACAAAAGACGGTTGTAAACAAAACCTGTCATTTAAAGAGAGGTGTTGAAAATGTGAAGATCTTTTGCGCACCATTTAAAAATATGTGAAAAGTGTAGTTATTTTTAGATATTGTTTAAGTTTTACATGATTAAATGTGAAAGTTATTGTTATAAATATTAAAAAATCATTAAGATACTATTAATTGGAAAGCTCCTTTTATATTCTTGGAAAATCCCTAGCAACCATTCAAATCTCCATGAAATCTCACCACTAAGGGTATTTCATGAGATTTCAGCAGCCATTGTCGGTGGCAGCTAACCTGCAGTCTAGCCTTATCATCATCATCATCATCATCATCATAATCATCATCATCATCATCATCATTATTATTATTATTATTATTATTATTATTATTATTATTATTATTATTATTATTGTCATGTGTTATTACTATTATTATTATTATTATTATTATTATTATTATTATTATTATTATTATTATTATTGTCATGTGTTATTATTATTATTATTATTATTATTATTATTATTATTATTATTATTATTATTATCGCAGTATTATTACCATTATGCTTAATAATAATAATAATAATAATAATAATAATAATAATAATAATAATAATAATAATAATAATAACCACAACAACAATACCATTACTATTATTTACATGTATTATTATCATTATTATTATTATTATTATTATTATTATTATTATTATTATTATTATTATTATTATTATTATTTGAAGATCAATTAAGCAACGATGCTACATCCATCATAAGCAGCAGTTTTGTTTTTGTTTATTTTAGTTTTCAAAATATAATTTAGATCTATGTGACACGGGGCCTTTGTTAGAATCTCCGGTCGTCCCCGAAACAACAACAAAAAAAGGAAAAAAAGGTGAAAAACCGAGAGGCGGAATTTACACAAGAACAAGAACATTAAGACAAAAGTTATTTGCAGCAGATATGACTGAAAATATCTTTAGTGAAGAAGAATCAGCAACTGAAATTGATGTCAGAGATTCGCAAAAGTTGCAACGTTTATGCAGAAATGTACGAATTGTGGCAATACTAGTGTATTTGTAATATGAATTCATTTTAACCAGTTTTCGTGTTTAATTCGCCAATAAGCCACAGGCATTTGAAGTTTACCCGCCTATTTCATATTATTAGTTTTATATTTCATATACTACTATATATATATAATACACAAGGTGGTCAACGAAGATCACGGAAACACAGTACGCATGAACAAAAACAAAACAAAAATCTTAGTTCTAAACCTCTCCGTTCGGGATGATGGCAGCGTATGACGTATCGTGTCTCTTATATCTGTCTAACACATCGACGCTGGTTTTGCATCGCTGCTACAAATTTTATTAACTTTATTACGCTTTTTTAAAGCGAATTGTAAATGTTCCAGAAACCATTGGGGAACAACTAGTCTCTATGAAGAGCCGCAGTCTACAACTGCGTCTCTAACATCTGCCTATCGATTCCTGTCTGGATTTTCCGCCGAAACGGCCCATATTTAACACGCCTGTTTTTATACGAAAACTGGATATACGTGCGAATCGAACTATGCAGTCAATAAAAACATATCGGCAACATCAGATTGCCTTAAATAGTTTAGTGAATTATTCTCTTTAAACCATTCAGTCTTCGTTTTATTCAAAGTAAACAACAGGCACGTTTGTCTGCGCGTACATTCTGCTTTTTTCGTATCTTCTCGCTTCGGTTGACGACTCACGTGACGAGCGAGTCCGCGCTAAAACACGGATCACGTATTGCGGTGCCGGACGGCGCCCGATTGTAGATTGAACAATCTACGAGGATTTTTAAAAAAGGTATGATTGAAGATATTTTCTTGTAAAATTGTTTAATAAATAAATTAATAACATTAATTATATTAGTAATAATCATAATAATAATCACCATAATAATAAGAATAAGAACAATAATAATAATAAAAAATAAGAACTATAGTAAATAAGAATAATTTGATTGTAAAAAAATAAAAAATTTAAATAATAATATTATTAATAATAATAATAATAATAATAATAATAATAATAAATAGAAGAAGAAAAAGAAGAAGAATAAATAAGAACAATTGGAATTTAACAAATTAAAAAAAAAAATATATAATAATAATAATAATAAGACGAGCGAGAAGAAGAAGAATAAATAAGAGTAATTTGATGTTAAAAAAGAAGAAGAAGAAGAAGTATAATAAATAAGAATAATTTGATGTTAAAAAAGTTTAAAAAAAATAATAAGAAAAAAAGAAGAAAAATAATAAGAATAAGAATAAGAAATCTGAATAAGTTGATTTAAAAAATAATAATTATAAATAATTTTAATAATAAGAAGAAGAACTATAGTAAATAATAATATTGTGATTACACAAAAAAATAAAATAATATTACGAATACTAATACTAATTTTTTTATAATTTATAAAAAACAAATAATAATAATACTCTTAATAATAAACATAATAATAATAATAATAATAATAATAATAATAATAATGAATATTTTTTTAAAAGGAAATAAAAGAAAAAAAAAAAAAATTATAATAATACTAATAATAATAATAATAATAATAATGAATATTAAAAAAATAACAAAAATAAAAAGCAACTATTCAGAATAATATTCAGAATAATAATAATAATAATAATAATAATAATAATAATAATATTAATAATAATAATAATATTAAGAATAATATTAAGAATAATAATACTAATATTAAGAATAATAATACTAATTTTTTTTAAATTAAAATAAATAAATACATAATAATAATAAGCACAATAATAATCATTATAAGAATAATAGTAATAATAATAATAATAATAATAATAATAATAATAATATTTTGGAAAAATTTAATTAAAAAAACCAAACTAATAATAATAATATTAACAAGAAGAAGAACAAGAACAAGGAGGAGGAGGAGGAGAAGAAAATAGTGAAGAAGAAAAAATAAGAATAATTGTATTTAAAAAAATAAAAACAATACATAATAATAATGATACTACTACTACTATTACTACTACTACTACTACTACTACTACTACTACTACTACTACTACTACTACTACTACTACTACTACTACTACAACTGCTGCTGCTGCTACTACCACTACTACTACTACTACTACTACTACTACTACTACTACTACTACTACTACTACTACTACTACTACTACTACTAATAATAATAATAATAATGAATATTATGATTTATGACGCATTCAATATGGTCGTAAAACTACTGAGCTAATCATGTTCCCCTTAGCTATTTTAATGCTAGTGCCGATCAAGAGCATATTCCCTGAATTTCGCCTCAATTTGCTTGGTTATTCTTGATAAAAAATACATTTGAAATTTGCCGGAAAATATAATACTAAATGGAATAATCAGTCTGGTCTTCCATAACTTTTGTCTTGTAATCATAATGATACAAGAAAACCAAAGGGTAAGATAAGAGCAAGCCAATGGGCTATGCCTCGTAAAAGATGATGATGATGATGATGATGGTGATGATCATGATCATGAAGATGATTTAAAACATACGATCCTTGCAGGTTAGCAGATGAGGGATCTATACACATATAACACTGTACTAAAGTTTACAAGTTCAGCACACACCATAACATTACATATCGTTCATGTTAGTGTGCATAAACGTGCGTGTGCATGTGTGCAGGAATTAGTTTGTGTATATGTGTATGGCTCCGTGCATGTGTGCATGTGTAACTATGTGCGTGTATGCGTGTGTATCAACATACCTGTGTGCGCGTGTGTGCTAGAATTATTTGTATGGCTTACCTCATTATCAGCCTCGTTCTTTTTCATTTCTTCTACTGTTGAACACAACTGGCATGCATCACAATTTACGTACCAATCAATAGAAGAGGTACCTTAGTCTTTCGAGTCACAAAGACGGGTTGCTGAAGGCAATTACACAAGGATGCACATAAATAATGCTGAGCTGCATTCACCAGTTGCTAGAGTCATACTGAGGGACAATAACGGTTGGCTGTACGCATAATGAAGTACAATGCGTAGTTGCAGAAGGCATGGGAATTTCTTATACTTTCTAGATTCATATCAACACTTCAAAACCCTCATAGAGAATCCTCCTCCTCATTCATGTCATTGGGCTTTATATTCGCTCTTCATGTCTCTGTAGTAGTTGTTTTGTTAGGAGTTGGGCTGCTGACCTCACCAAACCCTCCTCTTTTCACAGCCGGGCTTGGGACCATCCAAGGCAGAGTTAACACAGGGGAATTAGAGTGTACATAGACAAGGCTGACGCAAAATCACTAATTGCTACAGTCGAATTGATGCACAATGGTGAGTTGCTGTAGACATGGGAATGAGACTGTACATAGACAAAGATAAGACATAATCACCAGTTGCTAGAGAGAAACACTCAAGAGTGTCTGTAGACACGGACACGAGGCTATATATCTCCATGTCTGAGACATAGTCATCAAAATTACTATAGTCATATTGAGGCACAATCAAGAGTAGCTTGGCACGTAGGCAACACGCTATATATAGACAAGGCTGTGGCATGATCAGAATTTGGTAGAGTCATCTTAAATCAAAATAGGTGAGACTGCAATAATAAATAATAAAGTGGCCTAATAATTCTAAAATTTTAATACACGTAACAAAGCACATATATCATAATCCTGTAAAGTGATTAAATCATTTTTGTCTATCATTAACATTATTGCTGCTTGTTATTATCCAAAAGTCCTCATGTTCCCTGTTGGAATTATATGCTATACTGCGCCACCACAACCACCACCAACACCACCACCAAAACAACAACAACAACAACAACAGCAACAACAATCATCACCATCACCATCATTATCATCATCATCATCATTAAAACAACAAAAACCACTGCTGCTGCACGTGACTCCAACAATAGCTGGAATGTGCACCATCAGTTCCCGTGAATTCGTGTTGTTGTCACAGGTGGTTGAATGCGGTGTATTTTGGTCATCTGGAAGGTGAATCAGTATAGAACACACACATCTAAAACGCAAAGTGAAAGGTGCAGAAGACTTGACTGGGTTCAAACACCTTCATGTTGATAATTTAAAAAGATAAAAATTAAATTCCAGATGACGACTAAGCTATATCCTAATGCCAGCAAGTCGTCCATGACAGGGTTCATAGATTTACTGATTGACAATAATACATAAACTATTTCTACGGCTGCTACTACTACTACTACTACTACTACTACTACTACTACTACTACTACTACTACTAGTACGGGCGGATCTAGAACAGAAAGCTGACTGCCGCACATCAATAACAAATGAAATCATTTGTCAACGGCCGCCTCTCACAATATGGGGGATCCAGGCGTGCTCTCCTGGAATTACCAAAAATGTGATGCTCTGAGGAGTGATCTCCTACATTATGAAGGATACATAATTAAATTATTTTGATTGTAAAAATATATACATTTTTCTAATAATTACTCATTTGGATAAATGACCACACAAATGCTTTGATGTAAAGCATGAATCTGCTATATATGAGAAGATTGTTTAACTCGTAGGATATACATTTTCTAGTCAATTTGCATGTCAAATAAGTTTGGTACACAAAAAAAAAATTATGATGATCGAGCCAATTCCCAATATGAACATATGTAAATTAATGCTGGGATTAATTGTAACCGCTGCTAATTGGCATTGACCACTTCAAATCTGCATTTACCACATTATAATCTCCTTCCAATTTATAGCTAAACTTTTTACAGGTTTTTGCGTGTGTAATGATAGATTTATATACTTTGAACTCATAATTATCCTGATCCCTTTTTAAAGTAAAGATACATGTATCTGTTGAATTTTTGTAAGAATTGACGGGGTGTTACTCTTCAAATATTGCTGGCTATGGCAGCAACAGTGTCCATTCGAATTACTTTCAAAATATTCAACATAATGTTGCTTAAATATTAAATCCAGCAAAGACATACAATTCTTACATTTGGCGGACTTCTTCAGCTTCAAGACAGAGGTATAATATGTCATTAATATGGTTGTTTGATTAAAAGCATGGGTGTAGTAACGTACTTGTACCGAGGGAATTAAATATTGACGTGGCTATGTGGATTCACTATGAGGGAGATAAAAACCGGGGGGGGGGGGGGGGGGGGGTGGAGGGGGGGAAAGGCCCCCCACTTACTACCAACTGTTCATATGGTTATGAAAATGGACATCTGTTTTGTCACACTTGATGGTGGTTAGCTAAAGTATATTCTCATAATGACACGGATTTACACAAATTACCATCAGCTCGCCCCAAAAGCTAGTTACCATAGCATAGTTATACGAAAGTGTCCAAAAGAGTGTGGGTGGTGTGTGCGGAGGAGAGGAGGAAACTCAGACCAGATGTAAGTATAACTCGAACTACACCTGTAAGGGAATTACCTGACGTTGGCGTGGATTAGATTACTATATGATGTGAAACACCCATGCGTTTTATCCAAAAGACAAAACCTCAGTAATGATTATGACGTCATTAATCAAATGATTACCTGATATTTTAATTTGCCAAAATGCGTAACCCAAAATAAACACGATAGAATAGAAGTCTAGGGGTATCTAAATGATTTCCATTATCAATGCTTAACCATTTTATTCGAAGGAAAGCTTATGGGACCGATTTGAGGTGAATTCCAACACTTCCTTATCTTGGCTCGACGTATGGAAGAGTAATCTGCATTAGCATTTGAACTTTAACCTATTGATTCACAATATGGTGGTAATTAAGAGGAAATAAACAAAGACAGATTTGAAAAATAATATTCATTCATTCTTGCCTACTTTCTGATCTGTTGTAAAATTATAGCAGCATTGTACAGTTGACATGATTGTTACAATTGATATATTATATGAATATAAAAATTATTATTTTGAAGCAGGATTTCAAAATTATAACTACTGAAACCCTCAATGTTTTACGTTTAATATTCATGAACTAATTGGACCCAAAACAAGAACTCTAATCCTTGAAGTCATATCTAGATCGAAACGACCATTATCGATCCAACGGATTGATCCTGGTTGATCCAATCCCTGCTCTTTCTTTGAGTTTTGATATCGATTTTTCGATCCGATGTCATTTATATCAATCATCAAAGGATATCACAGACGATTTAGTTCACTTCAGAAATCATAAATGCTCAAAATTAATGTAAGATGAGATCCGGGTACATCCACTATCCAACTTGAAACTGATCCCCATTCGATCTGATCCATAACACCACTATCGACTACTGAATCATTTACAACCTGGGATGGATATTGAGCATCGGATAATCCCCAGAGTTTATGGCAGCATGTCCATAAAATTAAGACTTAACGGTTCTTGGTTCAGAATTTAACCTTGAAACTATTAATCTAATTAATGTGTTAATAGTTATGACAACAATTAATAAAAAATTTTCATATAATAAATCAACAATATACGACCTGAATGTAGTATAGCTGTTGTAAATGCTCAATGGAAACAGTCATTTCTTTGTTGCTTGAAGACGAAAGGGTCCTGCGGACGAATGATCACAATACGAATTCTGATATCGTATTGAAGACGATGGAAAGATGTGGGTGCACCGAGACGAACGCGTAACACAAAAATATAAACGAATTTATCTTATAATGTAGGTGGATCTGAAATGCTGAATAGGCCTGGCCACGGGCCGCCAGAAGCTAAAGATGTGATGGATTAGCGAATGGCCAGGAGCTGGTTATCTGACCCACAACCACGTTAACCAGGAGCTGGTTATCTGGTGATAGTTAATGATGACCAGGAGCTGGAGACCTGGTTATGCACGATATTATTAGAAGCTGCCAATCTGGCCATGGATGATACTACTAGCAGCTGGAGACCTGATTACGAATGATATTACCAGGAGCTGGAGACCTGGCTGCAGATGACAATACCAGGAGCTGGCGACCTGGCTATAGCTGATATTACCAGGAGCTGGAAACCTGGCTACACATGATATTACCATCAGCTGGAGACCTGGCTACAGATGATATTACCAGGAGCTGGAGACCTGGCTACAGATGATATTACCAGCAGCTGGAGACCTGGCTATAGCTGATATTAATAACCCAAAGTCATGCAGAGATTCTTGGATGAAAGTTCATATTGTGCCCACAAATCAAAACGTATATTGACTGGACAAACGTGAATTAACTGTTAATGGCCCCTAAACTGAGATGGCGCCCATATCTATTTACGAATCTGTATGAGGACTGCTGATAAACTCATTTTTATATTTCAACTTCACAATGGAAACATTCTCTCAGCCACGCCGGTGTATATGGCCGGCGTAGAAATATATACACGTGAGACGATGGCTGCCTACATCACAACTTCGCTAAGGCGCAACTGACTATCACGAAAGCCAACCACCGAATGCTTGTCGAGGCGAAGATTTTAACACATGAACACAATGTATTGTGACCCGTCTGGATCACGCGGATATACAACATGTTGATTTGTAACTCCTACATAACTGCTCAAAGAGACTCCATACATTTTATAAATAATGAAATCTACATTGATTATAACCTAATCATAATAACAAATACAATTAATTATCTTAATTCTAACTGATATAAATTTTTTATAAATGTAAATCTCAATTACGAATATCCCCTACGCTTTTATAATTGACATGAAGTAATTTATTTCATTAAATCAACCAGAAAGCATGCAAGACTGAATAACAATCTGTCTACCTATATTGTAGCGGATTTGGAGTTCAAATATGTCGCGGGTGGCATAAGCTAACGTGATTGTATAGAAATGTGATTGCTATGTATGAACTTACGATCATATGATAGCAGCCGTCGTCACACACCTGACACACAGGACTTTCATAGTGCATAATCAGAAAGCTCGGACTACACATGGCACACAGAACCTTCAGAGTACAGAATCAGAAAACTCGGACTACACCTGGCACACAGAACCTTTATAGGGCACAATCAGAAAACCCGCACAACACCTGACACACACACACAACCTCTAAGGGCAGAGTCAGGAAACTCGCACAACACATAGCACACAGAACCTTTATAGGGCAGAGTCTTGAAACTCGCACAACACCTGGCATACAGAACATTTTATAGGGAAGAATCTGGAAACTCGGACTAGCAGCATCCATCGTATTATTAAATCAATAGTTCATCACAATGTAATACAAGCATACATGCTATATTACGAGTTTGCTGGCCACATCTCTACATGATAATGGATGATCAAGTTTTAGCTATGCCACATACATCTCTAGCTAAGCTTCGCACACACGTTATTCGTGTTGTGATCAATCGAACCGTGAACTCCCGGAATCTCAATTTCCTGAAATTTATACAGGTCAGCTGTTGTCTATTTTGAAACTAATTAACTGTGTGCTGTGGCACCAACACTGGCAAGTCAAATTAGTTTAAAGTGAACGGTTATTAAATAGTAATACATACAGTTTGTACAACTTCGTGGATTATTAAGGGTATATGACCAACTGAGATATGGGTTTCATTTTAAGTCTAATCTGATTGTGACACCAACCCACATGTGACGTAATTGATTATGACATCATATACTTGACTGGCATACTGGATTCCTGTATTAACAGACAGAAGGACACAAAGCTGTCTTATTCTGTTCTACAAAGGTCTACCACAGCAAGCAAAGATATCATTCAACAAAGATATCTGACACCAATTCGATACAAGTTTCTGCTTACCAGTATACCATCTCTTCTTGTTCTTGTTCTTGTTTTTCTTCTTCTTCTTCTTTTTATTTTTATTGTTATTAATAATTATTTTAGGAAAAACTTTTTAATTCAAATTATTCAGAATTATTACTATTATTCTTATTATTCTTATTATTCTATAATGTTATTATTACTCTTATTCTTATTATTATTTTATTTGTATTTTGTGTATTTCTTCTTCTTATTTTTGTATTTTAAATTCAAATTTTTAAGAATTTTTATTATTATTATTATTATTATTATAATTATTATAATAATAACATAGATATATATATATATATATATATATATATATATATATATATATATATATATATATATATATATATATATATACACCTGTGCAAAAGTTAAGCACCAGCAAAAACAATAGAACGTAGAAACATGATGGTACAACTAGGCTGCCATACTTTTTGTCCCCGCGTTAGCTGACATAATTCCAAGTACGAAATGCACATGCATGCATAACTTCACGCCGCTTGATGTCCGTGCGTGGCGGGAAACAGCACACGTGTTTAGTTATGTAAAAGTCCAGTTTGAGGTGTAGAACATTACATACAGATTTATGCGACAAGATTAGGAATTTTGATGAAGAGTCTGTTTTTACTGTATGTGTACCGACACGCTGCAAAAAGGCGTGTACAAACTGTCCTTATTGAAATGTTATTGGAACGTCCTGCATAAACATGCGAGTAACATATGGTCAGATCTTTTAGCTCTTGATGTCACATCCACAGATTGCTGTCTATGTTTTTATGAATATCCTTGTACATATTATGAAGGCGACTTGTCATGGAAAGTTTTTCATGGAGCCCTAAATACAGGTGTGTTTCTTTTTAAAGCTGGCTATTGTGTTATTGATGCGTGTGCATACTGCGGGGAAAGGGAGGATTTGGCTCACTTTTTCATAACCTGCTCACGTCTGCAACCTTTACTTTTAGCCATTAGAAGATCTGTTTTATATTTGTTAGATGTTGATGAATTTAAGCATGAACATTATATAAAAGGATTTCCATGTCCTCATTGGCCGTCAAAATCTGAACGAAAAATTAGACACCGTCTATCTAACTGGATTATAGCTAATGCCAAAATGGCGACTTATGTAACTCGCCAACGCCTGATGGATGGCTACAGTCGAACGGAGCCTCTTCGAGAATGCATTTCTAGATTAAGGTCTAGTATTACTATTGAATATAAATATCACAAAGAAAACGATTTATTAGAGAAGTTTGAGCATTTTTGGGCTTTTGACAATTTTATCTGCAGCATTGAGGACACTATTCTAAAATTCAATGGCATTTGATGTTGTCTGTCATCACCTTTTATATTTCTGTATTATGTCTCTGTGATGGTGGTGAATGTTTTGCTTTTAAAAAAACCATTTTAAAACTATATTTGATGTTTTGCAATGGATTTTATGCTGTATATTTATGCCATCATCCTCATTAACTGATTTTATTAGCAGTAAGATATTCCTATTTTTTCAAATTGTTCTAAAGGTAGTTATTATTTTGCTTTTGGACTGATTCTTTAGCAACGGCATTAAAAAAATGTATATTCATGCGCAGTTGTAATATTTCGTAATTAATAAAGTATATGAAAAGTCCTTCTTCTTCTTCTTCTTCTTCTTCTTCTTCTTCTTCTTCTTCTTCTTCTTCTTCTTCTTCTTCTTCTTCTTCTTCTTCTTCTTCTTCTTCTTATTATTATTATTATTATTAATTTCTTTTTGTTTTATTTCCTTTTTAAAAATATTCATTATTATTATTATTATTATTATTATTATTATTATTATTATTATGTATTTACTTATTTAAATTTAAAAATAAATATTATTATTCTTAATATTAGTATTATTATTCTTAATATTATTATTATTCTTAATATTCTTATTATTATTATTCTGAATAATTTTTTTACTTTTTTGAATATTCATTATTATTATTACTATTGTTATTATTATTATTAGTATTAGTATTATTATTATTATTACTTTTTTTTCTTTTATTTCCTTTTAAAAAAATATTCATTATTATTATTATTATTATTATTATTATTATTATTATTGTTCTTATTCTTATTATTATGGTGATTATTATTATGATTATTACTAATATAATTAATATTATTAATTTATTTATTAAACAATTTTACAAGAAAATATCTTCAATCATACCTTTTCTAAAAATCCTCGTAGATTGTTCAATCTACAATCGGGCGCCGTCCGGCACCGCAATACGTGATCCGTGTTTTAGCGCGGACTCGCTCGTCACGTGAGTCGTCAACCGAAGCGAGAAGATACGAAAAAAGCAGAATGTACGCGCAGACAAACGTGCCTGTTGTTTACTTTGAATAAAACGAAGACTGAATGGTTTAAAGAGAATAATTCACTAAACTATTTAAGGCAATCTGATGTTGCCGATATGTTTTTATTGACTGCATAGTTCGATTCGCACGTATATCCAGTTTTCGTATAAAAACAGGCGTGTTAAATATGGGCCGTTTCGGCGGAAAATCCAGACAGGAATCGATAGGCAGATGTTAGAGACGCAGTTGTAGACTGCGGCTCTTCATAGAGACTAGGGAACAACTAGCCATTGCTAGACTGGTCCCTGGCGCTCTGTATCTGTTTGCGGAATGCCAGCATCATTGGCCCGTTCACCCCAACACCAACAATATGCATTCACATTCAGATTCAAATGACAATTAAAATATTTCAAGTCAAAATATAAAATTTAAACTGAAGTAAAATAATAATTGATCTTGAATCTGAATCTGAATGCATATTGTTGGTGTTAAAGCAACACTACATATGACAAAACTGAACATCCAATGAAATACCATTATAATTTTATGAGGTATGACTGGAGATTTGACAGTAAATCACCGTCTATAGATTTGCATGGAGTTCAGTAGATCTATACTGAATTACCTACTCAATAATTACATGCTTTGACTACTGTCAGAACATACAATGTAAACTTACTTCTGAGGTCTTTACCTGTTGCTGTGTACTTGCTTAACCCGTAAACACTCAAGTTAGTGAAAAATAGCTACTGCAGTAGTCTTTGATAAATGGCCATTTGCAGACCAAGTGAAGACTATTTTTGAAAATTTACCACTGGAGTGACTGGCTTGATAACTGAGCCAGTCATTCAAGTAGTAAATTTTCTAAAATATCTGTAATCTGCAATTAGATATTTTCTATGAGATAATTGAAATTTGCTTGAACAAATTTGAGTGTTTACGGATTAAATAATTAATTCACTCTCTGGGATGTCATTATATCTAAGTTAGTGCTATGATGACTGAATACATTTCGTTCTGAAGTTGCAGAAATGTTAAAATTGTAATTGCTATTTAAACCTGAAATCAACAGCATATGTTGAAAAAAATGTGAAAGTCTGTTTTCAATCAGTCATATTGTATCATGTAATAGTATAAATATTAATAGTACATAATGTTAGTATATAATCGTATATAACAGATGGCATATATTGTAATATCAATCATTTAATCAGTAAATCCCCAATTAGACACCTTGCTGTCGTTCCATTCTGAGAGAAATTCACACCTGTATATGAGCTGAGCATGGGAGACAGCCTAGCTTAGAGAATTGATTTGCATACCCATTTTGAATGCAGTAATTATAGCATGTTCAAGGATATTTACCCCTTTCAAACCAAGTCGCAGATATGACAGATTCTTAATAATTTAAGAAATAATCTGTTGAATATTTTGAAACTAATTTAACTGGAAGCTGTTGTTGTCAAAAAGGTTTCAAAATAATCAACATGTTACGGGTATGGTTGCTTTGAAATTAACATACTATTTCAGTGCTGAATGAATTAATGTCTTAGACTAAGGAGTAATACTATATAGTTGTAACAATTAAATTTAAATTCTTTTCCAAAAAGTATTCGTTTTCTAGCTTGACCAGTTAAAATATATTAATAAAATCAATTTATAAACAACCAAAATCGATTTCTGAAATCATGATCGATCTGTTGGTTGAACGTGCAAACCAATCAATCATCGATCAAATTGATTAATCGGAACAACACTAATTCATTTACATAGAAATCAATATTCTGCTAGACTGTGAGTCCAAGGCAGTATAATGGATCTTTATCTGAGTTCACTATATACACAGCTTGCTAATGCATTGTATATCAGTTTAATTAAATCATTCAGGACATGAGTTGCTTAATATTTTGAAACTATTTTACTGAAGGGTGTTGCAGCCTGTAGTGAAAATGGTTTCCAAAAAAATTCAACTAAATAGTTTCTGCAATAAATAAAAATAATAGCTGTTGTATCTGTTATATAGAGTTGAAAGGGTTATAAGATATGCTATGGTGTAACTATTTGGATTATTTAATCTCATATCTCAACCTGTATTATATATAGGCTTCTATATTAGCCCATTTGATTAATATATCTAGGATATTTAGTTTAAAATTTAACATTTCTGATGATGATTACCCACCTAGTGGATCATTTCCCAGATTTCCCGCTTTTTTGGAGTATTTCCCGGGGAAGTATTTAGCAGTATTTCCTGCCCGGTATTTCCTGCACCTGGAAATTGCTGCCAACCCTGCGAAAAAAGCATCATAGAATTATAGCCTTAATTATTAAAATGCTGTAGACATTGAGTATATCCAATTTTATTTATAGTGTTTTAACCAGATTTCGTGGAAAATCGAAAGCCCATGGTTAACATATGGGAGGGGGTAGAATCAAGATGTAGCCAGCATTTTTATCATAGGGCTTGGGAAAGTTACGGATATTGGTAATCATGCAAAATAAAAGAAATCTTTTAACAAAAAATTTCGCCATCACCTCTATAATCCAAGAAAATTATGGCAACAGCTTATCAAACAAGGCTTTGGATTGGTTGTTACAAGACACAATATTAAACATTTTGCATAATAATGTCAGATCGTAATTTATGTAGCTATGTCATAGACACAAATTTCCTAGA
This sequence comes from Chaetoderma sp. LZ-2023a, assembly GCA_034401795.1. Taxonomy (NCBI): domain Eukaryota; kingdom Metazoa; phylum Mollusca; class Caudofoveata; order Chaetodermatida; family Chaetodermatidae; genus Chaetoderma; species Chaetoderma sp. LZ-2023a. Next base: position 21,769,463 of record CM067365.1, on the reverse strand, counting down.
TATTAATTCTTAGAGGTAATTAATTTTGGTCATGAAGTGACTTGGAATTTCAAACCCAAAAAGGTGTATGAACCCTGTTCAGTAAGGCTTACGAGGGCTGTGTTAAAATGAGGGAAAAATTTCAAACAACTCAGCCATCCATTTGCCCTTCGACATCTCACGATTAATGGTTAATATGAAAATGGCCATTGTCTATAAGTGAACCCAAAATCATTTATTGTTTAAACAAATAGGATGAATTTGTATAGAGTCGAAATATCCGAATTATATATATATATATATATATATATATATATATATATATATATATATATATATGTATATAGCATTCTTGAAAATTCAGTCCACTATATTCACAAGAATACGGAGACCTATTATCATCCAGTCCACTATATTCACAAGAATATGTAGGCCTATTGTCATCTAGTCCACTATATTCACAAGAATACGGAGGCCTATTGTCATCCAGTCCACTATGTTCACAAGATTACGTAGGCCTATTGTCATCTAGTCCACTATATTCACAAGAATACATAGGCCTATTGTCATCCAGTCCACTATATTCACAAGAATATGTAGGCCTATTGTCGTCCAGTCCACTATGTTCACAAGAATACGTAGGCCTATTGTCATCTAGTCCACTATATTCACAAGAATACATAGGCCTATTGTCATCCAGTCCACTATATTCACAAGAATATGTAGGCCTATTGTCGTCCAGTCCACTATATTCACAAGAATATGTAGGCCTATTGTCATCTAGTCCACTATATTCACAAGAATACGTAGGCCTATTGTCATCTAGTCCACTATATTCACAAGGATACGTAGGCCTATTGACATCCAGTCCACTATATTCGCAAGAATACGTAGGCCTATTGTCATCGATACCCACTAGCATTGGTGTGTTTTTACTTACAGCATCAATTGCCATTTAGATGCACCAGTTCAATGACGTTATAAGATTCGTAGTGACGTACCGCGGTGCTTCCAGCCATTTGGGGAAATACAAACAACAACGTCATTAATAATGACGTCATAGAGAAATATCCTCCTAGAATTTTCAAATCACATTTATCCAGACATATGCTACAAAAACAGGAATTTATGCACGCCTGAGAATAAACACATGAATGCACAATCCATCAAAGGGAGAATGACATGGTACCATGCTTTATATCTCACATTACAGGCTTACAGCGCTAAATACAAACAAGATTGACAACCACGACTTTCCACGGCCATGATAACGAGTGACTTGCGAAAATAATATGAGACGGTGAATGATACCTCATATGACATCTACATATGCATAAATATGAATAAATATAACTTTTACCTTGCCTGCTTCATAATATTTAGTCATTTTACATTCTGAAGTAAATGTATGCTATTGTGTGATAATGATATCAGACAGATTTTGTACATTGTTATTGTGCAGTAGGTTGGCATAAATATAACTGGGGAAATACAGGCGTAATGAAGGACCATATCCCATAATGCAATGGGGTCCCATGATAAGAAACCACAAAAGCTACCTCATAAACTGGAATAAAAAATTCTCATGACCGGAAACCACGCTTTCTCAGTCGCAAGGCAGTGCTGTAACTGTGAGTGGCCTGATGCAAATGCAATTTATCTCAACATACAGATGCCCTCATGACTCATGAGCATGCTAATCTTTCGCACTTACAAAAATATCAGTGCCTTGTATATATAAATCCATAGCGCGTAGATCTGTGTCATATCATTGTGTAATACAAATGCAATTTGCAAACTTCGACGTTTGTGTTTGCCAAACGAAGAAAGCAGTAAGACTTAATATCAGAAATAAACCAAAGTTACCAGTTTTTGTGCGGTGATTAATTAGCCAGTCGCTGATGATTGGTGTACTGCTTAGGCTGTTTACACATGGATTTAAATAAATTCTCAGGTGTTTCTGCTTGCACTAATTGAACAAATTAAAACACTACTAGCACCGGGTATTGAAATATGTGTCATGATGCCTGACATGTAGTGTAAATAATACGTGCCCATTGCTTTAGTATAGAAGAAAAAATTAATTTTGTTATCATCGCATTTTATGACTGTGATGTCTAAAAAGGTGACAGTGGTGTGTGAGAATTCTGTTCTGAATTTTATTGTCTTGTGTGATGAATTCATGTATGTGATGAATTTGTTCAGTGTTTGTTCACCTCAATCCTAGATCATGTATGTGATGAATTCGTTCAGTGCTTGTTCACCTCAATCCCAAATCATGTATGTGATGAATTTGTTCAGTGTTTGTTCACGTCAATCCCAGATCATGTATGTGATGAATTCATTCAGTGCTTGTTCACATTGATCCCAGATCATGTATGTGATGAATTCGTTCAGTGCTTGTTCACCTCAATCCCAAATCATGTATGTGATGAATTTGTTCAGTGCTTGCTCACCTCAATCCCAGATCATGTATGTGATGAATTTGTTCAGTGTTTGTTCACCTCAATCCCAGATCATGTATGTGATGAATTTGTTCAGTGTTTGTTCACTTCAATTCCAGATCATGTATGTGATGAATTTGTTCAGTATTTGTTCACCTCAATCCCAGATCATGTATGTGATGAATTTGTTCAGTGTTTGTTCACCTCAATCCCAGATCATGTATGTGATGATTTCATTCAGTGTTTGTTCACATCAATCCCAGATCATGTATGTGATGAATTTGTTCAGTGTTTGTTCACCTCAATCCCAGATCATGTATGTGATGAATTTGTTCAGTGTTTGTTCACCTCAATCCCAGATCATGTATGTGATGAATTTATTCAGTGCTTGTTATCCCCCCCCCCCCACCCACGCTTTAGCGAAAAGCAAGGGGATTATGTTTTTGCTTCCATGTGTGCATCCATCACACGCACAGGTTTTCTTTCGATAGCTTTACTTTTGCTTGGAATATTGTGACAACACTTCATGGGAAGGTTGGCTATGGTAGTAGGCAAATGCACCTTAGTTTGAGGGTCAGTCAGTCCATCCCTCCGTCCGTCCATCCCTTTGTCTTTGAATTTGTGTGCGTCGGTCCGTGCAAATTTTGGGTTTTTGTTCAATAACTTTATCTTTGCTAGGAGTATTGTGACGAAACTTCATGGGAACATTGGCTACGGTACTAGGGAAATGTACGTTATTTTGTGGGTCAGTCAACCTGTCCATCTATACATTTGTCTCTGAATTTCTGTCCATCCGTGTACGTTTTGGATTTTAGCTCCCATTTGTCTGTGTATCCATCCATATGGCTATCCAAATCAGTGGGATTATGTCATCCCGCGAACATGACTGCCGTTGCGGGGTGATTACTTGATTTATATCATCTAGTTCACCTTAATCCCAGATCATGAAGATGTCGTCTATATGTATCTGAGGAAAAGTGCTGGCTGGTAGGGGGCGTGCTCAAGAAGATGCGTTTCATGAAGATGTATGCGTATGTGCACACGGCTTAACTCCCCATAGCTGTGCCCCCAACATGTAAATAGTGTTTCCCATAGAATTCAAAATTGTTGAATTCCAAAACTAGTTTCCACTACTGCGATTGTAAATGTCATATGTAAATTAGTGCTGAACTCTTAATAGTAGAAGATTTCTCCGTTGCTTCGCTAACTAACATTTATGTGTGTAGCACTAAGAATTATCATCATTATAATGTGTGCTATAATTGTATACTGACTCATCGCAAGTAAACCGACTCGACACCCTTAGGAGCTACTGCTACTGTATACCAGGATTAAAACCTGGGTGTGCCTAATATAGAGGCGAGAGATCACGAACTGAACGGAACTATGCCTTAGGATTCTTATGTCCTATTGTATAGCATGTTTATATTTTGCTGGTAGGCCTATTGTTGTATAGGCTCTAGTTCTAGTCAAAATCGTACATCATTTTGGCTAAATTTGTATCTCAACTCTGTTTAAAAAAGTCTTTTGCTTCAATGGTGTGGTTGGAGTGGAGAAAGAATTCCATAGTTTCACTATTCTTTTGGTAAGAGTGCTTCTTCTAATGATCTTGTTGCACCAGTCTTCTCTTAAGTTGTATAGGTGAGCTGGTGTTACCTTTTTGTAAGGTTGTTAAAAAAAGTCTGCCATAATAATCTTTAATGATCTTGAAGACTTGAAGTACAGGTAGGTCCTCACGCAACCTGCAGTACCTTAATGACATTAGGTTAATTTAGTGATCTTAATCTCATTTAATAGGTTTGATTTCTTAGTTTTGGTATAAGTTTTGTGGACTATCTAGTATCTAAGGAAAAGGCTTGAAAAAACACAGAAATCGACAGAAGAACACAGGAACTAGTTCTGGGAATCTAGTACCAACACACTGAGAATCGCATCCAATGCAGTAGAGGCCACCGAGGCCAAACAAATAAGACTAAGAAGTACCAATACAGCATCAAAAACTGTTTCACCAACTACAAGCAGGCCAGATCAAGAAGCTTTCAAAGACCGGAGAGCAAAGACACGAGGAGGGAGAGAAACCAACCACAGCAGTACTGAGAGAAGTACGATTAGAACTGACCACAAAACACTGTCCGGAACAGAAGAGGGAAGAATCCTGCCAAGAGACGGGACCGGTGAAAGGAAGATCTATACCACCTATTCAATCTTATCAGCGAACTAAAACACAAAAGAGTCACAAGGGGTACTTTCCTTATTACAGATCTGGACTATTTTTTAATCTTACAGATCTGGACTATTCATTCAAAAAGAGTTTTCATATCAGTTTTAGCCGAATATGACTTCTAATTTGTAAATTTCAAACAAAACTTGAAATTCTACTTCGAATAATACTTACCAGATGTACTATTATGATAATGTCTATTATCTAGTCTAGCTCAAAATAAACAATTAAAACTCCGCACTCTCCTGGTCCTGCCCATACTGTGTCCGGGAATACCATAGCCGCAGGTACCGAGTCAATTCCCAATCACAGTCAGATTCGTCTATTTTGCGCTTTTTCAAAGTCGTGTTTTTTAGAGTGCTCAAATTTTGCAATTTAAGCAGTTAATCAGTTGTGTTAGTCGATTACATCGCTGGATTCATGGAGGAACTTGGGAAATCATCACAGGGGCAGGTTGTATCAATCTAGAATTTATACATTCGTGCCATAATGACTGTTTGAAATTTCCTTAAATTGGCACATTTTTTATAATGTTAGCCATTGTTGGAGTCGCTTCTGTACCCGTTGACTTTTAGTTTTAATTCGGGTACTCGGTTAAATTTCTCTTGCGACTCGGTTCCTCTAAGATGGATGCGTCCTTGGCCAAGATGGCGGCGCCCATGAATTATGTCGTTCTTGCCTTGGTGTATCCAGGCACTCTGTTGTCGCCGATTTTAGCTCTCGCTTAGTTGTCGAGGGTGTTTGTAGTGATCGGCGATTTATTCTTGGTTATTTAACGTTAGTTAAAGGCTAAGTTGTGTTTTTTAAAAAATTTTCACTCAAAAAAGTTTCAAATATTTCCTGCCTAAGACTTGTTATCATTAATTTAAGAGAAAGTTAATGTGTTTAAGAAATCTTAACTATCAAGTCTATTGTGCGTATTGCTCGTCATCACTTGTCATGTGCAGCGTTTTAATTCTTCTCTGTGTTCGCAGAAACCGAAGAACCTAGATACGTTGTGCCAGAAGTGCAACAGGTTCATGAAACGGAAGTATCTGGGTCATCACTGTGTGGCGTGTGCGAAGTGTAAGGTCGGAAGCCCGTGTGATGTGTGCACCAAGTGGTCGTCGGCAATGGTGGCTGAGTTTGACAGGGATCGACGGGCGAGGCTGGAGCGTATAGAGAAGGATAAGGCAGTGAAGCGGCAGCAAGCGTCGTTGGTTGGACTGGAAGGTCGGCTGAATGAGAGGATGGATTCAGCACTGGGCATATGGGCGGCCCAGTTCAAGGCCATGTTTGATTCATTACAGTCCACGGTCCCGGTGAGGCAAGCTGGTGCAGGGCAACCATTAGGTGGTCCGGCTAGTTCTGCTGAGGGTCATGCACCTGACCCTTCTCTGTCCTCGGCTCAAGAGCCGTCGGTAGAGGAGGAAGAATTCCTGTTGATGGAAGATTCCGGCATGCCGGATCTTTCAATGTCGGCAATGCCTAGTACGTCCCAGGGGTCTCCCTCGGGATTTATACGGGTTTGCCAGGCGGATGGTGATGTCGACGTTCCGTCGGGCATTTTTCATCCGTCATTTGTGCAACCGGATATGCCGGCGGAGCCGTGGTTTGCGGTTCCGACGGCTATCCCGACGGCGTTAGGCGCGGCTCCTATCGGAGTGACAGTGCCAGCCGTGATTGAGGCGGTCGTAGTCCCGGATCCCGTGTTGGAGCCGATGGACTGCGGAGAATCCGTATCCGGCGATTCATTAGATACTGGTGCCACTGGTAGTCGCGCTATGGATGCGCTCTGTCCTGGCAGAGACGTTTATCGTAGCGTTCAGCAAGGATCGTCGGTGGCCCTCTCATCTAAGGGAGAGAGGGAGGATGAAAACGGGAGTTCTTTAATGGACGATTCCGCTTTCTGCGCCGAAGCTGAATGGGTGCAGGTCCTTGGATGGATGACCAATCGTCTCGGGTTGGCATCGGATCTAGGATCTCAGCGCGATCCGGCGATGGAGCGGATGTCAGAGCGTGCGGCTAGCGCTCTGTCCAGTGGCTCTTCGGCCATGCCTACACTCCCCTTGGACACGCAGACTTCTGACATGTTGGAAGTTGCGGCATATCGTCTGGTTCAGCCAGACTATGCGTTGCCCAAGGCCCCGAAGGGGATAAGGAGTAGGGTCCGTTTTCCGGAGCAGGCCTATCATCAGTACGCCAGAGTTCCACGGCTTTCCGTTGCGGAACGTGAGGCGCTGAATAGGCCGTTGGCTGGGAAGGCCAAGGGGCGGTCACGTCCCTTGGTTTCTCAGACCAACAAAGACCCGTTTAATGAGCTCACGCTCATTGAGGATGCGGCTAGGGCAGCCATGGCTGCGCTGTCGCACGGGTGTACCGTCTTGCAGGGTATGCTGGACTGCACGGCGGAAGGCGGACAGGTGCCAGAGGCTGCTCCCGGAGTTGTTCGGGACACCATGCGCCTGTCTCAGGATTGCCTGGCCAGGGTGATCACAAGAACTTTAGCAGAGCGACGGAGAATGGTTCTCGATTGTGTGGAACCAGGACCGGAAATGAGGGCAGCGTTATCTTCCGCGCCTTTCATAGGTCCAGGCTTGTTCGGCGGCTCGGCACGACAAGCGCTTTCTAAAGTTGCATCGATGGTGGCGGAGCAAGAGGTGGTCGGCAAGTCGTGGAAGTCGACCAAGAGGACTCAGCCGCAACAGTCCTACCGTCAACACAGACAGGAGCAGCAGAGGCAGCGTCCTAGATCGCCCTTCCGTCCTTCTGCCCGTGATGCCCATAGGCCATCCGGAGCACAAGGGCCTGGCCGTTCGTCCACATACAAGCCCTCTAGTAAGAGGCCGTATGAGGACGACAGGAAGGGTGGCGGTTCGGGCCGTGGCGGCTACCGTAAGGATAGTCGTGGCGGCGGTTCCGGACCGTCATACCACAAGAAGCCGCGGGGCGGCCGTGGGGCTCGTTCCTGACGGGTTTCCGGCGGAATCAATACCGGCGGCTTTGGAAACAAATGGAGTCGAGAATCTTCACCCAAGCGATGTAGCGTCTTGTCGGCTAATCTCGACCGACAACTGTGTGCAGATTCCTTCCGTCGGAGGCAGACTTCAGCTATTCCTAAGCCAATGAGAACAGGTCGTGCGCGACTATTTAGTCTGTCAGTGGATAAGAAACGGCTACGATCCGGACTGGCTCATCCATCAATCGTTAGTTCCGTTAACCTCGACTCCAATATGGACTCCTATTCCAAGGGAATTAGACCGTCTAGTTGCCATTCAGTCAGAGATAGAATCGCTTCGTCAGAAGAAGGCGATTCACCTGGTCGCCGATCAGTCATCACTGGGCTTCTATTCGATTATGTTCCTAGTTCCGAAGCGTACCGGAGGGTGGAGACCAATTCTCAATCTCAAACCGTTGAACAAATTTATTCTTTCTCCCAGGTTTCAGATGGAGACGGTAGCAGCGGTGATGACAGGGCTCAGGAAAGGCATGTGGGCGGTATCAATAGATCTGAAGGATGCTTATTTTCATATTCCAATGTCAATTCCCTTTCAGAAGTACCTGCGGTTTGCATTCCAAGACAGTGTTTGGGAATTCAATGCTCTTCCATTCGGCCTGACCACGGCTCCGAGGGTCTTCACCAAGGTGGTTCTCGCCATGACTTCTTTACTTCGCAGGAGAAACATAGCTGTTCACACTTACATAGACGACTGGCTGCTAAAGGCGGGGAATCCAGTCACTCTGCGCAGCAATCTGAAGGTAGTCCTAGACTTATTGAAGAAGCTAGGATGGATTGTGAATCTAGAGAAATCAGAACTGACTCCATCCCAGGAGTTTGTTTATCTGGGAATTTTTTTCAATCTCAGGGACGGCGTAGCTTTTCCGGCGGAGAGCAGAGTCAGAAGCCTGATTGCAGTATTGGAGTCAGTTTCTCTAGGAGCCTATCTGACGGCGCGTCAATTTCTCAGAATACTCGGTTTACTAGTATCTCTGGAGAAGGTGGTGCCATATGCGGCGCTCAGGCGCAGGCCGATTCAGATGTATTTGATGTCGTTCTGGTCACAGAGAACAGATCCGTTATCTCTGAGAATACCAGTAAGAGAACCATTGATATTCCACCTTCACTGGTGGTTGTCGGAACAGAATCTCCTGCGAGGTGTTCCTCTACAACCTCCTCAACCTCAGATGTCCATATTCACGGATGCGTCGTTGACAGGTTGGGGAGCGGTATTGGACAATCAGTCAGTGTCAGGGGAATGGGATCGGACCAATGCGCAGAAACATATCAATGTGCTCGAGCTATTAGCGGTGGTATTAGCACTGCAGAAGTTCGAGAGTCTAGTTCAAGACAAAATTGTCCTAGTAAGGACAGACAACTCAACAGTGGTGTCTTATTTGAACCGTCAGGGCGGGACAAGATCACCGGAGTTGTGTATGATGGTTTGGAACCTTCTGCTGTGGTGCCAAGAGAGGAATATTATTCTTCGGGCAGCACACATTCCAGGAAGATTGAACATCTTAGCGGATGCTCTCAGTCGAAGGACGGTTTGTCGTCCGACGGAATGGCAGCTCAACCAAGTGGTAGCGGAGGTTCTATTCAAACAATGGGGCAAGCCAAATGTCGACCTATTTGCAATGAAGAAAAACGCAAAGATGGTCACGTACGTGTCACCGATCCCGGACCCGTTAGCTCTAGCAGTAGACGCACTGGCGATAAGTTGGAAGGGAATGTACGCGTATGCGTATCCTCCAACAATTCTCATCCCGAAAGTTCTGGCAAAGATAAGAGAGGGGATGTGCCAAGTACTACTGATCGCTCCTTATTGGCCAGGCCGATCATGGTTTACGGATCTGCTGGACCTTCTGGTCTGCAGTCCAATCCCTCTTCCAGACACAAGAGATGTAATCTCTCAGAACAAGGGTCTGTACCTTCACGACAGACCAGAAATGTTCAAATTGACTGCATGGATGTTGTCAAGCAGCGTGCAATTGAGGGTGGCTTTTCTGAGCAAGCAGCGAAGTTTGTTGCTTCGGCCAGAAGAGTTTCGACCACAAAAACATATAATTATAGAATCAACAAATTTGCACAGTGGTGTGAGAGAAGAGATATTGATCCCTTTTCTGCATCTGTTCAACACGTAGCAGATTTTATCTGTCATTTATACGAAGTTGACAAACTTGTACCTTCTACCCTAGCAGCATATAAGTCTGCATTAGCTTCTGTCATTCCTAGTCTCACCATTGGGGGAGTGGAGAATGACACCTTGAATGAAGTTATCAAAGGAATGAGCAATCTGCGACCTAGACAGCCGATTCCTATCCCATCATGGAATCTATCTCTTGTTCTACAGGTTTTAGGGCATGCTCCCTTTGAACCGATTAGATCTATTGACATTAAACTGTTAACTATTAAATCAGTTTTTTTGGTTGCAGCAGCGTCGGCGAGAAGGAGAAGCGAGATTCATGCGCTTTCTGCCGAACAAGACCGTTTTGTCGTCACGGGTGAAGGTTTAAGATTACTTCCACGTCTTTGTTTCCTGGCAAAGAATCAGTCACTTAAATATCCAGGACAGCCGATCAATTTGCCAAGTTTAACTAGACATGACCCAAATTCTTGTGCTTGGTGTCCTGTCAGATGTCTAAAGATGTATAAGAAACGTACTTCTGAGTGGAGAGACGACCCGAAATCTCTGTGGTTATGTCTCAAAGCTCCCCATTTACGTGCTTCGAAAGATACTATTTCTCGTTGGATAGTTGACGCTATTCAGATGTCGCACAAGATCGCTACAGGAAAGCAGATTGATCGTGCGAATGCCCATGAGATCCGAGCACTAGCAGCATCATCGGCCCTTTATAAGGGTGTCTCTTTAGAGCAGGTGATGTCTGTAGCACAATGGCATGCCGAGTCGTCATTCACTGATTTCTACCTTCGAGACATCTCCAGCACACTTAATCCAGTAGCCGTCGCCAATCTGTCGAACCTAAACTAAGCCACGTCCGACCACTACTTCGCACACATCACAAAAGCCTTCCGCCTACACTGACCAAGCGCTATGCACATGACTGAGTACGACCGTGGATTGGGCCTAGCTCCTGTGATGATCAAGAACAGATCGACCACTCAAAAATGGTGAGTGTTTACATTAATTAAGTGACTATAAATATGTTTACTTCCAGTCGAAATACCAGACTGAGTAAGTGAATAGTCTGGTACAAGAGTATATTTATCCTCTCATACAGACATGAGACTCATTCCAATTTGAAAATCTAATCGATATACTGATAGTTTTTTCAAAGATTTGAAGTTGTAGTAGCTTCTTTGCACTCTACTGGACTGCCCTAGCTGAGACTTGGGGCTGACACGGGTCTGGTGGGTGTTGCATCCCCATGGACATCCCTCTGGTTTTGTGCGGACAAAAGAGGGGGGGGGAGCGCGGTCTAGACCATGGAAGTTTAGCACTCTATGAGTCAGATAGCAGAACCCAAGCGTATGCCATGGTTTTAGTCTCTTCACAACCTTCTCTGTTGGATGGTTGATGAGTGCTGGTTCGAGCCTCACCTCCTCCCACCGGCATTTCCTGGCTGTCGAAATCCGGAGTTTATCATAATAGTACATCTGGTAAGTATTATTCGAAGTAGAATCAAAAAAGCATCCGCTTTTGTTTCTACGAGAATTCTTAATACTTACCAGATGTACTATGGCCCTGCCTCAGCCGCCCCGCTGAGGTGAGGCTGAGCTGCTTTCGCAGTTTGCCAAGGCAAATATAAGACGAATCTGACTGTGATTGGGAATTGACTCGGTACCTGCGGCTATGGTATTCCCGGACACAGTATGGGCAGGACCAGGAGAGTGCGGAGTTTTAATTGTTTATTTTGAGCTAGACTAGATAATAGACATTATCATAATAGTACATCTGGTAAGTATTAAGAATTCTCGTAGAAACAAAAGCGGATGCTTTTTTGATGCAGCCTCAAAGATGCTTAAAGAACGATTGTTAATAACACGAAAATATGACGGCATTTCCTGTTTTAAATTCTTGCCGCCTTACACCTTGGCTTAATGTATACCCTGTCCATCATTGCTGGAGTGAAATTATTATATTGGACAACCTAAATATTTCTTACTCTGTTATAATCATCGTTTATTAAATCAAAATTAATCTTAAAATTTGACGTTTCATGTCGTCTTTGTGAAAATATACAAATCACGTGATATTAGGAATGTACTTTAGATCCACAGACATCTAATGTTTAGATCTGCATTTACCATTACAGAGTAACCACTTACTAAAAATAGTTAGCCTTCAGAAACATCTCGGATAGTCACCTTGCTGTCTAAAGCGTGTATACCACTGATATGAATACTAACTGGATTGGCCAAATCAGCACAAATCGCGTGATAAAATCATCCAATAGCTATCAAACGGTGCCTTTGTGATGACATATGATGTCATTAACTTAATGGCATCCTCGTTTACGTCACAATATATCATCTCGCATTATTTTAGTTATTCCCCATAGATCTGTCTGGTACTTTCCCGTATGACTGGTGGTGAATAACGTCGTAGTTGTTAAAGGGGCGGTAAAGCTGACGGACACTTTCCTGGTGTAAATAAATAGATGCTAATGTTGTTAGTATCACTGCGCCGATTTTAATGATTCAGATACCTAGAAATAGCTGCATCGCGTGGTACAATGGACGTTAAGATTCGCCAGATAGTTTTTGCAAAATCTAGGAATAAAACACAGATAAGGACGAAGTATAAGATAGTATTTTCATTCTATACCACAAGGGAGATAATCGTCGACAGACTCCCCGCTTGTCTTGATGTAACCAGAGTTAACTCCCGTTAGTAGTGGGGTGATCCGATTTCAACACGCACTCCTTGTACATAATAAGAGACTGTTTGTAATGTCTGAAAGTACATATTGTAAAAGCATTCAGAGCTCAATCATTTGCTCGCACATACACAAACCATTTTCATCCAGATAGATAGCTCAGAGGTGTAATAGCGATTAGCTTACGCTAAAGGTAATATTGTATCATAGGTTTTGTTTTAAATAACCATTCCCATATTTTGTGCTTAAGATAATTGCCTTTCTAACCGAAACATGAGACAAACTGAGACACGAAATGACAAATTCTATATGATGTAGGGAATATGCATATTCTGTAACTAATTTGACTGGCAGCAACAGGTTTCAGTCAAAATACTATTCAAAATACTTAACAGCAAGTTTTAAATTCATTTGATCTAAGCAGAATAGTGATACATTTATATATATACTGTAATCAGTCTCCAGAAGTACCATTCAGAATTTTGATTGGTGAATTTTTCCTGTGGCAATTTTTGGGTGGAAATTTTAGATTTTAGATTGTATGAAGTTTCCAGAAATTGTCAAAACACATCTCGTCCTGAACCATTTTATGGACTTCAACCATATAGCGACCGTCCCTCCATCAACTTTTGCTTTAAAATCATACTCCTTAACCAATGGCTAGATTTTAACCAAAATTTGGTTAAATGATGTGATCAGGCTCGGCTGTATGAGCTACATTCAAAATTATGATTCGTCAATTTTTTGCGTCAAAATCTTAATATTTTATTTTAATATTGTCCAATTGCGTCTCCTTACTATTTTTTTTTAACAATTTCAACCAAGTTAGGCTGAAACGATCCTATGGTCATAGGCTCTAGAACTTCCATTCAGAATTGATACGCTGTTGAACATTTCGAAACAAATATGACTGCCGTTGACCTAGATATTGATTCTTGGAGGTCATGGAATTTGTTAATTTTAGTCATGGAAAAGTCATGGAATTTCAAATACTGAAAGGTGTGCAAACCCTGAAAATATAGCCACACCTGTATCGCTTAGCTTAGGTATCGCGTAGCGGAAGATTGAAGAACTCTATATAGTGACGAGATGGTGCTATTACTTATTCTACCAATGGTTGTTTTTTCTTGTGTTGGGTGGGGGGGGTTGCTAGACAACTAAAAAAATTAGGATTTTTTTTTTTTGTGGGGTTGGGGGGGGGGGGGGTAATGATTATTAACCATTTCCATTCTAAATCGACCAGATAAACACTTTTACTGAGGGGAGAGATTACACAGGTACTGTTAACATTAAGAATTTATTCGACTTGTTGGTATGGGGCTAAATTAAAGAACAGTATATGGGAATGAAACAGCAGATGATCTTTGGGAGTGCATTATAGGGCTGTAACAATATGTCTTTTCATGTTACAATATGTATCATGATACACTGGTCACGATACACGATATGATCTGTTATGTTTTCATTAAGTTTTATCTTGAACCTGTCAATTTTATGCCACTCAGACTCCGAGTACTCATAAACAAATAATAAACATATTCAGACGAAACCGTGTGAAAATGGTGTACTTGTGCTTAACTTTAACTACAATTTACCTTACGATGTTGATGCATGAAGGATGCCATGGGCATATTTCTCTGTTTCGTGTGTGTATCATTATGCCATGTGACGATATGATGCATGTATCGTGAACATGCGTATCACGATTCACCAATATATTGGTGAAACGTAACAGCCCTAGTTGAAATCATTTAAAAGATGAATCAGCACAGCAGATTTTGCTCAAAGCTGACGTAAAAACCCTACAGTGATAGTAAGCTACCAAGCTTATATTCACAATTCTGATTGGCACAAGTGTTTTCCAGTCATTTTGTATTTTGTGAGACTCATTCATGTCACTAGATCATTTAAAACCACTTGCCTAATTTTAACCGAGGTTTACGGGAAGGACCCTTGAGTGTAGTTATGAGAGTCTAGTCTTTGGTCAGATACCTGCGCTCCAGATGAGCCCCCCGGCACTCACGACTCTGGTGTCATAGTTCATTACATACAGTGTAGTCTGATGCAGACTGTAGTCTAGACTTGCACGATTATGTGATTAAATCAAAATCGCGATTATTTTTAAAATCCTGAATTTATATAATTAAAAACGAAATAATCGAATAATCGTGAATAATTCCACTGCATAAAATATTTCAAAATCTAACTTTTTATTTACATTTTACTCAGCAAATGCGTGTCCATTTGCAGGCCAAGAGAAGAAGCCAGGCATTCCAGTGATACAATTTCAAAAATAGTCTTCTCTTGGCGTGCAAATGGACATTTCTAAACACCATTGCAGCTTTCGTCATTGATAGACCTTTGTTGTTATATTGGTGTAATTTGTAACCAGGCCGATTAATCGAGTAGTCACGATTATTCTTAAAGTAATAATCGCGCAAGCCTACTGTAGTCTAAGTCTTCTGTCATCAATTACCTTACAGCTAGCAGAATACTGTATCATTATGTTTTCTGCAGGTTTTGCAATTTGTTGTCTCGCCATTATAGCCCACTTTGCCTGGCTTGACAGTCTGAGATGTCAGCAATATTTTGTATATTTACATTTCAGGCTCTGGCATGTCTGGATGTAATTAGAAGTCATGGCTGATGTATGTGAGGACCAGGCACAGATGCTGTCTAATAGACTATTTGAAGCGATCCACAATAACAATATTGAACAAGTCAGGATCTGCATCGGTCAAGGTGTAGAGTTAAAGCGAATCTCGGGAGTAAATTTAGCGAATTATCATCTTAATCATGCTTGTCCTCTTGCAAGCGTGTGTTTCTTTGGCCATGAGGAGATTATGGAGGTGTTGTTAAAAGCGGGGTGCAGATCCTAACCAAATGTCAGGGAGTAGATGGCCTGAGCCTATTTGGACCTTTCCAGCACATGCATGTACTGGCGCACAAAACCAATGTCTAACATTGTCAATGATCAAAATTTGTTGTCGTATGGAGCTGATCTCAATCTACGATCCCCTACTTGTGGAACTCTTATGCATTCTTTGTCTTTCAATAACATCGATAGATGTATGGATGATCCGGTCGCCTTAGTTTCTGCTGCTAAGATCCTCTTGGATAATGGAGCAAGTTTCTATGATCGACACTTTGATACACCACTAAGTTGTGCCATCAGAACAGGGAATATTGACCTTGTTAAATTATTTATAGCTGAAGGTGCTGAGGTAAATTTTGACAATGGAGAAATGTTAAGATCAGCCGCTATAAGCGATAACATTGACATGCTTAACCTGGTGTTAGATGCCGGTGCTAATAGATTTCTAAACGCTGCTCAATTCATTGATGCGTTGATGTATTTTAACGATCATCCATGTCATGATATGATTGCACGAATCTTTGATACGTGTGTTGTAGATCTCTATATGGCAGATAATGAAAGTGGAATGACTGCTCTACATCATGCTTGTCAAGAGGGTATCATCATTAGCGAGACTCTACAATTATTACTTGATCATGGAGCAGATGTTTCTGCCGTGTCTTGGACAGGAGACACTGCCCTGCATTATGCTGTTGAGATTTATGACTGTACGAAAATACGCCAACTTTTAGCATACAACCCGCCCATAAACAGAAAAAATAATTACAATCAGACAGCGTTAGTTCACCTTTTAGATAAGGAATTCGATTTAGAGTTTCCTGAGCAGAGACTTGCTTTTAGAATGCTTGTAACCGCTGGTGCAAATGTTACCATCGATTTTGAGCGTGAACTCAATCGATTGCACAATGAACATCCCGAGATGAACATTTCTGGTTTTAAAACCACTTCCATAAGAGCATTAGAAGAAATGTGCCGTTTAGTGATTCGTCATTCCATGCCTGTTCCTGTACATGCTCACCTATACAGGCTCCCAATACCAACGCTGTTGCAAAAGTATTTGAATTCCCCAGAGTTTGATTTATTAGTTGCTAAATTTAAAGCACTCTTCATTGACTGCTAGGACCAGAGAATTGTTGCTGTTTAACCTTCAAATTTGTTCAAGAAAATTTTAATTCTCTCATAGAAATTGTCTATTTGCAGAACAAGAGAAGACTATTTTTGAAAATTTAAGACTGGAATTACAATCTCTGTTTTGAGCCTGTCATTAATGGTAAGTTAAAAAAAAAGTCTTCTTGGTCTGCAAATGGATGTCCCTCATTGCGACTGCATAAGCTGTCTTTGGCGGGGCTTGATGGCCAAACTTGATATGTGGCCATTTGGTTTAAATATCCATCATTGTAAAACGTTTGTGGGTGGGGGTGGGTGGGTGGATCAAGTCCAATTTATCCAGCTTAGGCAGGCTGGACTGTGACAGGTGGCAGACCACAAAGTGATAATGCGGTTATGGTCCCTACTAATGTATGGTGAGAGCTAGACAGTTGGACCAACTGGTATCCTGGAGGCGTGTATGAACAGAGTGCTTGAATCAATTCACAGAATAAGGTTCTTGTTATCACAATGGATGTTTTACTGTTTCGCTGCTGCAAGCCACCAGACAATAATTTCAATGAACAAAAGCTATTGACTTAATGGATATTTTGAAAACAATATGACTGAAAGTTGTTTGTGGGTTACCCACCAACAACTTTCAGTCAAATTGTTTTCAAATTATTCAGGCAGTCTAGAGATATAACCCTTGGCCTCAGCAGTCAGACTGTTAATCCTGTTCTAGTGACAGAAGGGTTGGTTTGATAAATGGGTGCATAGTTCACTTTTAGGTGTGTATTCTCATCCGCTCAGAAATTATCTAATGAATGACAGAACACCTCTTAGAGTATATATAATACAACTTTTACTGT
>CM067365.1:21593165-21751665 GCA_034401795.1 Chaetoderma sp. LZ-2023a | reverse complement strand
CACGACACGACGATGTTACGAGGAGGGAGAGAAACCAACCACAGCAGTACTGAGAGAAGTACGATTAGAACTGACCACAAAACACTGTCCGGAACAGAAGAGGGAAGAATCCTGCCAAGAGACGGGACCGGTGAAAGGAAGATCTATACCACCTATTCAATCTTATCAGCGAACTAAAACACAAAAGAGTCACAAGGGGTACTTTCCTTATTACAGATCTGGACTATTTTTTAATCTTACAGATCTGGACTATTCATTCAAAAAGAGTTTTCATATCAGTTTTAGCCGAATATGACTTCTAATTTGTAAATTTCAAACAAAACTTGAAATTCTACTTCGAATAATACTTACCAGATGTACTATTATGATAATGTCTATTATCTAGTCTAGCTCAAAATAAACAATTAAAACTCCGCACTCTCCTGGTCCTGCCCATACTGTGTTCGGGAATACCATAGCCGCAGGTACCGAGTCAATTCCCAATCACAGTCAGATTCGTCTATTTTGCGCTTTTTCAAAGTCGTGTTTTTTAGAGTGCTCAAATTTTGCAATTTAAGCAGTTAATCAGTTGTGTTAGTCGATTACATCGCTGGATTCATGGAGGAACTTGGGAAATCATCACAGGGGCAGGTTGTATCAATCTAGAATTTATACATTCGTGCCATAATGACTGTTTGAAATTTCCTTAAATTGGCACATTTTTTATAATGTTAGCCATTGTTGGAGTCGCTTCTGTACCCGTTGACTTTTAGTTTTAATTCGGGTACTCGGTTAAATTTCTCTTGCGACTCGGTTCCTCTAAGATGGATGCGTCCTTGGCCAAGATGGCGGCGCCCATGAATTATGTCGTTCTTGCCTTGGTGTATCCAGGCACTCTGTTGTCGCCGATTTTAGCTCTCGCTTAGTTGTCGAGGGTGTTTGTAGTGATCGGCGATTTATTCTTGGTTATTTAACGTTAGTTAAAGGCTAAGTTGTGTTTTTTTTAAAAATTTCACTCAAAAAAGTTTCAAATATTTCCTGCCTAAGACTTGTTATCATTAATTTAAGAGAAAGTTAATGTGTTTAAGAAATCTTAACTATCAAGTCTATTGTGCGTATTGCTCGTCATTACTTGTCATGTGCAGCGTTTTAATTCTTCTCTGTGTTCGCAGAAACCGAAGAACCCAGATACGTTGTGCCAGAAGTGCAACAGGTTCATGAAACGGAAGTATCTGGGTCATCACTGCGTGGCGTGTGCGAAGTGTAAGGTCGGAAGCCCGTGTGATGTGTGCGCCAAGTGGTCGTCGGCAATGGTGGCGGAGTTTGACAGGGATCGACGGGCGAGGCTGGAGCGTATAGAGAAGGATAAGGCAGTGAAGCGGCAGCAAGCGTCGTTGGTTGGACTGGAAGGTCGGCTGAATGATAGGATGGATTCAGCACTGGGCGTATGGGCGGCCCAGTTCAAGGCCATGTTTGATTCATTACAGTCCACGGTCCCGGTGAGGCAAGCTGGTGCAGGGCAACCAGTAGGTGGTCCGGCTAGTTCTGCTGAGGGTCATGCACCTGACCCTTCTCTGTCCTCGGCTCAAGAGCCGTCGGTAGAGGAGGAAGAATTCCTGTTGATGGAAGATTCCGGCATGCCGGATCTTTCAATGTCGGCAATGCCTAGTACGTCCCAGGGGTCTCCCTCGGGATTTGTACGGGTTTGCCAGGCGGATGGTGATGTCGACGTTCCGTCGGGCATTTTTCATCCGTCATTTGTGCAACCGGATATGCCGGCGGAGCCGTGGTTTGCGGTTCCGACGGCTATCCCGACGGCGTTAGGCGCGGCTCCTATCGGAGTGACAGTGCCGGCCGTGATTGAGGCGGTCGTA
Source organism: Chaetoderma sp. LZ-2023a (assembly GCA_034401795.1). Taxonomy (NCBI): domain Eukaryota; kingdom Metazoa; phylum Mollusca; class Caudofoveata; order Chaetodermatida; family Chaetodermatidae; genus Chaetoderma; species Chaetoderma sp. LZ-2023a. Next base: position 21,749,812 of record CM067365.1, on the reverse strand, counting down.
GTCCCGGATCCCGTGTTGGAGCCGATGGACTGCGGAGAATCCGTATCCGGCGATTCGTTGGATACTGGTGCCGCTGATAGTCGCGCTATGGATGCGCTCTGTCCTGGCAGAGACGTTTATCGTAGCGTAGGATCGTCGGTGGCCCTCTCATCTAAGGGAGAGAGGGAGGATGAAAACGGGAGTTCTTTAATGGACGATTCCGCTTTCTGCGCCGAAGCTGAATGGGTGCAGGTCCTTGGATGGATGACCAATCGTCTCGGGTTGGCATCGGATCTAGGATCTCAGCGCGATCCGGCGATGGAGCGGATGTCAGAGCGTGCGGCTAGCGCTCTGTCCAGTGGCTCTTCGGCCATGCCTACACTCCCCTTGGACACGCAGACTTCTGACATGTTGGAAGTTGCGGCATATCGTCTGGTTCAGCCAGACTATGCATTGCCCAAGGCCCCGAAGGGGATAAGGAGTAGGGTCCATTTTCCGGAGCAGGCCTATCATCAGTACGCCAGAGTTCCACGGCTTTCCGTTGCGGAACGTGAGGCGCTGAATAGGCCGTTGGCTGGGAAGGCCAAGGGGCGGTCACGTCCCTTGGTTTCTCAGACCAACAAAGACCCGTTTAATGAGCTCACGCTCATTGAGGATGCGGCTAGGGCAGCCATGGCTGCGCTGTCGCACGGGTGTACCGTCTTGCAGGGTATGCTGGACTGCACGGCGGAAGGCGGACAGGTGCCAGAGGCTGCTCCCGGAGTTGTTCGGGACACCATGCGCCTGTCTCAGGATTGCCTGGCCAGGGTGATCACAAGAACTTTAGCAGAGCGACGGAGAATGGTTCTCGATTGTGTGGAACCAGGACCGGAAATGAGGGCAGCGTTATCTTCCGCGCCTTTCATAGGTCCAGGCTTGTTCGGCGGCTCGGCACGACAAGCGCTTTCTAAAGTTGCATCGATGGTGGCGGAGCAAGAGGTGGTCGGCAAGTCGTGGAAGTCGACCAAGAGGACTCAGCCGCAACAGTCCTACCGTCAACACAGACAGGAGCAGCAGAGGCAGCGTCCTAGATCGCCCTTCCGTCCTTCTGCCCGTGATGCCCATAGGCCATCCGGAGCACAAGGGCCTGGCCGTTCGTCCACATACAAGCCCTCTAGTAAGAGGCCGTATGAGGACGACAGGAAGGGTGGCGGTTCGGGCCGTGGCGGCTACTGTAAGGATAGTCGTGGCGGCGGTTCCGGACCGTCATACCACAAGAAGCCGCGGGGCGGCCGTGGGGCTCGTTCCTGACGGGTTTCCGGCGGAATCAATACCGGCGGCTTTGGAAACAAATGGAGTCGAGAATCTTCACCCAAGCGATGTAGCGTCTTGTCGGCTAATCTCGACCGACAACTGTGTGCAGATTCCTTCCGTCGGAGGCAGACTTCAGCTATTCCTAAGCCAATGGGAACAGGTCGTGCGCGACTATTTAGTCTGTCAGTGGATAAGAAACGGCTATGATCCGGACTGGCTCATCCATCAATCGTTAGTTCCGTTAACCTCGACTCCAATATGGACTCCTATTCCAAGGGAATTAGACCGTCTAGTTGCCATTCAGTCAGAGATAGAATCGCTTCGTCAGAAGAAGGCGATTCACCTGGTCGCCGATCAGTCATCACTGGGCTTCTATTCGATTATGTTCCTAGTTCCGAAGCGTACCGGAGGGTGGAGACCAATTCTCAATCTCAAACCGTTGAACAAATTTATTCTTTCTCCCAGGTTTCAGATGGAGACGGTAGCAGCGGTGATGACAGGGCTCAGGAAAGGCATGTGGGCGGTATCAATAGATCTGAAGGATGCTTATTTTCATATTCCAATGTCAATTCCCTTTCAGAAGTACCTGCGGTTTGCATTCCAAGACAGTGTTTGGGAATTCAATGCTCTTCCATTCGGCCTGACCACGGCTCCGAGGGTCTTCACCAAGGTGGTTCTCGCCATGACTTCTTTACTTCGCAGGAGAAACATAGCTGTTCACACTTACATAGACGACTGGCTGCTAAAGGCGGGGAATCCAGTCACTCTGCGCAGCAATCTGAAGGTAGTCCTAGACTTATTGAAGAAGCTAGGATGGATTGTGAATCTAGAGAAATCAGAACTGACTCCATCCCAGGAGTTTGTTTATCTGGGAATTTTTTTCAATCTCAGGGACGGCGTAGCTTTTCCGGCGGAGAGCAGAGTCAGAAGCCTGATTGCAGTATTGGAGTCAGTTTCTCTAGGAGCCTATCTGACGGCGCGTCAATTTCTCAGAATACTCGGTTTACTAGTATCTCTGGAGAAGGTGGTGCCATATGCGGCGCTCAGGCGCAGGCCGATTCAGATGTATTTGATGTCGTTCTGGTCACAGAGAACAGATCCGTTATCTCTGAGAATACCAGTAAGAGAACCATTGATATTCCACCTTCACTGGTGGTTGTCGGAACAGAATCTCCTGCGAGGTGTTCCTCTACAACCTCCTCAACCTCAGATGTCCATATTCACGGATGCGTCGTTGACAGGTTGGGGAGCGGTATTGGACAATCAGTCAGTGTCAGGGGAATGGGATCGGACCAATGCGCAGAAACATATCAATGTGCTCGAGCTATTAGCGGTGGTATTAGCACTGCAGAAGTTCGAGAGTCTAGTTCAAGACAAAATTGTCCTAGTAAGGACAGACAACTCAACAGTGGTGTCTTATTTGAACCGTCAGGGCGGGACAAGATCACCGGAGTTGTGTATGATGGTTTGGAACCTTCTGCTGTGGTGCCAAGAGAGGAATATTATTCTTCGGGCAGCACACATTCCAGGAAGATTGAACATCTTAGCGGATGCTCTCAGTCGAAGGACGGTTTGTCGTCCGACGGAATGGCAGCTCAACCAAGTGGTAGCGGAGGTTCTATTCAAACAATGGGGCAAGCCAAATGTCGACCTATTTGCAATGAAGAAAAACGCAAAGATGGTCACGTACGTGTCACCGATCCCGGACCCGTTAGCTCTAGCAGTAGACGCACTGGCGATAAGTTGGAAGGGAATGTACGCGTATGCGTATCCTCCAACAATTCTCATCCCGAAAGTTCTGGCAAAGATAAGAGAGGGGATGTGCCAAGTACTACTGATCGCTCCTTATTGGCCAGGCCGATCATGGTTTACGGATCTGCTGGACCTTCTGGTCTGCAGTCCAATCCCTCTTCCAGACACAAGAGATGTAATCTCTCAGAACAAGGGTCTGTACCTTCACGACAGACCAGAAATGTTCAAATTGACTGCATGGATGTTGTCAAGCAGCGTGCAATTGAGGGTGGCTTTTCTGAGCAAGCAGCGAAGTTTGTTGCTTCGGCCAGAAGAGTTTCGACCACAAAAACATATAATTATAGAATCAACAAATTTGCACAGTGGTGTGAGAGAAGAGATATTGATCCCTTTTCTGCATCTGTTCAACACGTAGCAGATTTTATCTGTCATTTATACGAAGTTGACAAACTTGTACCTTCTACCCTAGCAGCATATAAGTCTGCATTAGCTTCTGTCATTCCTAGTCTCACCATTGGGGGAGTGGAGAATGACACCTTGAATGAAGTTATCAAAGGAATGAGCAATCTGCGACCTAGACAGCCGATTCCTATCCCATCATGGAATCTATCTCTTGTTCTACAGGTTTTAGGGCATGCTCCCTTTGAACCGATTAGATCTATTGACATTAAACTGTTAACTATTAAATCAGTTTTTTTGGTTGCAGCAGCGTCGGCGAGAAGGAGAAGCGAGATTCATGCGCTTTCTGCCGAACAAGACCGTTTTGTCGTCACGGGTGAAGGTTTAAGATTACTTCCACGTCTTTGTTTCCTGGCAAAGAATCAGTCACTTAAATATCCAGGACAGCCGATCAATTTGCCAAGTTTAACTAGACATGACCCAAATTCTTGTGCTTGGTGTCCTGTCAGATGTCTAAAGATGTATAAGAAACGTACTTCTGAGTGGAGAGACGACCCGAAATCTCTGTGGTTATGTCTCAAAGCTCCCCATTTACGTGCTTCGAAAGATACTATTTCTCGTTGGATAGTTGACGCTATTCAGATGTCGCACAAGATCGCTACAGGAAAGCAGATTGATCGTGCGAATGCCCATGAGATCCGAGCACTAGCAGCATCATCGGCCCTTTATAAGGGTGTCTCTTTAGAGCAGGTGATGTCTGTAGCACAATGGCATGCCGAGTCGTCATTCACTGATTTCTACCTTCGAGACATCTCCAGCACACTTAATCCAGTAGCCGTCGCCAATCTGTCGAACCTAAACTAAGCCACGTCCGACCACTACTTCGCACACATCACAAAAGCCTTCCGCCTACACTGACCAAGCGCTATGCACATGACTGAGTACGACCGTGGATTGGGCCTAGCTCCTGTGATGATCAAGAACAGATCGACCACTCAAAAATGGTGAGTGTTTACATTAATTAAGTGACTATAAATATGTTTACTTCCAGTCGAAATACCAGACTGAGTAAGTGAATAGTCTGGTACAAGAGTATATTTATCCTCTCATACAGACATGAGACTCATTCCAATTTGAAAATCTAATCGATATACTGATAGTTTTTTCAAAGATTTGAAGTTGTAGTAGCTTCTTTGCACTCTACTGGACTGCCCTAGCTGAGACTTGGGGCTGACACGGGTCTGGTGGGTGTTGCATCCCCATGGACATCCCTCTGGTTTTGTGCGGACAAAAGAGGGGGGGGAGCGCGGTCTAGACCATGGAAGTTTAGCACTCTATGAGTCAGATAGCAGAACCCAAGCGTATGCCATGGTTTTAGTCTCTTCACAACCTTCTCTGTTGGATGGTTGATGAGTGCTGGTTCGAGCCTCACCTCCTCCCACCGGCATTTCCTGGCTGTCGAAATCCGGAGTTTATCATAATAGTACATCTGGTAAGTATTATTCGAAGTAGAATCAAAAAAGCATCCGCTTTTGTTTCTACGAGAATTCTTAATACTTACCAGATGTACTATGGCCCTGCCTCAGCCGCCCCGCTGAGGTGAGGCTGAGCTGCTTTCGCAGTTTGCCAAGGCAAATATAAGACGAATCTGACTGTGATTGGGAATTGACTCGGTACCTGCGGCTATGGTATTCCCGGACACAGTATGGGCAGGACCAGGAGAGTGCGGAGTTTTAATTGTTTATTTTGAGCTAGACTAGATAATAGACATTATCATAATAGTACATCTGGTAAGTATTAAGAATTCTCGTAGAAACAAAAGCGGATGCTTTTTTGATGCAGCCTCAAAGATGCTTAAAGAACGATTGTTAATAACACGAAAATATGACGGCATTTCCTGTTTTAAATTCTTGCCGCCTTACACCTTGGCTTAATGTATACCCTGTCCATCATTGCTGGAGTGAAATTATTATATTGGACAACCTAAATATTTCTTACTCTGTTATAATCATCGTTTATTAAATCAAAATTAATCTTAAAATTTGACGTTTCATGTCGTCTTTGTGAAAATATACAAATCACGTGATATTAGGAATGTACTTTAGATCCACAGACATCTAATGTTTAGATCTGCATTTACCATTACAGAGTAACCACTTACTAAAAATAGTTAGCCTTCAGAAACATCTCGGATAGTCACCTTGCTGTCTAAAGCGTGTATACCACTGATATGAATACTAACTGGATTGGCCAAATCAGCACAAATCGCGTGATAAAATCATCCAATAGCTATCAAACGGTGCCTTTGTGATGACATATGATGTCATTAACTTAATGGCATCCTCGTTTACGTCACAATATATCATCTCGCATTATTTTAGTTATTCCCCATAGATCTGTCTGGTACTTTCCCGTATGACTGGTGGTGAATAACGTCGTAGTTGTTAAAGGGGCGGTAAAGCTGACGGACACTTTCCTGGTGTAAATAAATAGATGCTAATGTTGTTAGTATCACTGCGCCGATTTTAATGATTCAGATACCTAGAAATAGCTGCATCGCGTGGTACAATGGACGTTAAGATTCGCCAGATAGTTTTTGCAAAATCTAGGAATAAAACACAGATAAGGACGAAGTATAAGATAGTATTTTCATTCTATACCACAAGGGAGATAATCGTCGACAGACTCCCCGCTTGTCTTGATGTAACCAGAGTTAACTCCCGTTAGTAGTGGGGTGATCCGATTTCAACACGCACTCCTTGTACATAATAAGAGACTGTTTGTAATGTCTGAAAGTACATATTGTAAAAGCATTCAGAGCTCAATCATTTGCTCGCACATACACAAACCATTTTCATCCAGATAGATAGCTCAGAGGTGTAATAGCGATTAGCTTACGCTAAAGGTAATATTGTATCATAGGTTTTGTTTTAAATAACCATTCCCATATTTTGTGCTTAAGATAATTGCCTTTCTAACCGAAACATGAGACAAACTGAGACACGAAATGACAAATTCTATATGATGTAGGGAATATGCATATTCTGTAACTAATTTGACTGGCAGCAACAGGTTTCAGTCAAAATACTATTCAAAATACTTAACAGCAAGTTTTAAATTCATTTGATCTAAGCAGAATAGTGATACATTTATATATATACTGTAATCAGTCTCCAGAAGTACCATTCAGAATTTTGATTGGTGAATTTTTCCTGTGGCAATTTTTGGGTGGAAATTTTAGATTTTAGATTGTATGAAGTTTCCAGAAATTGTCAAAACACATCTCGTCCTGAACCATTTTATGGACTTCAACCATATAGCGACCGTCCCTCCATCAACTTTTGCTTTAAAATCATACTCCTTAACCAATGGCTAGATTTTAACCAAAATTTGGTTAAATGATGTGATCAGGCTCGGCTGTATGAGCTACATTCAAAATTATGATTCGTCAATTTTTTGCGTCAAAATCTTAATATTTTATTTTAATATTGTCCAATTGCGTCTCCTTACTATTTTTTTTTAACAATTTCAACCAAGTTAGGCTGAAACGATCCTATGGTCATAGGCTCTAGAACTTCCATTCAGAATTGATACGCTGTTGAACATTTCGAAACAAATATGACTGCCGTTGACCTAGATATTGATTCTTGGAGGTCATGGAATTTGTTAATTTTAGTCATGGAAAAGTCATGGAATTTCAAATACTGAAAGGTGTGCAAACCCTGAAAATATAGCCACACCTGTATCGCTTAGCTTAGGTATCGCGTAGCGGAAGATTGAAGAACTCTATATAGTGACGAGATGGTGCTATTACTTATTCTACCAATGGTTGTTTTTTCTTGTGTTGGGTGGGGGGGTTGCTAGACAACTAAAAAAATGAGGAATTTTTTTTTTTTGTGGGGTTGGGGGGGGGGGGGGGGTAATGATTATTAACCATTTCCATTCTAAATCGACCAGATAAACACTTTTACTGAGGGGAGAGATTACACAGGTACTGTTAACATTAAGAATTTATTCGACTTGTTGGTATGGGGCTAAATTAAAGAACAGTATATGGGAATGAAACAGCAGATGATCTTTGGGAGTGCATTATAGGGCTGTAACAATATGTCTTTTCATGTTACAATATGTATCATGATACACTGGTCACGATACACGATATGATCTGTTATGTTTTCATTAAGTTTTATCTTGAACCTGTCAATTTTATGCCACTCAGACTCCGAGTACTCATAAACAAATAATAAACATATTCAGACGAAACCGTGTGAAAATGGTGTACTTGTGCTTAACTTTAACTACAATTTACCTTACGATGTTGATGCATGAAGGATGCCATGGGCATATTTCTCTGTTTCGTGTGTGTATCATTATGCCATGTGACGATATGATGCATGTATCGTGAACATGCGTATCACGATTCACCAATATATTGGTGAAACGTAACAGCCCTAGTTGAAATCATTTAAAAGATGAATCAGCACAGCAGATTTTGCTCAAAGCTGACGTAAAAACCCTACAGTGATAGTAAGCTACCAAGCTTATATTCACAATTCTGATTGGCACAAGTGTTTTCCAGTCATTTTGTATTTTGTGAGACTCATTCATGTCACTAGATCATTTAAAACCACTTGCCTAATTTTAACCGAGTTTACGGGAAGGACCCTTGAGTGTAGTTATGAGAGTCTAGTCTTTGGTCAGATACCTGCGCTCCAGATGAGCCCCCCGGCACTCACGACTCTGGTGTCATAGTTCATTACATACAGTGTAGTCTGATGCAGACTGTAGTCTAGACTTGCACGATTATGTGATTAAATCAAAATCGCGATTATTTTTAAAATCCTGAATTTATATAATTAAAAACGAAATAATCGAATAATCGTGAATAATTCCACTGCATAAAATATTTCAAAATCTAACTTTTTATTTACATTTTACTCAGCAAATGCGTGTCCATTTGCAGGCCAAGAGAAGAAGCCAGGCATTCCAGTGATACAATTTCAAAAATAGTCTTCTCTTGGCGTGCAAATGGACATTTCTAAACACCATTGCAGCTTTCGTCATTGATAGACCTTTGTTGTTATATTGGTGTAATTTGTAACCAGGCCGATTAATCGAGTAGTCACGATTATTCTTAAAGTAATAATCGCGCAAGCCTACTGTAGTCTAAGTCTTCTGTCATCAATTACCTTACAGCTAGCAGAATACTGTATCATTATGTTTTCTGCAGGTTTTGCAATTTGTTGTCTCGCCATTATAGCCCACTTTGCCTGGCTTGACAGTCTGAGATGTCAGCAATATTTTGTATATTTACATTTCAGGCTCTGGCATGTCTGGATGTAATTAGAAGTCATGGCTGATGTATGTGAGGACCAGGCACAGATGCTGTCTAATAGACTATTTGAAGCGATCCACAATAACAATATTGAACAAGTCAGGATCTGCATCGGTCAAGGTGTAGAGTTAAAGCGAATCTCGGGAGTAAATTTAGCGAATTATCATCTTAATCATGCTTGTCCTCTTGCAAGCGTGTGTTTCTTTGGCCATGAGGAGATTATGGAGGTGTTGTTAAAAGCGGGTGCAGATCCTAACCAAATGTCAGGGAGTAGATGGCCTGAGCCTATTTGGACCTTTCCAGCACATGCATGTACTGGCGCACAAAACCAATGTCTAACATTGTCAATGATCAAAATTTGTTGTCGTATGGAGCTGATCTCAATCTACGATCCCCTACTTGTGGAACTCTTATGCATTCTTTGTCTTTCAATAACATCGATAGATGTATGGATGATCCGGTCGCCTTAGTTTCTGCTGCTAAGATCCTCTTGGATAATGGAGCAAGTTTCTATGATCGACACTTTGATACACCACTAAGTTGTGCCATCAGAACAGGGAATATTGACCTTGTTAAATTATTTATAGCTGAAGGTGCTGAGGTAAATTTTGACAATGGAGAAATGTTAAGATCAGCCGCTATAAGCGATAACATTGACATGCTTAACCTGGTGTTAGATGCCGGTGCTAATAGATTTCTAAACGCTGCTGCATTCATTGATGCGTTGATGTATTTTAACGATCATCCATGTCATGATATGATTGCACGAATCTTTGATACGTGTGTTGTAGATCTCTATATGGCAGATAATGAAAGTGGAATGACTGCTCTACATCATGCTTGTCAAGAGGGTATCATCATTAGCGAGACTGTACAATTATTACTTGATCATGGAGCAGATGTTTCTGCCGTGTCTTGGACAGGAGACACCGCCCTGCATTATGCTGTTGAGATTTATGACTGTACGAAAATACACCAACTTTTAGCATACAACCCGCCCATAAACAGAAAAAATAATTACAATCAGACAGCGTTAGTTCACCTTTTAGATAAGGAATTCGATTTAGAGTTTCCTGAACAGAGACTTGCTTTTAGAATGCTTGTAACCGCTGGTGCAAATGTTACCATCGATTTTGAGCGTGAACTCAATCGATTGCACAATGAACATCCCGAGATAAACATTTCTGGTTTTAAAACCAGTTCCATAAGACCATTAGAAGAAATGTGCCGTTTAGTGATTTGTCATTCCATGCCTGTTCCTGTACATGGTCACCTATACAGGCTCCCAATACCAACGCTGTTGCAAAAGTATTTGAATTTCCCAGAGTTTGATTTATTAGTTGCTAAATTTAAAGCACTCTTCATTGACTGCTAGGACCAGAGATTTGTTGCTGTTTAACCTTTAAATTTGTTCAAGAAAATTTAAATTCTCTCATAGAAATTGTCTATTTGCAGAACAAGAGAAGACTATTTTTGAAAATTTAACACTGGAATTACTAGCTCTGTTTTGAGCCTATCATTAATGGTAAATTAAAAAAAGTCTTCTTGGTCTGCAAATGGATGTCCCTCATTGCGACTGCATAAGCTGTCTTTGGCGGGCTTGATGGCCAAACTTGATATGTGGCCATTTGGTTTAAATATCCATCATTGTAAAACGTTTGTGGGTAGGGGTGGGGGGTGGGTGGGTGGATCAAGTCCAATTTATCCAGCTTAGGCAGGCTGGACTGTGACAGGTGGCAGACCACAAGTGATAATGCGATTATGGTCCTACTAATGTATGGTGAGAGCTAGACTGTTGGACCAACTGGGAGCCTGGAGGCTTGTATGAACAGAGTGCTTGAATCGGTTCACAGAATTAGGTTCTTGTTATCACAATGGATGTTTTACTGTTTCGCTGCTGCAAGCCACCAGACAATAATTTCAATGAACAAAAGCTATTGACTTAATGGATATTTTGAAAACAATTTGACTGAAAGTTGTTTGTGGGTTACCCACCAACAACTTTCAGTCAAATTGTTTTCAAATTATTCAGGCAGTCTAGAGATATAACCCTTGGAATATGTCGTCTGCAAAGCCTCAGCAGTCAGACTGTTAATCCTGTTCTAGTGACAGACAGGTTGGTTTGATAAATGGGTGCATAGTTCACTTTAGGTGTGTTTCTCATCCGCTCAGAAATTATCTAATGACTGACAGAACACCTCTTAGAGTATATATAATACAACTTTTACTTGTTATTAGACAAGCAAATGTTACATCCAGCAGTTAGGTTTAACTTTAAATAGTGGCACTTTATTAACCCCTCATGTGTTAACGTAACCCTGTAATGGTCAGACTGACCAATAAACAACTTTGCAGTGGTCTTCAGACATGGCTATTTGAAAGGCATTGAGAAGAGTATCTTTGAATATTTACCACTAGAATGACTGGCTCGGTAACCGAGCCAGTCATTCTAGTGGTAAATTTTCTAAAATACTCTTCTCGGCCTGCTTATAGACACTGGCTAAGTAAAAACTTTAATTTTCTTTACCGTTACCCCAGTCAAGCTGGCGGAAAAAAAATTCAGTGGGATATTTACAAAAATAGTTATTTTCAGAACAGTTTGGTTGAAAGTTGTTGCAGCAACGATTTTCAGTCAAATCATTTCCAAAATAGTATATAGTAACAGTTTGGAAGAAAGTTGTTTCTGCTATCGCCAGCAACGATTGTCAGTCTAACGTCTATAAAAAATACAGAGCCTAGCACGTTTCACATATAGTTATACCATAGGAAATACACAATTTGAATCGAACTACTATAGGCCTACGCTTACCACACACTATCCAGATAGATCAGCCTTTATTAGCGTCACGGGAATGATTTTATACTGTACTTTACACGACAAAGAGAACAGTAGAATCCCATGTAATTCTGGCTATCAAAATCAAAGTAAAATGGTGGCTCAGACGATGATCATCACTGAAATTTTCAAATAGTTTCCTAATATTATTGTTTATGGATAACTTTAATGATTTGACGGATTTCAATAAAATTTGGCTGGAAGAATCCTGTTCTTGTAGGCTCCAGAACTTATATTTAGAATTTTGATTGATCAATTTTTTCGGTGAAGAGCTTAGATTTTATGAAAAATTTACCTGAAATTATGAAAATGTATCTGCTTAGTCGCCTGATGGATTTCAAGAAGATTTGCCAAGAAGAACTCTGGTGGTTGGATTCAGAATTTTGATTGGTCAGTTCTTGGGTGAAAATTTTAAATTCAGAAATTCTTTAACATGTTTCTCATGTTTAATCAATGGCCCAATTTTAACCCTATTTCGGCAGAAGTACCCATGGTGATAGTCTCCAGAAGTACCATTCAGAATTTTGATTGGTGAATTTTTCCTGTGGCAATTTTTGGGTGGAAATTTTAGATTTTAGATTGTATGAAGTTTCTAGAAATTGTCAAACACATCTCATCCTGAAACATTTTATGGACTTCAACCATATTAGGGTGGAGGAATTTTCTAGTGATAGGCTGCAGAACTTCTTCACAGTATTTTGATTGGTCAATTCTTTTGGCGGCCACCCTGGACTTTTCCGAAAATTTTCTGGAAATCATTTAAAATGCAGCTCCTCCAATGTAAATGGCCGACTTCAACGAAATTTGGGTGGACTAATTCTATCCTGATAGGCTTCAACACTTCTAACGAGAATTCTGATTGGTCACTATTTTCGGCAGCCATCTTAGATTTTCTGAAAATTTCTGGAAATCAGTTAAAACCCGCCTCCTCATTAACCACTGGACCGATTTCAAGCAAGCTCGGTTGGAAAGACCCTAGAGTCGTATGCTTCAGCAGTTGTATACATAATTTTGATTTATCAATGTTTTGGGTGGCCATCTTGAACTTTCTGGAAAATGGCGGGAAATTGTTTGAAATGGTACACTTCATTAACTACTTGGGCATTTTCAGTCAGACTTAGCTGAAAGGATACTAGCTGGTAGGTTTCAGACCATGCATACGGAATTTAGATTGGTTAATTTTTCTGGCAGCCAGCCAGCCATCTTGGATTTTCTGAAATTTTTTGGAAATCATTTAAATGCTTAGTCCTCCTTAATCACTTGGCCGATTTCAATCAAACTCGGTTGGAAGGACCCTAGAGGGGTATGCTTCAGAACTTGTATGCATAATTTTGATTGATCAATTTTTTTGGCGGCCATCTGGAATCTTGCAAGAAATGGCTGGAAATTATTTTAAATGTTACTCCTCATTAACTACTTTGGCAGTTTCATACAGAATTTTGATTAGTCAATTTTTCCAGCGGCCACCTTGGATTTTATGAAAATTTTGGAAATCAGTTAAAATGCTACGCCTCATTTTACTGCTTGAAGGATTTCAAGCAAACTCTGTTGGGAGGACCCTAGAGTGGTATGCTTCAGAACTGTCTACAGAATCTTGAATGATCCATTTTTTTGGTGGTCATCTAGAATTTTCCGAAAAATGGTGTGAAATCAGTTAAAATGCTACTCCTCATTAACTGCTTGGGCAATTTCAACCAGATGTGGCTGGAAAGATACTGGGCTGGTAGGTTTCAGAACTTGTATATAGAATTTTTATTGGTCAATTTTTCCGGCGACCAGCTTGAATTTTCGGAAAAGTTCTGGAAATCAGTTGAAAGGTATATGGTTCAGAGCTTGTATACATAATTTTGATTGGTCTATTTTTTCGGCGGCCATTTTTAATTTCCTGAAAAATGGCTGGTAATTGTTTAAAATGCTACTCCTCATTAACCGATTTCAATTTTCAAACAAACTCAACTGGAAGGACCCTGGGCAGGTTCACTTCAGAACCTGTTTACAGAAGTATTATGTCTGATCAAATGCTAATGGTTCCAATGGTATTAGTCCAGGTGAGCGTCAAGGTCCTTATTATTGTGAACTTTCATTTATTTGAATAAATCATTTAAACCATGTCTATATATAAATGTGGATTTACTTGGTTAGCTGGTGTCTAGGGTTTATCCTAATAGTATACTTATTTGCCCTTCAGACATGTCAGAAACATGTTAGTTGAACACTTCGAGCCCCACAGGCACAGTGTTAACATTTTAATGGTCTAACCGGCCTCTGTTATTGGTCTTGTGGAACGTCCATTTACAGGCGAAGAGAATACAATTTTTGAAAATTTACCACTGGAATGACTGGCTCGGTTATCGAGCCAGTCATTCCAGTGGTAAATTTTCAAAAATTGTATTCTCTTGACCTGCAAATGGACATTCAATAAGCAATTATTTTGATTTTCTTGACCAAATCTGACCATTAAGGGGTTAACATATTTACCCACATCGCGCTCTAGGCAAAGTTCCTGCCCCACAGCTATATGCTATTATTGCTATTTAACCATTTACCACACAAATTTGCTTAAGAAAATTTCAAGTTTCTCAGTAAATGTCATATTGCAGACAAAGAGATTATTTTTTAAAATTTATCACTGAAGAGACTGGCCTGGTTTTCGAGGCAGTCATTCCAGTGGTAAATTTTCAAAAATCTTCTTGTCGGCATATGGCCATTTCTGAACAGCACTGCAGGAGTTGTTTTTGGGCCAGCTTGAGTGTTAAATGTTTAAAGGCATTCTAGTTAAGCCAGCTTCTCGCAAGGGATTTTCATAAATTAGAGTTAGCTGATTTCTTTAAACACATTTGCTTAGGCTGTTTCTCCAGAAAATCCGCAGAAGTTAGCAAATTTATTCCGAGTAAGCAAATTCATAAGCTTTATGAAATCCACCTCTGCTCATTTGCTGAAATAAATAACAGTTAGCTTGAAATTTACATTTGAGGAATTCCGGTTTCAAAGTTTCAAACCGATTCCAGCACATGTAAAAAGTGGTCGGAGCTTAGCTAGAAGTGGGCGGAGCTTAGCTAGAAGTGGGCGGCGCTAAACTAGAAGTGGGCGGCACTTAGGTAGAAGTGGGTGGCGCTAAGCTAGAAGTGGGCGGCGCTTAGCTAGAAGTGGGTGGTGCTTAGCTAAACATGTGGGGAGCTTAGCTAGAAGTTGACATAGCTTAGATAGAAGTGGGTGGAGTTTAGCTAGAAGTGGGGTGGAGCGTAGCTAGAAGTAGGGTGGAGCTTAGCTAGAAGTGGACATAGCTTAGCTAGAAGTGGGCGGCGCTTAGCTAAATGTGATGGAGCTTAGCTAGAAGTGGACATAGCTTATCTAGAAGTGGGTGGAGTTTAGCTAGAAGTGGGGTGGAGCTTAGCCAGATGTGGGTGGAGCTTAGCTAGAAGTTGATCCCACTATTGATGTAACTAGCTTGGGACCCCCATATTTTGGTTTGGGACCCCAAAATTTTTGCTTGGGAACCCCCACATTTCCAGATTAGGGTCTGGGACCCCTAAAATTCTAGTGCCACTTGGCAGATTCAGCTATCCATGACTGTAGCTGCAGGAGCAATATATGTTACTGCTTGTTGTGTTTGGGTGCACAATACCTGACAGTATTTTTTGTCATTGTACATTCTTCTTAGGAATCTTTTATTAGTATATATTCAACAGTATTCTGGGTAGCTAAGCTCCACCATTCTGTATACAGGTTTGAAGCGATTTTGACCCTTTGACCCCTAAATTTCCAGAATGTGCTGTACTCAGTGCTAACGTCTACAGAGCTCATAGAGGATGCTACTGCACAAACGTGCTAAGTGTGCTATGCACAGATATAAAGGAAGCGGGTTTGGGTACACTGATGCCCAAGAAACTGCTGAGGGAGTTAAGGACTGTTGCTGAGGACAGCAAACAGTGGCCAAAGAAGGACTGATTGCAGCTGCTGGATGATTTCAAAATAGTGTAGCCAAAGAGCACAGTACATCGGAGGTGACGGTATACAGGATAGTTGTTGAATATTTTGAAACTAAGCTGACTAGGAGCTAACAGCTCGGAGTCAAATTAGTTTCAAAATATTCAACAGAATGTAGGCCTGCATGTATATGAAGTTCTAAGACCACCAAAGACATTCAAATCAGATCTTTACTATCGGACCTTTGCCACTTTTGTGGACAGACCCAAGTCATTTGATTGTGAGGTCAGCTACCATGTGAACCGTTATGATTATGATTGACAGATTGGACCCCTCCATTGACAGCGTTTTATGCTAACTAAACTGCATGGATAATCCTGGATGAAATGGATAGACCTGATCTGTCACTTGAGTAGATGATGTCATAATCAAATATGTCACATGTAGGCTCACATCACAATGGACCTTTCCAAGTTTATCCATCTATCATATGACATAATCGACATGTAGGATGACATCATAATCAATGATTCAAAATAGTCTAGTGCTTAATAGTCTGGCACATTGTACGACTCGTATGTCTACCATTTAATAAACATTCTGTTGAATGTTTTGAAACTAATTTGACTATGGCATCAACAATGCCCAGTCAAATTAGTTTCAAAATCTTCAACAGCTTGTAAACCTGTATAGTTTTCTGGATATTGATAGTCAAGGAGCTAAGGGATCGATTGATCTCAACACGAGCGAGGTGTGAGTGGAGCTTAGCTAGTGATGGGCGGGGCATAGCTAAAACTGGAAACGTCCATTGAAATGTCTCCATTATGAACATTGAATAGACTGTCAAGTGTACGAATTATATATCTTTACTATTTATTAGATGATTTGTTGAATATTTTGAAACTAATTTGACTGGGCATTGTATTCAACAGGGTACCTGAGAATAGTTATCTTGAAATTGGGGATTCTGGAAATTCAGGATTCAAAGTATATAAATTGATCGCTAGACTTGCGAAGCATTGGCGGAGCTTAGCTAGAAATGGCGGAGCTTAGCTAGAAATGGCGGAGCTTGTCTAGAAATGGCGGAGCTTAGCTAGAAATTAGTTTGTCACATCTTAAACAAACTGAGTCGTTAGGAACTCATACTTTTTATATCCTGACAGAAACTAGAAACTATTGTTTGACTCAGAGGGCCCTCCAATCACTGAAAATACCTTTCTCTATCTAGTAGGTAGCGATTTTATTCAAAGCCTTCACATTATTTAAAAAAAAAAATAATAATAAATTAAAAACCAAGGAAATTGACAAAAATCATGTGTTTGCATTAAAAAGACCATTTTCATCCAAAAACTTTGAATTATAAAGGTGAATCCTTCAAAAGACACGTCTACCTATTAATTAAAAAGCTACCTGCTAAGTTTCATTTAAATTATTTTAAGCGATTTTGAATGATATGGTGTTTATGAGAAATTAGAAAAAATCCTAAGTTTTTGCATTAAAGCTGCCATCTTCGCTCAAAATCTTGGACCTATAAAAGTGGATTCTTCAAAAGGCACATCTGCATATCATTACTGAGGCATATACCAAGTTTTATTAAAATACCTGTAACGTTTCTGTATAATATGCTGTTTACGAGGTAATATGGATGAACAGACAGACAGACAGACACAATGAGACAGGCGGATGCAGTGATTGCTATAGGGCTCCCACACCTTCCGGTGCAAGGACTTACACAGTTTCAGGGTATTATGTGATGGCGTTGTCTGTCAGGGCAGGCTGCAATGCGGGCTGGAATGCTGGCTGGTGGGCAGCATAGTGGTTCAGGATGATACCGGGACTGAGAATTCACCTTGCCAGAGTATCCATAGATGATTTGACGTCATATGATGTCGTAATCAGCTAAGCGGCATGTAGGATGATGTCATAATCATTACGTCATGATTCTATTATGCCCGTCTTTAACTCTTAATAGTCCAACACATTGTACGAAAAGTATTTCTGTACTATTTAAACATGCTGTTGAATATTTTGAAACTAATTTGACTGGGAGCTGTTGCTGCCATAGCAGGTCTGAATAAGAAACCTATCAAATTTAAAGATGCTCCTAAATTCAATATATCTACGCAAAACTGGTTTCCGGATGAGAATTTGGATCCAAAATCCTATATTGCTACCGTTTGTTGGCTCAGTTTCAAAATTCATATGTGAATATATGAAGAACCCTATCTAAATCAAGTCATTCAGAATCTGGTCACCAACCATGCATAACGATAATCTGATGAGCTGTGACATTATTCGTCATTTGCTTAAGCTGAAACAATTTCTTTATATCGTTTCATTCACAATTAAACCTTTATTTTTAAAGGATGGTTATCGTGAAGGGGTCGAGGAAGGTCAGCGGACCACAGTCCAGGAAGGCTTTAACATGGGATACAAGGCAGGCTGTAAATCAACGTTCTCATTAGAGCGACTCCGAGCTTGTACAAAGTGAGAATTAACACTATTATGCAAACAGCTGTTCAAGAAAATTTAAATTTTCTCATAGAAAATGTCCATTTGCAGACCAAGAGAAGACTATTTTTTGAAAATTTACCACTGGAATGACTGGCTCGGTTATCGAGCCAGTCATTCCAGTGGTAAATTTTCAAAAATAGTCTTCTCTTGGTCTGCAAATGGATGTTTCTCAAGACCATTAACAGGTTTTAACAGAAACATTGAATGCAATGATTGACATTTAGTCAAATAATTTTCAATCCGTCATATCAAACAAGGGGATAATTACGCTTGCTCTTGTTGGATTGAAATGTGAATGTCAGTGCTTTGTTCTGCACTTTCTTTTACACTTTTATGTGTAGAGATTTTCTCATAGATGAGTGTCCATTTATACACCAAGAAAAGTAGTCAAAATTTACCATTTGAACGCATGACTGCCGCCATTAATGATCGACTCATTGCTGTAGTAAAGTTTTAAAAATGTTCTCTTGGTCGGCAAATGGAAATTTCTCACAGCCACTG
This sequence comes from Chaetoderma sp. LZ-2023a, assembly GCA_034401795.1. Classification (NCBI taxonomy): domain Eukaryota; kingdom Metazoa; phylum Mollusca; class Caudofoveata; order Chaetodermatida; family Chaetodermatidae; genus Chaetoderma; species Chaetoderma sp. LZ-2023a. Next base: position 21,731,276 of record CM067365.1, on the reverse strand, counting down.
CGGAAGTAATTTTTGGCTGGCTTGACTCTAAAAGGCTTACGACAGGTGGCTGAGGATTAACCATCAAATTTTCTCTAGAAAATGTAAAAATTTGCTCATACAAAATGTCCATTTGCAGACCAAGAAGACTATCTTTGACAATTTATGACTGGCTTGCTTATCGAGCCAGTTATTCCAGTGGTTAATTAAAAAAAAAATCTATCTTAGATGGTCTTAAGAACCATGTTGTTGACCCCAAATGAATACTATGGTAGGCTAACTATATAGTTGAGCAGTTGAATATTTGGATACTAATTTGACTGGGAGCTATTGCTGCCTATATCTTCCAGTTAAATAACGTTCAAAATATTCAATGATGATGATGATGATGAGTGACTGTTCTACAGCTGAAGAAGTGAAGATTTCTTTCAGCCAGAATCAGTTTTTCTTCAGCTATCACCAGTGTCTTGTGAGCGTCATGAGCTCCTTTAGGTTCTTTCTCGTCTTTACTGGTCCTAGATGACTTTCTTTGAGATCTGATCGCATCCTTACATTGTTTAGCCCCCCCCCCCCCCGCCTTAAGTTTCTCCTTCAACACACGTCAGATTGTATGTGCTCGTTTATCATTTAACCCCTCTTGTGTCAACTTAACCCTTTAATGGTCAAGTTGCTAAAAAAACAACCTCTGCAGTGATCTTGAGAAATATCCATTTGCAGGCTAAGAGAATATTTTAGAAAATTTACCACTAGTGAGCCAGTCATTCCAGTTGTAAATTTTCAAAAATACTTTTCTTGGTCTGCAATTGAACACTGGCTAAGCAAAAATCTGAATTTTCTTGACCATTACATTTTTAATGAATGTCCATTTGAAGGATAACAGAAATCTTTTTTTTTTAAATTTTCGTTATAAATTTACAAAAATACTCTTTTTTGGTTGCTAGGATCAAAATTTTCTTGAAAAGTATTGTCAATTAAATGGTTAATTGAAATACATATTATGTTGTTTAAGGCATTGTAGACACAAGAGGGGTTACATCTAATTATTTATCTATTTTCAGTACTGTATTATCTCACTGTCAAAAGAACCCATCCGAATCATCATCACTAGAAAGGTGTGATGATCTTCAATCCTTACTTCAAGATATCCATACTCACCAGGAGAAACAGAGAGAGAAATTGCTGGAATTATCATCATCAATATCATCATCAGCTTCGACAGTCATGGACACATTCGCCATTGAGCAGGATACGTTTGTTGCAAACATGAAAACTAAATTGTTAGAAATATTGACTAAGCATAACATTCTAGAAGATAGCGACATGTTAAATATGTTTTAGGGTCTGAACACGGATATTTTCAAGTAATTTGTCTTTCAAGGGAGATAACTCTGGCCAAAAAAAAAATGGATGGATTTTGCTGAAACAAAATCATACCGTTTCATATACATCTAATATATCTGATGAGAGGGTACGTTAAAAATCACTGGGCAAGAATCAGGTGGCAGACGGGCAGAAGGCGGGCGCCATCACTAAATACAACCCAGCTGTGACAAGGGGGTATATAACACTGAATTAAAACTTCATTTTCAAGTTATGATAAAATGTCAAGTCATACATAATGTTTATCGGGACCACTGTGCGAGCCATTTCTGACCAGCTTGACCGTTAACTGTCTGACTGCTGCAAGCACCCAAACATCCATTTCAATGGACATTAACTCTAGAACTGCTGAATATCTTTGAAAACAATTTGACTGAAAATTGTTGGTGGCTTAGCCACCAACAACTTTCAGTCAAATTGTTTTCACAATATTCAGCATATCAGAGGTAAACCATGTGGAAATTGTAGTAGAGCAGGAATTTAGCAGAGTTTTTATAGTCTAAGCCTGAGTAGTTAGAAGTATACGAGATCAGCGAATTCATGGCAAATATGATGGAATCTCTGGCTACAGTCCGTGATATTTGTGAGAAAGATTCTTCCTGTTGAAGATCCAGCACAGGTACAATGTACGTACGGGAATACGATGAAAAGGTTAAAAATTGGTTCTGTACGATCTGTGACGGCAAATTTTTACGTACGTCTTCCATCAGGGAGCATCTACTTGGCTCGCATGAGTTCAGTGAAGCGATTACAAACAAGATGTTAGAGGAAGCACATCTGACTGGAGGTGTCAGAAACGTATACAAAGTTGTGTTTTCACCCAATACCAGGGCAACCTATGGACTGTACAAACCCATAAGAACCCGTTACAATGTCCCGAAACTTGGTACGAAGGAAAGCTTAGCACCAAGCATGACAAGTCAGACTTTATCACAATCAGCCATGATAGCGATTCCTCAAAAGACGACGGCCCAACTTAAACATCACCGAGATGCGGTTGGCCGAGAAGCGGGTTGGGGAAGTTTGTATGTATGGGGAAATGTACATGTAATGAAAATTGGGAATTGGTGGGGGTTTTCAAATGGGGCATGGGGAAATTTATAGTATAGTCATATAATTATTGAATATTTTGTTAAAATTTTGATTCTTATTGTATATTTGACAAATTACTAAGAATTGAAAAGAAAAGCAAGATATAAATAAATACAAATAAATGAAATATGATGATATTGTACACCCATATGCAGCCAGTGTAAGGTCTGACCCAGGGGATGCCAATGTGGACCCCTGGCCTCTGTAAGACTGCCACCACGTTTCCATGGTATGGTGATGTCCTGGATAGACGTGTTGAAAATTCACATCAATTAGTATCAGTTAAAATTTATGGTGTATTATAGGTCATTGAGACCTGAATTTATAATAGCCAAGTTAATTTTGTTGTGGTTTGTTGCTGTGGTTTGATGTGTGTGTGTGTGTGTGTGTGTGCGTGCGGGCTGGCTTGTGAGTTGTGACTGTGCCTAGAGTGGTGTATGTATGTGCGTGTGTTCATACTTGTGTGCGTGCGTGCGCAGGTGCAGGTAGAGGTGGGTGTAGATGTGTGCCGCTGGGTGACTGGGTAGTTGTGTGTTTGAATGTATAGTAATTACAAGGTAATGGTGAGAGCTGACAGGTTTTCTTTACTAATAAGTTTTAATATATACCTGCAGATTTTGCTTTCTAGTGATTTTCCACTAGATTCATAAGGTGTGCTCTGATTTCCAAAAAAAGAAAAACTAGTGGCGCCCCAGCAAACAGCCTGACGCAAACACAGGCAGTCAGTGAATTTTATATGGAAACTAGAATCTTGCACTCGGTAACGCGACACATGCGCGCAGAAAACAATCATGTGTGTAGTTGCCCTCTCAACTTTGCCAAATCTATCAAAACGTAACTCTTTAACCCTCATATCAGCCAAAAAATGCTTCTGCGGTGGTCTTGAGAAATGTTAATTTGCAGACCAAAAGAAGACTATTTTTGAAGATTTACCACTGGAATGAGTAGCTGGTCATTCGTGGTAAATTTTCAAAAATAGTCTTCTCTTGCACGGTCTGCAAATGGACATTTTTTATGAGAAAATAGGAATTTTCTGGAATAAATTAAAGGGTTAAATGGTTAAAGACCTAGTGCCCACATGGCAATTAATAACATCAGAGACACCGCTATTAATGCTGAGGCACGTGATGGTGATCAGAGATGTCCTGACAGAGGCCCCATCCCGGATCAAACAATTCTAAATCTTTGGAAGCTCTGAAGACGGACAATTTATTGAACTGTTTTGGGGAAGAGTCGTCGGAATGTTCACCAAGCGTGGGAGCACTACCAGAAAGAGAGACTCCCTGGACGACGTGAGACTGTTGCTGGAGGAACTAATCACGGAATCGAGTCCCGTGCCAGTGACCACCCCTAGTATCACTGCCCTCCGTGAGACATTCAGCACTTTGTGGGACAGTGTGGAGCATGTTTATGAATTAAACAGCACGCATGCACTATCACCTAGACCGCGCCTTTATTGTGCAGTTTTCAAGAGAACAGAACAGAAAGATATTTTGAACTTCTCAAATGTTCAGACTTCAAACTCTCAACACATACATAAAGAAAATAAATTTAGTTACCCTGGCACGGGACACACGCGGCGTCCACCCACGTGCACCCCCACACAAAGTACGTTTGCGCGAGAACAGAGCAGGACGAGAGAAATGACAATGTTGGCTCCATAGCTCTGGACACTAACTTTTCCAAAAAACAATCAGAAACGCTAATGTAAAAAAAAATCAATTTTTATAAATTTAATTGCTCATGCTAAAGAAAACTATAAATTTCTGATGCGTTACACATTTCTACATTCAAAGAATTCTGTGTACACCCTCACAATTGAAAGCAATTCTCTTCTTGTTGTGTAGTTCCTTATCAAAGCAATGCCACTAAAAGCCACCCACAACAGGGGTGAATGGGCAAATATCCCTCAGTGTAAATACCATCGACTACACAGTTCCTTGAAAATTCATTAAAATTATTAAAATTTGGGAACTTTTAATGAACCTATATACTCTTTGTATGCGTTTTATTCCAAGCTTCTTGCTCATCAGATGTCAGAGGTTCCAACTCTTGGCGTCAAATTTGTGGCCATTTTGGTCAGCTGAAGAGAATATATAGGTTCATGAAAACTTCCTAAGTGGTGGACCGTGCGAACTTGTACTGTGATAAACATGGTCACACTCGTCAACCCTGCCCCCATCCCTGCGGGTCAGATGTCCAATGTCCCTTTGGTGATTCAGACTTGGCATGCGTTTTCGTTCTAAGGTTCTTGGATACTCATCAGAGGTCAGTCTGAATCTTGGATACTCATCAGAGGTCAAAGTCTGAGTCACCAAAGGGACATGGGGCCTCTGACCTGCGGGGATGGGGTGTGGCTGACAAATGTGACAGTCTCTCCCAGTACAATTTCCCACAGTCCACCACTTGCCCGCCACACCCCAAAGATTCTGCGTGGGTAGTGCTGACTGCACTCAGGAATCAGTACAGCCAGTGCATGCAGGACATCACACGTGGACAGGAGTCCAATGTATGCCAAGCCAATGGCTAAAAGAATGTGATAAATACGCTCAAAAGCTTTTATTTTGAGAGAAGGAGATCAACAGATGTCCCCTTTTTCAATATCGGTGACAAAAGGACACCGCTCACAGTAGCCATGGGACACCACCTCTTATCACGTCCCTTCCATCACCCATGTTCAGTGTCAATAAGCCCCCCCCCCCTGCACACTGTCATGTCATGTCAAATAGGACACCAGACCTACCACTGGTGTCAGGACACTGATCCTCTCAGGACATCGCACACCCAACCAGTGTCCAGACCGTTGGGTATAAAAGGTTGAGAAAAATCAGTCTCGGGCTATTCAGACTTAAGTCACACTTCTCTTCAGATCTCAGCGTAAGGTCCAGTACCAAGCTAAGGTCCAGTACCAAGCTAAGGTCCAGTACCACACTAAGGTCCAATACCAAGCTAAGGCCCAGTACCAAACTAAGGTCCAGTACCAACCTAAGTTCCAGTACCATGCTAAGGTCCAGTACCAAACTAAGGCCCAGTACCAAGCTAAGGTCCAGTACCAACCTAAGGTCCAGTACTATGTTAAGGTTCAGGACCAAGCTAAGGTCCAGGACCAAACTAAGGTCCAGTACCAAGCTACGGTTCAGCACTAAGCTGAAGTCCAGTACCAAGCTATATTTGAAGCCATTATTCATCAGCTGAAGACTTAGTTATTACGTACACCCCATAGGTACAGATCTGTCTTGACTTACTTTATGTTATCCTCTCGCTTGTTCTATTAGGTGTTATCGTTTTCAACATAGCCATACAACTAAAGGAAAATACAAGGCAAGGAATTCTTTTAAATTAAGTTTTTTATTTTTACTTTTTTAATAGACCAGCTTACAAAAAATGCAAGATGCAGCAAAATTACCTCGATCAGCATTATGTTATATGTTATATGTTATAATAATGAATTCGAAGAAACAGTGTTTCGAGGAGACGATAAATGAAACCGAGTGATTATTCTGAAAACAATTTGATTGAAAATCATTTCTACCATTGACATCAACGACTTTGTCAAATTATTTTCAAAATAATCATTAGGTGCTTAACTGTATAGGATGATATGTTGTATGTTATATATTATAATGAACAATGGTTCACGATGAAAGGAAATTTATTCTTAATATTTTCATTTTTAAATTCGCTTATATTACAAGCTATGAAATTGGATATATTTATTTAACCCTTTAACACGCAAACCGGCAAAAATGGCTTCTGTAGTAGTCTTGGAAATTGCCAATTTGCAGAACAAGAGAAGACTATTTTTGAAATTTTATCACTGGAATCACTGACTGGATAACCGAGCAAGTCATTCCAGTGGTAGATTTTCAGAAATAGTCTTCTTGGTCTGTTGGCCCTTTCTATGAGTAAATTGAAATTTTCTTGAACAAATCTGAGGGTTAATAAAATGCTACATCATTCACTTGGCCTTAGAACATGCAAAATATAACCCTTCAATGCTCAAATTCTCTAAATCTAAATTTCTCACAGAAAATGTCCATTTGCTAAAAGATTATTTTTGAAAATTTATGACTGGAATGACCGAGCCAGGTATTCCAGTGGTAAATTTTCTAAAATAATCTCAAAACCACTGCACAGGGCGGCTTTGACCTTTAAATGGTTATGGTATATTTTAATATTTATAAATGGTTAAACACAAATGACGGTATTTCACTTATTAGAAAATGCTGCGGCTAACCCTTAAAGGCCAAAGACAACTAATTCTGCTGAATATTTTGAAAATAATTTGACTGGGATCTGTTGCTGGTGGCTAAGACCGCAACAGGTTTCCGTCAAATTAGTTTTGAAAATACTCAACAGTTTACCTGTGTAGTTGTCATGGAAATGAGGATGTATAGTCACACCGTCAAGAGAAATACTCTGTAAAACAATCCAGCCAGCATCACCAAAGAGCCCGCCATACAATCTTCATGACCAGCTGCTAGACAAGAATAAACACATCATCTGAGGCCAGAAAACCGACAATAGAGGGATCAGAGCAATCTGTCAATCAACTATCCGTCAGTGTCCGATGGTCGTCAGTGTCCGATGGTCGTCAGTGTCTGATGGCCGTTAGTGATGGATGGTAGTCATTGTCATGTCAGATGGTCGTCAGTGTCGGATGGTCCTCAGTGTCTGATGGCCATTAGTGTTGGATGGTCATCAGTGTCTGATGGTTGTCATTGTTGGATGGTGGTCAGGGTCGGATGGTCGTCGGTGTCTTATGGCCGTTAGTGTCTAATGGTTGTCAGTGTCTAATGGTTGTCAGTGTCCGATGGGCGTCAGTGTCTGATGGCCGTTAGTGAGTGATGGTCATCAGTGTTGGATGGTCTATATTGAGTTATTGCGTGACTACTCATCAGGAGGATTGCAGCGTTGTCGGGGGTGACTGCGTGACTACTCATCAGGAGGATTGCAGCGTTGTCGGGGGTGACTGCGTGACTACTCATCAGGAGGATTGCAGCGTTGTCGGGGTGACTGCGTGACTACTCATCAGGAGGATTGCAGCGTTGTCGGGGTGACTGCGTGACTACTCATCAGGAGGATTGCAGCGTTGTCGGGGTGACTGCGTGACTACTCATCAGGAGGATTGCAGCGTTGTCGGGGTGACTGCGTGACTACTCATCAGGAGGATTGCAGCGTTGTCGGGGGTGACTGCGTGACTACTCATCAGGAGGATTGCAGCGTTGTCGGGGTGACTGCGTGACTACTCATCAGGAGGATTGCAGCGTTGTCGGGGTGACTGCGTGACTACTCATCAGGAGGATTGCAGCGTTGTCGGGGGTGACGCTGATTGCATGACTCGAGATAGTTTTAACCCCTTAACACTCATCAGTCAAAAACTGCTTCTGCACCGGTCTTGAGAAATGTCTATTCGCAGACCGAGCGGATTATTTTTGAAAATTTACCACTGGAATGACTGGCTTGATAACCGAGTCAGTCATTCCAGTGGTAAATTTACCAAAAAATAGTCTTCCCTTGGGTCTGCAAATGGAGATTTTCAATGAGAAAATTTATATTTTCTTGAAAAAATTTGAGAGTTAAAGGGTTAAATACTAAAGGAGATATCTACGTAATTGTGAATGAAAACATGTGACCTTTAACCCCTACCACTCTGATGTCAAAATTTAAAATTTTCAAATTAAGTTACAGGATGACCTGGTGTTCATTTTTCAACAAATTTGGTGGAAGATGGTGCTGTCGTAGACAGCACCATCTTCCACCAAATTTGTTGAAAAATGAACACCAGTTTCTTTGCTATTGACACTGTTAAAAGATAGAATACTGACATGGTAAAAGATAGAATATTGACATCAGAGTGGTAGGGGGTTAATACGCATTCTCTAGTAAGTGAAACTATGGTCTTCTATAACTTATATACTATGGTTAATGACTAGATTACGGTTATTACTTTAAATCATTTTGCACCAAATATCTTTAATATACAGTAAAGCTCAGAAATAACGTATGTATGTTTCCAAAACAAAAACATGTTTTTTAGCAGAATTTTGAACACGATGTAAGAAATGTTCTGTTAAATATTTTCAAAATAATTCGATTGGAAGCCATTCCTGCCTTACATGAATGTCTTCCAATCTGCCGGTAATTACGCACAAAATATTTAAGTTTTTTTATTTTGTCTTGGAAATATTGCGCTATTTCTGAGCCGTACTGTAACTGACTAAGAATTTACATATATACGTATTATAAATAATTTATATATGTATATATTCAGACATTAATTTACATTAAATTAAAATGTAAATAACTATATGCACTTTGTAAGAAAGATGCTCATGATTTCATACAATGGATTTCAAGATTTTAATTTCTTAGAGGATTTCGTATACATTGTACAATCTATTAGAAATATGTGGGAAAATTTACCAAGATTCATTATAGCACTAAAATAGCCTTCAGACGACTTAAGCCGTTAACACTCATATCAGCCAAAAATGCCTTCTGTAGTGGTCTTGAGAAATGTCCATTTGCAGACCAAGAGAAGACTATTTTTGAAAATTTGAAATGGCTGGCTCGATAACCGAACCACGAGCCAGTCATTTCAGTGGTAAATTTTCAAAAATATTCTCTTGGTCTGCAAATGGACATTTTCTATGAGAAAATTTAAATTTTCTTGAACATACTCGAGGGTTAAAGCCTTCAGCAATTGAATGTCTAAATTTGTTCAGGATTATCAAAATATTTGCTTATTAAATGTCTATTTGCAGGCCATGAGACTATTTTTGAAAATTTACCACTGGGATGACTGGCTCGGTTATCGAGGCATTTCAGTTGTAAACTTTCAAAAATAGTCTTCTTATGGCCTGCAAATGGCCGTTCCTCAAGACCCCTACAGAGGCCGTTTTGGCCGGCTTCGTTATGAACCTGTTAACACTAAAGGTGATCAGAAATGGCTCGAGCCAGGCGGTGTTCCGGTGGTAAAGCTTCAGATATAGCCTTCGTGTACCGTGTGTTAGCAAATATCAGCGAGCTTTAGAATAATACCTCTGCTTTAATATGGTGTGCTATGCACAAAAATGTTATGTGCAAATAAACGTACACCTTTTTTTAACATTATCAGAGAAAAAGGATGTGGGGGAGATGGAGCCAAATATTGCTATACTAGCAAAGATATGGCCATTTTATTCAGGCTTTGAACTTAACCTGAATAAGACACTAGGCCGAGATATATATTCTGCCAGCACTAATGCTTATATTCTTTACTTGGCAGAACCAGCAATTACTGGTCTTCCAGCACTTATACTACATAGTCATCAGTCTGAATTAGTCATTACATTTTATATGAGAACTAGTACCGGAAAACATGCAGCAACACGGTTTTCAAAATTTAATTAACTTTGTAGTATTAACCTCTTTGCAATCTGTCCATAAGTGTTACAAAGTTAGGCTAGCTAACATGGCTGCTTACTTGTGAAACAGAAATCTAGTTTTTCTTGGCTAATTATCGATCCAGTCATACCTGTGGTAAATTCATGGTCTGCAAATGGACATTTCTCAAGACCACTGCAGAAGGCTTTTTTGTCTGGTATGAGTGTTAAAAATAATTAGCTTCTTAAGGATCTCTATACACCTTGTAGTTAGGCAGCTCTTGCTTTATACATACATTATTAGTAATCTACACATGTTCACAAATGGACATTATAAACCAGGGCTTCAGCCAATGATATCATATCTTAACTGTCTAGCTGCTGCTGCTAGTCACCAGACAATAATATCAATGAGCAAATACTCTTGACTTGATGAATATTTTGAAAACAATTTGACTGAAAGTTGTTGGTGGCTTAGCCACCAACAACTTTCAGTCAAATTATTTTCAAAATATTTAGTAGGTCCAGAGATATAAAAACCCTTGGAATGTCGTCTGCAAAAACTCAGCAGTCAGAGGGTTAAAACGTCACGCAATTCCATTGGTTAATTACTTAGAACCTTTCATGACTAAATTTGGTCAGGAAAATTAAAATATTTGCTTGTTGAATGTCCACTTGCAAGCCAAGAGAAAACTACTTTTGAGAATTTACCACCGCATTGACTGGCTCTCATTCCTGTGGTCAATTTTCACCTATATGGGCTGCGTCCCATGTGTCGAGGGTTTTGGTCTTTCCACATATCACACATGATGTGCGGCAGTGTCGTGAAATAAGGGTATACCCATTTGATGAATCAAATTTCCAAACCACATAGGTATGGAAAAAACTGAATGAAATGATGATATAGAACAAATATGTAAAGTTTTGTTGGGATCAGATAAGTCTTGATAAATTAAGTGTCTAAGCCAGGTATAAATATGGACATAATTTGAGAATCATTTTCGTTATGATGGAGTCCAGATGCAATGATAGTATAGAACAAATCTGTAAAGTTTTATTGACATCAGATAAGCCCTTGATCAGCTAAATGCCCATTGAAAGACTAACATTTACAATCACCGATGTCCAAACCCTGTCAAAATATCGAAGATTTGAAAATCATTTCAATTACGATGGAGACGATGCAATGATGAGAGGTAAGATCTGTAGTCTTATTAACCCTTTAATGTTCATAACAGCCAAAACCAGCCTCTGGTATGGTCTTGTGGAATGTCCATTCACTGGCCGAGAATACAATTTTTGAAATTTTACCACTGGAATGACTGGCTCGATAATCGAGCCAGTCATTCCAGTGAAAATTTTTTTACAAATGTTATTCTCTTGACCTGTAAATGGACATTCAATAAGCAGATAGTTAAATCTTCTTGACCAAATTTGACAATTAAAGGGTTAATATGTCCTTGATCAATTAAATGTCCACTGAAAAACTTTAACATTGACCTAATTCATTGAATATCATTTTGATTTCTACATCTCAAGATCCTCTTCCACTATGGGCTCGAAAAACATAGTATTCTCTTGGTCTGCAGAGAGCTGTTTTGGCCGACTCGTCCAGACGAGTTAACAGAAAATAATCAACCAACATTGAGCAATGAACTTGTGATAAAGCTCTTCTGAGAAGAAAAGCAGAACACAGCCCTTGATCATAAATAATTATCAGCAAATCCAAATATCTACACATTTTATATATATTAGAATTCTGAATTATAACATTTAAATATGCAAGTTATATTTTTTTCATAAAAAATTCTACATTATGCATCTATTTTATAAATATGATTATGTCTGAAATCTAAAAAAAGCTTTATATATGTGTATATATAAGTAAACAAAATTAATGGATGGATGGATGGGTTGATGAATTAATGGATGGATGGACAGACATGATGAGTTTTCAGAAATGCAAAATTATCAAAAGCAGTATACAATCAGAAGCTATCTGTTAATAAAATTAGGCAAATGTTTTTGTACAAAAACGACAATGAGAAAATTAAATGGAATTATTGTCGATATTAACGATAATAAACAGAACCGTTGAACAATAATAATAATAATAAATTAATAATAATAATAATAATAATAATACTAATTATATCCCTGCCAGTCGGTAGTAGTATTGGTGGTAGTAATAACAAATACTAGAACTATAATTGTTTATGAATGAGATGGAGACGATGAGGATACTTTATCTTAATATTTTAAGAGGACAACATTCTCACCAGAATGCTTGAAAATAAAACTGTTAAATTGTATACTTTTAGAGGTTTAAATGGTGTACCTCAATCATATCAATGTAATGAAATTAAATAAATCTAACCATATGATGATGTCATTCTGTATAAATTAATATAATTTGTCAGTGTGACGGTAAATTAGCAATATGTATCCCTATTTCAATTTGACAACAAAAGCGTATTAATTTATATGGCATGAGATCATTATAACTGTCTTCAGTTAAATCATATCCCAAAATGGCTTAAATCATCCCAAAATTGGCCCTACAAATGATTATTAGAATTTGCCAGAAAAATTACACCGATTCCATGACCTCTGCAGAGACGCAGCTGCATGGAGATCGCGAGATAATCAGTGACCATCTCCTCCCAAATAAACTCGCCTAATGAGACTGCGAACAGCTAAAGCTGTTGATATTTGACTGACAGAGTTATGAGTCAAAAAGTTGGATAATGGATGTAAAGTAATTTTCCGGGCTACTTGTATTGCTAAATGTTAGAATAATAAATAAACCTTCCACAAAAGCCTGTGATATATAGGATGAATTTGCAATGGGATGAAACCACTAGGAATCGTTGAAATCTCTGTGCATGTGTACAACTTTATAACACTTAATAAATAGACCCCATGTGCTGAGAATACATGGTCCCACACTCGCTCCAATTAGAGCAGCTTGTATTGGTCGATATCTAGCAACCCACCAACATAAGGGAATAGAGCACACGGATTGAGAAGTTTTTCTCATATCGTCGGTTCCTCTTTACTTGGGCCGTTTGGCGATCACTACAAAGTTGTACAATTCTGCAAAATCTCTAACTAACCAGGCTGTAGTAATTCACCTTTCCAGAGTGTCCACTTATCATATGACATCATAATCAACTACGTGATGTGTAGAATGACATTATAATGAATGATGTAATGAATGATGTCGATAAGTACATCACGAACGCATATTTGAAGGTCTATGCATTTTTGTAACAGATTGTATGTCTTTACTATTTAATAAATATTATGCCGAATATTTCGAAACTAATTTGACTGGGCACTGTTGAAAATATTCAACAGCTTCCCTGTATAGTTTTCAGGAAATTGATAGTTAGAGCATTCGGGGATCGATCAATCCCAACACGGCGAGGTGTGGGTGGAGCTTAGTGGGGCATGGCTAAAACCGGAAAGGTCCATTGACAGTTATGACAAAATATTGAGGAAAAATATTCATTTGAAGTTGTGATTTTCTAGCAAACAACGGGCCAAAATTAGCGGCAGAAAAGATATATTTCAGACATTTTTAAACATCTCCCTGTCCTTTGACGTTATATAAAATAAGTTTTATTGTTTTTTTGCGAGAAGTGCATTCTTATAAGTAGCCAATTTTTGCGGAAGCAATCGTTAATTTATCAATTTCTCTAGCCTCCAAACAACAATTTTGATAGATCCGGATACATAAGAAAATATTAAATGTGGTCGCTAAATACAGGTAAAATATCAGTTTCCTATACGAAGAGCAGTCGCTTATCTGCCTAAACAAAATGTCATACCGGTTTAATGGGATAGCTATGATACCGGTATTCAATATAATATTGGTATATCATGAATCCCTATAGTCTATACAATTTAAGCCTCTAAAATAATTATAAGTATACAACTTTATTTTCAAGCTTTTTAGTGTGAACACAGGCCTTTAATATATGTTGAAAAAAATTTGAATTTAAGTCATCGCTGACCCTGGGCAACAAGGACTCCATTCAAATAATTTTCATCATAATCATGTATTTAAGTAAGAATTGTCGTTAATTATCATTGGTATTCTCAGTAATAGGGCGACGGGTTTAAAAAAACCTCGAGTGATTAATATATAGCACAGGGTAAAAATGATGATATTTTAGTTTACGCATACAACGCTCTCAGCATCTGCGGTATCAGAAAAATATTTAAACAAAAACAACAGATAGAGGCAACATGAATTTATAACAAGCTTTTATGCCAAACTAAACTAAATGGCATGTATGTAGATAGATAGAAACACGTAAAAATGGGTTGTAAAAATAAAACAAAAAATAAAAAAAACTAGGCAGAATATTTGCTAAAAGCAATTAAGACGTATGCCTTATATTGCAATTATTTCCTTGAAACATAGGGCAATATTACCCCCCTCACCGATAAATTCCCTGTATCTCAATCTCAGGACCAGCAAAGCTATTGAATATTTTGAAATTAATATAACTGGAAGCCTTTTCTGCCATAAGCAGCAATGGCTTCCAGTCATATTAATTTCAAAATATTCAACAGACTATGTTATAAATCATAAAGAATTTACTTTTTCAGGGATTTGTCGTTGAGAGGGTTAACTCAATATGCCACACATAGGAATACATTAGATGACATTATTTGTAGTATCTCGGGGTATTTGAACCCTTTAACACTCATATCAGCCAAAAACACCTACAGCAGTCTTGAGAAATGTCAATTTGCAGACCAAGAGAATACTATTTTTGAAAATTTACTACTGGAATGACTGGCTCGATAACCGAGCCAATCATTCCAGTGTTAAACTTTCAAAAATAGTTTTCTCTTGGTCTGCAAATTGACATTTTCTTGAACAAATTCAAGACCTAAACATTTTTAAACCTTTCACCGACAATTCCCGTAAAAAGTACATTTTTTTCTGAAGCATAGCATATTCTGTTCGTTATTTTGAAGTGAATATGACTGGAAAACCTTGCTGCTTAAGGCACCAAACATCCTCCTCAATCCTTAACTTCAAAATATTCACCAGATTTCCTCTATCATTGTCTTAAAATTGAGATACAGGGAATTAGTTGATGATAAAGTTAATGCAATTGCACCATGGTTTAAAGATAGTAATTAGAAGTTCACAGAAACTGATAACACAGAACAATCCCTCAGTGATGTGTATATATAATTAAGATTTACATCAATAAAAATTGTTTATGTTAACAAACCATACAACTAACTACCTGGTTACAATCATGTGACCAGCTAACTGGACATTTACACCTGGCCAGCCTGGGAATGGGCTTTAGCTGAATCCCTACAAGTCTAAGCTATGAGATGCAGACACATCTGCTTAACTAGACAGCCTGGGGAAGAGCGTCGGTGGAACGCCTATGAGCTGGAGGAAGAGCTATTTAGTCGGATAATAACTATGAGACTAGCTAACAAGTCATTACACCAGCCCGCCAGGGAAAGAACAAATACTGAATTCCTATGAGTCTGAGCAAGGATATACTTCATCTATCATCGGTGTCTAATCGTGCCTCACAGTCAGTCAGATAATCGCTGTCAGTTTCAATCACATAACTTTGTTTCTATTTCTATATTCTTTGTAATATTTGTCACCGCATAGGCCTACATGAATATAGTTTTGCAAGCAGTATTAATAGTATTCTCTATAGGCACTGATGTAGAGCGATTAACTCACAACTGTTAATTCACTATTGATCTTTTGAAGTAACAGCTAATCAGCTTAGCGCGCATATAACTGAGCTTATATGACTGGCTATAGCGGGTATTATTTATTTACTCGGCATACACCAGAGTGCATAGGCCCAGCTGCATCACTAATTGATTCCCGCCAGAATGACATAAATGATATTTAGCTGCTTTCTAATTATTAGGATTTATTTCTGGTTTTCACTGGTGGCTATAGGTTGATTATTATATAACGCTGTCATTCAAAAGCATATGTTAGTTCGCTTAGCCTTTCCTTTAACGATCATCGAGTAATTAATCTCTCAAGCACAGCGTGCCAAATTTGGGTAATATTCGCTTGACACGGATAAATTCATATAAATCTATAGATTTCACTGGCTAAATTAACCCTCGAATTTGTTCACAAAATTTCAATTTTCTTATAGAAAATGTGCATTTGCAGACCAAGAGAAGAATATTTTTGAAGTGGTAAATTAAAAAAATGGTCTCATGGTCTGCTAATTGGATATTTCTCAAGACCACTGCAAAAGCCGGTTTTGGCCAACTTGAGTGTTAACGGGTTAAGTTTGATGATTTACAGCCCATAAATACATTCAATGTTTCCATAAAAAATACACACACACATTTTAGTGAGTAAGAAATGCTTTAGGCAGCAATGTCTTACAATCCAATTATGTTCAAAATATTTAACTGTTTTATTTTGATTTGGAAGTTCTTTCTGGGCTGTACTGTAACACTGGATATTAATATTCTCCATTCAAATTCCTTCCTGACTTTCTATGATATGCACATTGTATGAAGGTTTAGTGTACAGATTATATACCCGTGGCGACATAAGAATAACAGATTACATAATACGTTAGACCAGACCAATTTAATGTTTTATTTTACAAAACTTCCCACCCAAAACACACGATCGGAGATTAGGAAAAAATAAAAATAAATCACATTTTCAAGCTCAGAAGTTTTAAGCTGTTACAGTATTAATCCTCTCATCAGGTTAATGGACCTTTCCATTTGTAACTATGCCCCGCCCATCACTAGCTAAGCTCCACCCACACCTCGCCATGTTGGGATTGATCGATTCCCGAACGCCGTAGCTATCAATTTCCTGAAAACTATACAGGGAAGCTGTTGAATATTTTGTAACTAATTTGACTGGGCGCTGTTGCTGCCTATGGCAGCAACAGCGCCCAGTCAAATTAGTTTCAAAATAGTCAGCAGAATATTTATTATATAGTAAAAGCAAACAATTTGTACAACAAAGCATAGACCGTCTTCAAATATGCATTCGTGACGTACTTATCGACGTCATTCATTGTGATGTCATTGTACAAATCACGCAGTTCATTATGACGTCATATTATGGGTGGGTACTCTGGAAAGGTTAATTGTCAGGATTGATCAAGAAATGCAAAACATGTTCTCAGTCAGTGTCCATTTGCAGGCCAAGAGAAGACAAATTTTGAAAATTGACCACTGGAGTTTACAAAAGCCGTCTTCTCTTGGTCAGCAAATGGACTTTCCTCATGACCATTGCAAAGCCATTTTGAGCGGCTTGACCATTAAAGGGTTAACAAAGCTACAGAGATTTAAACGCATTACAGAAAATTCTGAGGAATTCCGAGTGAAGGATTTGTCTGCGAACAATTTCTCGATGGAAAGAATGTTGAAAATAATGCCTTAAATTTCCAGCATTCCCTATTTTCTAGATCTGGCAAAATTAATTTAGGGGTGTTTGTAAAACAGGAAAATAAATTAGTACGTCCTGACTAGGTAGTGTTAACTGAGACGTCTCCCTGGCTCCAAATACTATACTGTGATAATCCAATAGCGAATCTGGTACCAACTAATGACAGTTAAACATGCATTACTTCCGAGATATAAATAAATTTGGAAATTTTCAGTATTTTTGCTGTAATACAAGAGGCCCAAGGGGCCTGTGTAGCTCACCTGGAGCATTATGCATTTTTGTCACAATTCTTGGTGGGTGGTTTAGGAGTAGTCTGCTAAATGACTTTGTGGACATTTTTGCAAGTCCAATATCGCCGCCAAACATGCTACATTTTGATTGTCCACTGCAGCCATGTTTCAGATGTAGTGTCTTCCCTTGAAAAACTTTAATGGCTCTCAGTGCTTAATCATATCTCCCAAATTTCGGCCCAATCCGCTCAGCGGTTCTGATGTGATTTTGGCAAAAATTAGGTTATCCAAGATGGCCATCAAACCATTTGGCCAATCAAGTTCCCTTGAAACAAACTTGGTGCAGCTCTTGCTCTAGATGATATTTCATGCGTTTTGAATTGATCCCCCAAGCGGTTTTGGAGAAGATTTTTAAAGACATTTTAAAGTGGCCAGTTTTTTTGACGGATCAACTTCTCTTGACCATCTTTAATGGCCCTTAGTCCTTAATCATATATCACAAATGTTGGCTTGATCACTTCAGCGGTTCTGCGGAAGAAGTCGTTTTTGCGAAAACGAGGTCATCCAAGATGGCCGCTGAACCATTTAGTCAATCAAGTTCCCTTGAACAAACTTGGGTCAGCTCTTACCATAGATCATATTTCATGAGGTCTGAATTGATCCGTCAAACGGTTTTGGAAAAGATTTTTAAAGACATTTCTAAAAATCAGCCGAAATCCAAGATGGTCAGTCACCAGCCAAAATGGCCGATCGGCTTCATTTGAACAAAATGGAATCTCTATGCCCTAAGAATGCTTCCTGTCAAATATAATTGAAATCGGCCCAGTAGTTCTCGAAAAGAAGACATTTTAAATTTCCCATTGCCTTAGTATGGGAGCTTTTGGCGGGAAAATGATCCAACATGGCCACCAAACCAAATAAGCCGACAGTTTCGAATTTCAAATCAGAATACCCAAAAACCTACACAAAAACAATTTCAGCCTCACAGTCCATCAAATAAAAAAATTCAATATGGCCGCCAAACATGCTATATTTTGATTGGCCTACGCCGGCCATGTTTTTTGACAGATCAACTTCTCTTGAACAAACTTTACTGGCCCTTAGTCCCTAATCATATCTGCCAAATTTTGGCCTGATCCCTTCAGCGGTTCTGGAGAAGTCATTTTGGCTAAAACTAGGTCAACCAAGATTGTCGCCGAACCATTTGACCAATGAAGTTCCCCTGAACAAACTTGGTTGAGCTCTTGACAGCGGTTTCGGAGATTTTTTAGACATTTCTAAAAATCGGCCAAAATCCAAGATGGCCACCGGCCAAATTGGCCAATCAGCTTAGTTTGAACAAACTTGGATCCCTATGCCCTAAGGATGCTTCCTGCCAAATATAATTGAAATCGTCCCAGCGGTTCTTGAGAAGTCGTTTTAAAGGAAATGTTGACAGACGGACAGACGACGGATGGTCGCCAGCTGCGGTAATAATGCTCCTGGTGTATTATTAGTATTTTTATACATAAATTCCGACCAGATCACACATATTTGTTATTATTATTTGTTGTTTTTCTAGAAACTTGTATGCACGTATGAGTTTTCAGTTTAGGGAAGCATTATATTTACGAAACAATCCAATTGGAAAGAATTCAGAAAATCTTAAATATGTCTAGGCAGTTCGCCGACAGACAAAATACTACTGTCACAATGATCAGAAACATCCAGGAGCTACATGTCGGGAGAACTGAAACTGCAAAAAATTCTTATCGGGACATCAAACAAATAAGTTGCATAATAATATTTTTTGTTTATACAAGACCAGCGATGAATTACTAACCAAATACTCTGGTTTCTCTGCAAAACGGAGATGCCGGTGACCATCGGATTTGTGTTTACATTTTTTATATTTGTCAAATTCATAATTTGGATATTGAATAGTCGTATATATAAGAATTAAAATGAGAGTATTGACCCACTGGAAGCATTTTATTGACATGGTTCCATATTTTAAATTTATATCTATCAGGTATAGCTCCATTAACCATCAGAATTAGCTTGGACATATAAAAGTGTGCATGATAAGTAAACAGACTAACTAATTATGGTTCTCCAATCATACTTGACCCAGGTCACAAAATATAGCTTAGTATCAGCTAACTGAATACAATAACTTAGAATTAGTATACAACCAAGTAAATATAGCACATAACGGCCTGTATAGCGGCTCATTTAAAACTTAAATAACATGTGTAAGTTTGTTCTTCAGTCAAAATCAGAAACAATTAACACTGAAATAACACATATAGCTTTTGTTTTGAAATAAATAACGTTAAGAATACATATATATCATCATCTATTACAACAAAGAATAACTTTGAAATTTTATCACCGAGATGCCCACATCATTAACTGTTTAGGACTTAAATATTTTGAAGAAAATTTAAATTTTCTCAAAGAAAATGTCAATTTGCAGAGCGAGAGATTATATTAGAAAATTTATCACTGGAATGACTGGCTCGGTTATCGAGACAGTCGTTCCAGTAATAAATTTTCAAAAATATTCTCTTGGTCTGCAAATGGACATTTCTAAGGCGACTACAGAAACCATTTTTAGCCGGTTTGAGTTAAACGGCTAAAGCCACCCATTGCAGAGGGATGACTATAAATCTGACATTTTCTCTGGTGATGAATTATGTCCCCTGGACACTGACAGCGAGGGCATTGAATAAAGCTTGCGATACATAACGCACGCACGCACACACATGCATGCGCGCCCACAGGCAGGCACACACAATATATTATGGATGATTCATGGTCCCTCCATTAATTAAACAAGCATAAAAATTTACATTTTATGAATTTCATAAATTTTAAATAATAAACAGCTTACCGAATGTATTTTCTGTTACGCACGCTCGTTAGGAGTAAATGAATACAATTAACAGAATAAACAAACAGTTGTTTGAAATGTTGAGTAAATTAAGTTACTAATCCTTCTGACACACATAGTGCAAAGATAGGAGAGATTATCGTACTGCGACAGTCATTCCAACATATACATCTAAACATTTGACAAATATTTACATTAACATATCAGCGCTGGCTCCACAAACCCTGGCAATTTAACCCTTTACTGGTTATGCTGGCCAAAACCAGCCTCTGTTATGGTCTTGTGGAATGTCCACTTTCAGGCCAAGAGAATACAATGTTTGAAAATTTATCACTGGAATGACTGGCTCGATAACCGAGCCAGTCATTCCAGTGATACATTTTCAAAAATTGTATTTTCTTGGTCTGTAAATGGACAGACAATAAGCAGATAGTTACGTTTTCTTGACCAAATTTGACCATTAAAGGGGTTAAATCAATCATGCAAACCAAACTGTTGTGAAGTCACAGATTTTGTTGAGATGAAATCCCAGATAAGTTCTCTTCAAAACGCCTCCACATAGCAAATTTGAAGTCAATCATTTAATGCTTTCTAGCGATATTCTCCAGAAACCAGATTTTCAACAAATTTTTTTCAGGACCGATAACTCAGAAAAAGTAAGGCCAGTATTGAGGGGCCTAGTGCACCAAAACGGTCAGTGAAGCGGCTGTGGCTATGGACGTCGTTCTCTTATTCACTTACTATGGTGTACCGACGGTCATACCCACCACAGCTCCACCGACCATTTGCTGCACTAGGCCTCCCTGCCAACCACCCACCCCTTACATTTCGAAACTACTTCGACTAGCAGCTGTTTCTGCCTCTGGCAACAACAGGTTCCAGTCAAATTAGTTTCAAAATATTCAACAGCTGTCCCATATATTTGCTTTGAAATCAAGACACTGGAATTTCAAGTGTCAGAGTTTAAAACAAAGGTTGCATCACGCAATATTTGATGTATATTCAGTGCATTTAAGGGCCAGTTTCATAAAATAAAGCTCTTTTTGCACTAAGATTTATACAAATTTTAACCCTTTATTGGTCAACCAGGTCTCTGTAGTGGTCTTAAGGAATGTCCATTGGCAGGATAAGAGAAGATAATTTTTGAATATTGATGACTGGAATGACTGGCTGGATAACCGAGCCAGTTATTCCAGTGATAAATTTTCATAAATCGTTGTCTATTGTCCTGCAACTGGATATTCAATAAGCAAATATTTTTAATTTCTTGAGAAAATCTGACCATTAAATGGTTAAGAAGTTGCAAACATTTTTTTGTACACAAGACATTCACCATCTCAGACATAACTTACAGGGCACAGTGCCGCATGAACACACCGGCACACGAACACAGCGCCACACGAACACACCGGCGCACGAACACAGCGCCACACGAACACAGCGGCGCACGAATACAGCGCCACACGAACACAGCGGTGCACGAACACAGCGGCGCACGAATACAGCGCCACACGAACACAGCGGCGCACGAATACAGCAGTGTTCTACACATCCATCTCAGAGATGCATAAACATGGTGTTATTTGAAAATTTAAACACATTTCTAAAATAATCACAACATAACGCGTTCCGTTAATTTGGCAGTAATTAATCAGCATGAAATAAGCTTATGCCATACTCTTCATAATGTATAAATCTAATATATAACCTTTGTTATATATAAAACTGACTTTCAGCGGCAACAAATAATACTAATACAAAAACAATTTAAAGCTGAGAAAATATAATGTATATAAGATTAAAATATGAAAATAAATTGCACATACCCTTCTTGGACTCGAAATAAAATATAGTAACCATAATTCAACACGTGTCAATCAAAAGATCACATCAACTCTATGTTACTAGGCATAAACTAACCTTTTAACCCTTTGATGATGAAGCCGACCAAAACTGCCCTTTACAGTGGTCTTGCGAAATGTCCATTTGAAGGCCAAGAGTATTTTTGAAATTTTACCACTAGAATGACTGGCTCGGTAACCCGATCCAGCCATTCCAGTGGTCAGTTTTAAAAATAGTCTTCTCTTGAACTGCAAATGAACATTCAACAAGCAAATATTTTTATATTCTTGACAAAACTTAAGACATTAACCCGAGCCAGTTATTCCAGTGGTCAATTAAAAAAAATAAGTCTTCTCTTGAACTGCAAATGAACATTCAATGAGCAAATATTTCAATTTTCATGAAAATTTAAATATTTTCTCATTGAATGTCCATTTGCAGGCCAAGGTAAGACATATTTGAAACGCTATCACTGGAATGACTGGCACCAGAGGTTGGCTTAACCATTAAAGGGTTAATTGCAAGATAGCCAAATAAATGAAAACTGAATATTTAACAGCTAAGTCTGTAACAGGTTAGTCTGTCAGTATATGAATGATAATTGATGTGCTGCAGTGTTGATCTCATGGTAACGTTTGTAGTCTATAATGCTAGGCACTACCACCAGTTGTGGGTTTGATCCCCCGTTGATGTTAATACCGTAATACCACGAATACCTGCATAAACCAGACTAGAGATGACTGCCTGCTAGATTGATCTGATGTTTGACATAGTGTACAATGATGGTTAGTTTCACCAGGCGATTGAAGACAGACCGGTACGCTGACCATCAGGCTGTTTTAACCGTTTTATTGTATTTTTTAAAGCTTGTCGTTTGTTACAAAACCACACACGAATCACTTCACGACCGTAATTCAACTTTTCAGACATCTCTGTCATTTCTGCACCTGCAAACAAGAAATACATACTTGTCAACTCGTGAAACACATGCATAAAACTAGAATATGCAGTTGATGACACGCCATCGCAAATCGATACGTTTTCGCTAACTTTGCCATTCTGCATCACCACTGCCTCACCCCAACCTGGGAGTAGAGGCTAATGTACAGCGATTTCTCGACTAAAGGCCACCCTCGAATATAGGACGCTGTCCCAAATTTGACCAAAATCTGCCCAAAAAACTCTTGTATTCAAGTATAAGACGGTGTTAAATTTAGAAAAACGTACCTTTAAAAAAATAAAAATTGGTATAAAAAATTACCATCACTCAGCGCTATGTTTAATGTATGACATTATCATGGTGGAAGAGAAATTATTAAATAGGACTGCCTAAATATTGTGTATCTTCAATAAATATCGTTTATTACATCAAAATCAATCTAATTTTGGCATAAAATGTTGCCTTGAAAATATAGAAATCACATGACAGAAACAATGTAATGGCTTTTGCGTTTGGAGGCGCTGTATGATCTTATGCACTAACGGGAGTTGGTTATATGGCTCTTTTGCGATTGGAGACGCTATGTAATCTTATGCGCTAACGGGAGTTGGTTATCAAATGGGTACAGGAATATTCAGATGGTCACTGGTTGTAATGACTCTTTTGCGTTTGGAGGCGCTGTGTGATCTTATGCGCTAACGGGAGTTGGTTATCTGGCTCTTTTGTGATTGGAGGCGCTGTGTGATCTCATGCGCTAACGGGAGTTGGTTATCAAACAGGGACAGGAACATTCAGTTCCTATCGCGCAATGATGATATATAGCAATTTCTGGGTCCAGAATATTTAGATCTGAGTACTCGCTCTAATTAGAATAAAGATCATTTGCGATTGGAGGCGAATCACGTGATTTATACATGTATCTTTTCTCGACGCCATTTTATGTCAAATTCTGGATTAATTTTGATGTAATAAGTGATATGTATTAAAGAATAAGCAATATTTAGGTGCCCCAATTTAATAATTTCACTTCCGCTTGGTGTTTTTGGAGTATACATTAAACATAGTCGTCAGGCGGCACGAATTGTCTAGGGTAACATTTAGTTCAATTTCCGGGGTATAATCTTTGACTTTTTAAGAAAATTTTGACCCATAAATGTGCTCAAGGAATGTTCTCGATTATAGGATGCACCTCCCTTCCTAGAACATGTAACTTGACAAAAAAACTGCGTCCTTTAGTCAAATTTTTATGGCAAACGTTGCCTCACAATCTGCAATCATATTAGTAACTCACATAGCAAAAATGGTTGAATTCCTCAAACTTTGTCATTCTGCACACCCACACTCTATATCACTGAGGGTGGGCGTGTGTGCGTGTGTGGTGGTGGTGGTGGTGCTGCCTATCTAGTAATCTGCAATCATATGAGTAACTAACCTACCAAATTAGGTTGAATTCTGCCATCTGCCATTTTGACTCCCCCTGGGAACAGAGCCTAATGAAAATGGTGCCTTGCAATCCGCAATCATATGGGCAACTTACATATCAAATTTGATTGAATTTCACCAAATGGTTTCAGAGCAGATAGCCAGATGCGACGATTGCAATATCGCCTGGGTTTTTTCAAAATGCGAGGATAATTTGTCCATATTATTTAACTGGTTGTTTGTCCAAATGTTGGAGCAGCACTAACATATGACCTCATTGTGAGCGTATTCAGTGTTATGAGACTGCCAGGCTGCTAACCTTTTAGCCCTCATATCAGCCAAAAATGCCTCCTACAGTGGTCTTGAGAAATCTCTATTTGCCAATAACCGAGCCAGTCATTCCAGTGGTAAAATTTTCAAAAATAGTCGTCTTTGTCTGCAAATAGACATTTTTCATGAGAAAATTGAAATTTTCGTGAACAAATTCAAGGGCTAAAGGGTTAACGCTTAACACTTTTACACAGTGAATAATGACCAATAGAGGGATACAATCTGGCGCTCAAGTACCTGATGTAATAATGAGAATACATTCCCTGATAGCTGATGTCACGATCACATGATTCAGGTACAACATGAAAGGGACAAAGATAACCGTCTGAATTGTGTCTGGTGAATTTATATGGTAATAAATATTCGGTTGAATAATTTGAAACTAATTTGACTGGCACCTGTTACTGCCATAGGCAGTAACAGCTCACAGTAAAATTAGTTTCAAAATATTCAACAGCTTACTGTGTAGTTTCCTTTTAATGAGATTCTGTAAAGTCAGGTTTCTAAATATTAAAGGTGCATATTCACACTAAATGCTTGAAAATAAAATTGTTAAAATTTTATACTTTTAGAGGCTTAAATTTTGTGCCTAAATGTAATGAAACAAAATAAATCTTAACAATTGAGGATTTCATTGCCTATAAATTAATATAATGTTTTAAGTTGTGAAATTGAATTAGAGATACGAGTCCCTAATTCAACATCAGAACAAAATTCGTTTTATTAATTTATACGTAATGAAATAGTCAATTGCTAAGATTTATTTCGTTTTATTACATTGAGGTACACAACTTAATCCTCTAAAAGTATACAATCTTAACAATTTTATTTTCAAGCATTTAGTGTGAATATGCACCTTTAAAATTGATTGCAAAGCTCATATCCATGTCAGCCTTTGCCTGAAGATTGGCTAGATCTTGTTGTAGGATGTACGGGTCCGTAACTGAATAAATGGCATGGTAAAGGAAGCAGTCAACCGCAAAATTTATATATAACAGGTACAATAGTGGGCCCATGAGATACAGCTGAATCGCCTGCTACTCTATTTGTGTGCTTTGCTTCAACAACTACCTGATAGGTTCTATGACAGAGGAACTCTTCAATCCAGGTGTATACAGACACAGATGGATGGATGGACGGATGGACGGACGGACAGACAGAGACACACACACACTCCAGATATTAGACAGTTAGATGCGATTATTAATCCTTTAACACTCATATCAGCCAAAAAACGGCTTCAGCAGTGGTCTTGAGAAATGTCCATCTGCAGAGCGAGAAGACTATTTTTGAAAATTTAACACTAGATTGACTGGCTTGATAACCGAGCCAGTCATTAGTGGTACATTTACAGAGTTCTTTTGGTCTGCAAATGGAGATTTTCTATGAGAAAATGGAGATTTTCTTGAACAAATCCGAGTAGATAAAGGGTTAAAACTGACCTGATGGGTGTGTATTCCTTTCAAAGTATACATTCAGCAGTTCCAAAGCTTGGGGGGTAAATGATGTTCGTCTTTTCCGTTTTTTCGATGGCTCACTTCCGATAAAATCACTGAGATGCTGGACTCCATTCTTATAGCGATCCTCCGCCTCTATCATCCACCGCTCCAACACAGGCTTGATTTTCTGAGCACTTTTAGGCGTAATGTCCAGCTTCTCAAATCTAGCGATCAATAAAAACACACATCATAGATCAGGGTCACAATCTATAAGACATATCCCTTATAGGTGAAGTGTTAACCCTTTCACTGATGAATTACCCATACCTCATTTTCAAGACAAGACAGGAAAATGCTTGAATATTTTGAAATTAATTTGACTGGAAGCCATTGCTCCCTAAGGCAGCAACATCTTCCAGTTAAATTAATTTCAAAAAATTCAACAGAATAAGTTTTATATTCAGTTGTAAACAATTAATTTATTTCAGGGATTTGCCGGTGAAAGGGTTAATTTCTACAACGCTTTAAATGTAAAAAATATTTTTGCTTACTGAATGTCCATGTGCAGGCCAAGAGTCTATTTTTGAAAATTTTAGCATTTCTCCAATTCTTGGTGCGAAATACAAGTCGAAAACTATGTAAAAATAAGGGAAATTTTGAGACTGAATGCAATGATGGTATAGACCAAATCTCTTTTTTTTTTAGGGTGGATAAGCTGTTGCTCGATGAATCAAATATTCATTGAAAAACTAACATGCTTCTAACTCTCAGTGCGCAGCCAACATCGCACACCACTTGCATCGCTATCTCGAGCCATCCTCAACGTTGTACACCAATTGCATCGCTATCTTGAGCCATCCTCAACATCATACACCACTTGCATCGCTATCTCGAGCCATCCTCAACATCATACACCAGTTGCATCGCTATCTCGAGCCATCCTCAACATCGCACACCACTTGCATCGCTATCTCGAGCTATCCTCAACATCATACACCACTTGCATCGCTATCTCGAGCCAATCTCAACATCGTACACCAATTGCATCGCTATCTCGAGCCATCCTCAACATCATACACCACTTGCATCGCTACCTCTAGCCATCCTCAACATCGTACACCAATTGCATCACTATCTTGAGCCATCCTCAACATCATACACCACTTGCATCGCTATCTCGAGCCATCCTCAACATTGTACATCACTTGCATCGCCATCTCAAGCCATCCTCAACATCATACACCACTTGGACAGCTTTATCGAGCCATCCTCCACTTTATATTGAGCTAAACAAAATGTCTTCTCTTGGCCTACAAAGGGAACTCCAAGTCGTAACGCTTTACCACTTGTATCAGTCAAAAACGGCTTCTGCAGTGGTCTTGAGAAATGTCCATTTGCAGACCATGAGAAGACAATTATTCACTGGAATGATTGGCTTGATAACTGAGGTAGTTATTCCAGTTGTAAATTTTTTAAATAGTCTTCTCCTCGTCTGCAAATAGACATTTTCTAGAAAATAAAAGTTTTCTTGAACAAATTCAAAGGTTAAAGGGTTAAGAGTATTGTCGATGCCAAGTTAAAGACATGCGTGACCATTAAAGACTGTTGATCGCAGTATAGATCACCTACCTTGGTCATGCTGAACAGTTATAAGCAGGACGAGATGTGAACATTTCGACTTGTGAGAGGTGTGTGTGTGGATGCATATTTGTTTGTGTGTGTGCATGCTGCATGTGTGTTTGTGTGTGTCTGTACAAAAGCAAATTCCAACTTCAGTCTAATTGCGACTGAAAATGTTATTTATCTAATATCATGCAAATTGTGCAAAAAAACCAGAATGTCGGCGAAACCAAATGTCTATTAAGATGGCGGGCAACTCGACACCTTTCAGATATTAGGCTAGAGGAAGACACACATGTCTCCGAACATTTTAATCTTCCTGTCCATCTATCTATCCAGAATATCCATCTTAATTATTCAACATTAACCCTTTCATGATGAAGCCAGCCAAAAGCGGCCCTTGTAGTGATCTTGGGGAATGTCCATTTGCTGGCCGGGATTGGAGTATTTTTGAAAATTTACCACTGGAATGACTGGCTCAGGATCCGAGACAGTCATTCCAGTGGCATATTCTCGGGAATGGCCTTACAGTGCTTCGGGCATGCAATTGCATGGAGCTCAGCACAATATAAATGCACTATCTATCTATCTATCTGTGCCTGCAAATGTACATTAAATAACTAAACAAATTCTTGATTTTATTGAACAAATATAGACATTAAGATTAACATTAATGCCATATGGCTTTCCTCAAACGAAATAAACGAAATCACAGATTTATTTTTTCATGAGAGTTGGTACTTACCTCCCTAACACTCTTTGATATTCCCAAATATCGACTTTCACTCGATAAACACTCAGATTAAAAACAGCTAGGTGCCCCTACTGGGCAGGTAGTCAGATGGCAGTCCGGTGGATGACACCCCAAACCTCGCGCATGCGCAGACTAGCACTTCCTCCGACTAATTTATTGGCTGACACAATGCAACTTAAGAAAGCCTGAAGACTGAGCCTCTGTGGGGCGGAGAGGCAGGGTCCGTGTTAGGGAGGTAAGTATCACCTCTCTTGTGAAAAAAGAAATCCGTGAGCATACTTACCTCCCTAACACCCTGATATTGCCAGAATTCGTCAGTGAATTCGGTGCGTGGGAGGCGAGGTTAAAAGATCAGCTCTTCCCTATGCGCTTTTCTGCGTTTAAGGCACATGTTAGAAATTGTGAGAAAAACACAACCAGGAAATGATTTGAACATCGGATAACACAACCGATGGCTGAGAGAAGACCATATGTCATATGCACTCCACACCCCCCCCCCCCCCCCATATATATATATATATATAATGGACCAATCAAAATTCTGTATAAAAGTTCTGAAGGATACCATGCTAAGGTTCTTTCATTCAAGATTGATTGAAATCGGCCCAGTGGTTTTCGAGTATGGTTTTAAATGATTTCCCGAAATTTTCAGAAAATCCAAGATGGCCGCTAGAAAAATTGACTAATCAAAATTCTGTATACAAGTTCTGAAACATACCAGCATATTATCCTCCCAGCTAAAGTGGGTTGAAATTGTCCAAGCAGTCAATGAGGAGTAGCGTTTTAAACGATTTCCTGCAATTTTTAGGAAAATTCAAGATGGGTGGCGAAAAAATTGACCAATCAAAATTCTGTATACAAGGTCTGAAACCTACCCCCATAAGGTCCTTCCAGCCAAATTAGGTTGAAATCCGCCAAGCTGTTAATGAATAGCATTTTTAAGCAAAAGTTGACGGCCGGACGGATGGGCTACCTTAGCCAGGGGAGCTAAAAATAGAGAACCTCCTCAAAATATGTACACCTAAATTATTTTTTCGAAATCGCTAAGGCGAGAGGATTCGAGGTGTCACGGAGGTATATTGTCAGTGAAACTCGACTCAGTGCCACTGGGCTACCGCCATAATGTCATCCACAGGTACCCCATTAAAAAACGCAGTGGAAGCCACTACGCCGCGAGCCTTAGCTAAGTCAACTTGTTTACCGTTGGCAGATTTATGACAGAATTGAATACATTCTACAATCCACCTGTAAATGGTGTCCTTAGACGCCCTGCCACGGGGTTCAATATATGACAACCATAATGCTGTTGGGTCCGTCCACCCTTCCTGAGTACGCTGTTTGTACTGGCTTAATGCGCGGACTGGACACCATGCTTTAGAATTATATCTAATTAAAGCTGGTAAAAATATGGGTTGACCTGGATATTTCAAACTGGATTTTAGCCATGAAATTTATCCTAGGTAGAAACCTGTAATGGTCTGCCTCGGCTGATAAGGCATGAATTTCGCTTCTCAGCCTTACCGAGGACGCAGCAATTAAAAATACAGTTTTAAGTGTCAACATTTTCATAGAAATAGAACTTAGTGGTTCAAATGGCTTATCAGCTAGTACCTGAAGCACTAGAGATAAACTCCAAGACGGAATCACTGGGGGATTCCTTGGTCTTAGATTGACCATGCCTTTAATTAAAGTATTTAATGTACTTACTTCATCACTTCCCCTATTAGCCAAGCAAGAAATATCTGACATTAAAGCTAACTTATAGCCAGCAATAAAGTTAGGCTTGAGGCTATAGGCATCATACAGGTGACAGAGGAAATCAGCTCCTACCTGAATAGATGAATCAATTGGACTAAGACATCTTTTTGAGCACCATTCTGCAAATCTGTTGATCTTATAATTATATGCTCTGGAGGTTGACCCCCCTTCTGGCTTTTGCCATAAACATGGCTGCTTGCTCAGAAAGGCCCTCCTTAATTCTTGATTCCTTGACAACATCCACGCAGTCAATCTGAACATTGACGGATTATGTGAAGGGCCTTGCCATGGAAGATAATATTGTCCATCAGAGGCAGAAGAACCGGATTGCAGACCAGAAGGTCCAGCAGATCCGTATACACATGTACAATGATCGGCTTGGCCAATTTGGGGCGATCAGAAGCACTTGGCAATCCCTCCTGTCTGATTTTCTGAAGAATTTTTGGAATCAGGATTGCTGGAGGGAATGTGTATGCATACATTCCCATCCAGCTGATAGCTAACGCATCTGTTGCGATAGCGCTCGGATCTGGAATCGGAGAGATGTACGTTGTCATCTTCGCATTCTCCTTCATTGCGAATAAATCTGTTGGCTTTCCCCCAATGGATGAACAGATGATCGGCCACACATTGATTTAGTTGCCATTCCGTAGGTAAAAGACTCATCCCTCGGCTCAATGAGTCTGCTAGCAGATTTAACCTTCCCGGAATATGGACTGCCTTCAAGGTGATCCTGTGATTCAGGCACCAGCAAAGCAGTTTCCATGTGATCATACAGAGACTGGGCGACTTCGTTCCACCCTGGCGGTTTATGCAAGTCACTACTGTTGATTTGTCTGATTGAACTAGAATAATCTTGCCCTGCACTTTCTCTATGAAATGTTCCAGGCCAAGGACTACTGCCTGTAATTCAGTAGATTGATATGTTCTTGTGATTGATCCAGATTCCAAAGCCCTGATACTGTGGCTTCTTCCAGGCAAGCTCCCCATCCCTTCATCGATGCATCTGTATACATCGTTAACTGAGGCTGGGGAGGGGTTAGCATCAACCCCGCCAGGAGATTCTCCCTCTTCATCCACCATTGAAGGTGGTGAATAAGAGGTTCCAATACTGGCACATTCGAGCCCAGTGATCCTGTACTCTGGGTCCACTGAGTCATGAGAAATAACTGGATAGGCCGCCTGCGTAAGGCCGCCTTTGGAATGACTGGTTCCAGAGAAATCATCAACCCCAGCATTCTCAAGTACACCTGTGCCAGGACATGACAACTGATGCACACTGAGTGTATTACTTAGATGAGTACTTGTACCCTCTCCTGAGTAGGATAAACATATCCCATCTCTAGATCGAAGAACATTCCCAGGTAAACAAACTTCTGGGATGGAGTCGGCTCTGATTTTTGAATGTTGATTATCCAGCCTATGCCTGTGAGAGTTTTCAAGACTATCTCCAGATTTGCTGATAAGACTTTCCTGATTGTGTGCTTTTAACAGCCAGTCATCTATGTACATGTGGACCGCTATGCTTCTCCCGCGAAGGTATGCTGTTATAGCAAGAACGACCCTGGTGAAGACCTGTGGAGCTGTCGAAATTCCAAAGGGTAAAACCTTGAATTCCCACTGTCAGCCCTGGAATACGAATCTCATGAACCTGCGAAAACTCCTCGCCATTGGAATGTGGAAATATGCATCCTTCAAGGCTATTGATACAGTCCACATTCCCTTCTCCAACCCTGCCAACACCGTTTTCACTGTTTCCATCTTGAAGCTCGGTGTGTCTATGAACTTGTTCAATGGCTTGAGGTTGAGAATTGGTCTCCACCTTCAGTGCTTTTTGTCACTAGGAACACGGTTGAGTAAAAGTAGAATCAATCTAGCCAAATATGGTTGAAATATGTCAAGCAGCTAAGGAGTAGCATTTTGACCATTTCCAGTAGATTTTTAATAAAATCTAAGATTTTCACCCATAAAATTGATCAATCAAAATTTAGGCGCTTATCACGTCTAATCGTGAATCCCGGAAACACATTACAACGGGATTAAACGTTAAATTAGGAAAGTATGTAATTGAAATCACCTGATAACTTGATCCCTGGCCATCCTCTGGAGACTTTCCACGATCGGACATGATTTTCAGGTGAATTTGCTTTCAGAAAGTGAGAGAAACTAGCAGAAAACTTTATAAACAAAGAATAGCATGTATCTCTTTAGCCAATAAATTGGAAAAGAGGAAGTGCTAGTCTGCGCATGCGCGAGGTTGGAGCTGGTATCCGCCGGACTGTCATCTGATTACCTGCACAGTAGGGGCACCTAACTGTTTTTAATCCGAGTGTTTATTGAGTGAGTCGATATATGGGAATATCAGTGTTAGGGAGGTAAGTATATTCTTGAAGTGAAATGACAAATCTCATGCCGTAAGATAAACAAAACTATTTCTAATTTTTTAATTTGTTCAATTATTGAAAATTCTGAGCCAGTGCTTTGACAATATTACATACATACATGTGTGCACATGAGCTTGGACGTGGTTATGTAGGTGTACATGTGCATGCGCATCGTCAAAAGATCTTTAACACCTGCCCTCATAACCGGGTCTTGTGAGCAAAGTTTACCTGCAGATTGCAGACTGGCTATACGCTGGTCCCTCTGTAGCGCTGAGTGCCTGCCCAACCTGCGTTTGCGTCAGGCCCAGTGATAGACGGCGGATTTTAAACTGCTTTGCAAACTCTTTGATTTCATCTAAGTTAATTCCATCTACAGTCGTACTCTCAGTTGAATTACTAACTGTGTCTAAAATAAGATTTTAATTAATTTTCATGGTTTATTTATTTGTAAAATAAAATATTTATATCTGTAATAGTATGAGATAACTTTCATCTAATTCTATATTATATACTTAACCTTTAACCCTTTACCCTATCAGCCAAAAATAGCCTCTGCAGTGGTCTTGAGAAATGTCTATTTGGAGACCAAGGGAAGACTATTTTTGAAAATTTACCACTGGAATGACTGGCTCAATAACCGTCTTCTGTCTTCTCATGGTTTGCAAATGGGCATGTTTTATGAGAAAATTGAAATTTTATTAAAATATTTAAGAGTTAAAGGGTTAAGGCAATAAATTCCTGTTTATCTGTTCAAAGACTCAATATACGATATTTATTTGGAGATTTATCGTTGAAAGGGATAATGGTCAACCTAGCCAAAACCCACCTCGGTATTGGTCTACAGCAATTTCATTTGCTGGCCAAGAGCACAAAATCTTTGAAAATCTATCGATTATGACTAGCTCAGGAACTGAGACAGCAATAGCAGTGGAAATCTTTCAAAAAGCGTCTCTTGGTTTGCAACCAGAAAGGTCATGAGCTGCATGTCGAGGCATATGATAACATTTAGCTGCATGGCACATGCTATTTGAATCAGTCACCCTATGGATAACATTGAGCTGCATGGCACACACCACTTGCATCACTCTACAGTAAGGTAGATTGATTGGGAAAATTTGCATATAACCCAATATACTTTGTAGAAAGTCTGGGTGTAATAAATTTATCAGTTATCAGGTAGTGTTGAGTAGGATAGGGTTAGAGTTTGGGAGTAGATTCAGTGCCGTTAAATCATTAAATAAAAACTTGAGTTAAATCTGAAGAGATCATTTGGACATGCTTGGGCAGGGTTTGGTTGGGTCCGGTAATGTTAGGTCGGCTGGGTGGGTGAGGTGATGTTAGGCTGGGGTGGGACTGGTTGTTAGGACTTTGTATGATATTGGTGAGTCTTAGTCATAGGCTAAGATGAATAATTCAAGATATATAATAGGTTTGTCATGATAGAATAGACTTGGTTGGCTTTGCTGTACTAAATTTGAATGTGTTGGCCAGTGCAGGGTAAGGGGATGTGAAGTAGGTTAGGCTAGGGAACACCGGACTAGGGTGACAATGGTTGATGTATGGTAGAATCGAACATCTTTCACATTCTTGTAATTCTTGCCTTAAGAAGGATACATATCACACAAAAATATTCTAGTCCACACCGCGCAAAAAGTATGGAAAACAAACACAAATATTCTTTGGATCGCTATGTAGAGCTCCTCCTCTATGGGCTTGACAAATATTAATTCATCCACGATATAACTGCCAGGTTTATCAGCCTGATAATGGTAGGTTTTACTCTAAATGTTCTACCTCATCAATAACACCAAACTCACTTGGCAGTAACTGACTGACAGCGGCTGGTAATCCATCCGTTGTCGTGACAACCTGTGGTGCAATAGTTGCCGCTCTGACTGTCGGATGTGACATGGCGGTGATGACAGCTGAAGCACTGAGACCTTGTGCTTGCATTACCTGCGAGAGCTGCTGTTGCAATGCTGCAGCAGCAGCGGCTGCGGAACTTGGGGCGTGACTGCTGGTAGTGCTACCTGCGGGAAAGGATATCAAGAACAATTAGAGGGTAAATACATGAGGAACTTGGGGCGTGACTGCTGGCAGTGCTTTCTGAGGGCAAAGATATCAAGAACAATTAGAGTGTAAAGACATGAGGAACTTGGGGCGTGACTGCCGGCAGTGCTTCCTGAGGGCAAAGGTATCAAGAACAATTAGAGGGTAAAGACATGAGGAACTTGGGGCGTGACTGCCGGCAGTGCTTCCTGAGGGCAAAGGTATCAAGAACAATTAGAGGGTAAAGACATGAGGAACTTGGGGCGTGACTGCCGGCAGTGCTTCCTGAGGACAAAGATATCAAGAACAATTAGAGGGTAAAGACATGAGGAACTTGGGGCGTGACTGCCGGCAGTGCTTCCTGAGGGCAAAGATATCAAGAACAATTAGAGGGTAGACATGAGGAACTTGGGGCGTGACTGCCGGCAGTGCTTCCTGAGGGCAAAGGTATCAAGAACAATTAGAGGGTAAAGACATGAGGAACTTGGGGCGTGACTGCCGGCAGTGCTCCCTGTGGACAACGATATCAAGAACAATTAGAGGGTAAAGACATGAGGAACTTGGGGTGTGACTGCCGGTAGTGCTCCCTGAGGGCAAAGGTATCAAGAACAATTAGAGGGTAAAGACATGAGGAACTTGGGGCGTGACTGCTGGCAGTGCTTCCTGAAGGCAAAGATATCAAGAACAATTAGAGGTCAAAGACATGAGGAACTTGGGGCGTGACTGCTGGCAGTGCTTCCTGAGGGCAAAGATTACAAGAACAAATAGAGGGTAAAGACATGAGGAACTTGAGGCGTGACTGCCGGCAGTGCTTCCTGCGGACAAAGATATCAAGAACAATTAGAGGGTAAAAACATGAGGAACTTGGGGCGTGACTGCTGGCAGTGCTTCCTGAGGGCAAAGGTATCAAGAACAATTAGAGGGTAAAGACATGAGGAACTTGGGCGTGACTGCCGGCAGTGCTTCCTGAGGGCAAAGATTACAAGAACAAATAGAGGGTAAAGACATGAGGAACTTGAGGCGTGACTGCCGGCAGTGCTTCCTGTGGACAAAGATATCAAGAACAATTAGAGGGTAAAGACATGAGGAACTTGGGGCGTGACTGCCGGCAGTGCTTCCTGAGGGCAAAGGTATCAAGAACAATTAGAGGGTAAAGACATGAGGAACTTGGGCGTGACTGCCGGCAGTGCTTCCTGAGGGCAAAGATATCAAGAACAATTAGAGGGTAAAGACATGAGGAACTTGGGGCGTGACTGCTGGCAGTGCTTCCTGAGGGCAAAGATATCAAGAACAATTAGAGGTCAAAGACATGAGGAACTTGGGGCGTGACTGCTGGCAGTGCTTCCTGAGGGCAAAGATTACAAGAACAAATAGAGGGTAAAGACATGAGGAACTTGGTGCGTGACTGCCGGCAGTGCTTCCTGCGGACAAAGATATCAAGAACAATTAGAGGGTAAAAACATGAGGAACTTGGGGCGTGACTGCTGGCAGTGCTTCCTGAGGGCAAAGGTATCAAGAACAATTAGAGGGTAATGACATGAGGAACTTGGGGCGTGACTGCCGGCAGTGCATCCTGAGGGCAAAGATATCAAGAACAATTAGAGGGTAAAGACAGGAGGAACTTCGGGCGTGACTGCCGGCAGTGCTTCCTGAGGGCAAAGGTATCAAGAACAATTAGAGGGTAAAAAACATGAGGAACTTGGGGCGTGACTGCCGGCAGTGCTTCCTGAGGGCAAAGGTATCAAGAACAATTAGAGGGTAAAGACATGAGGAACTTGGGGCGTGACTGCTGGCAGTGCTTCCTGAGGGCAAAGGTATCAAGAACAATTAGAGGGTAAAGACATGAGGAACTTGGGGCGTGACTGCCGGCAGTGCTTCCTGAGGGCAAAGATATCAAGAACAATTAGAGGTCAAAGACATGAGGAACTTGGGGCGTGACTGCTGGCAGTGCTTCCTGAGGGCAAAGATTACAAGAACAAATAGAGGGTAAAGACATGAGGAACTTGGTGCGTGACTGCCGGCAGTGCATCCTGCGGACAAAGATATCAAGAACAATTAGAGGGTAAAAACATGAGGAACTTGGGGCGTGACTGCTGGCAGTGCTTCCTGAGGGCAAAGGTATCAAGAACAATTAGAGGGTAATGACATGAGGAACTTGGGGCGTGACTGCCGGCAGTGCATCCTGAGGGCAAAGATATCAAGAACAATTAGAGGGTAAAGACAGGAGGAACTTCGGGCGTGACTGTCGGCAGTGCTTCCTGAGGGCAAAGGTATCAAGAACAATTAGAGGGTAAAGACATGAGGAACTTGGGGCGTGACTGCCGGCAGTGCTTCCTGAGGGCAAAGGTATCAAGAACAATTAGAGGGTAAAGACATGAGGAACTTGGGGCGTGACTGCCGGCAGTGCTTCCTGAGGGCAAAGGTATCAAGAACAATTAGAGGGTAAAGACATGAGGAACTTGGGGCGTGACTGCTGGCAGTGCTTCCTGAGGGCAAAGATATCAAGAACAATTAGAGGTCAAAGATGTGAGGAACTTGGGGCGTGACTGCTGGCAGTGCTTCCTGAGGGCAAAGAGATCAAGAACAATTAGAGGGTAAAGACATGAGGAACTTGGGGCGTGACTGCTGGCAGTGCATCCTGAGGGCAAAGAGATCAAGAACAATTAGAGGGTAAAGACAGGAGGAACTTCTGGCGTGACTGCCGGCAGTGCTTCCTGAGGGCAAAGATATCAAGAACAATTAGAGGGTAAAGACATGAGGAACTTGGGGCGTGACTGCCGGCAGTGCTTCCTGAGGGCAAAGATATCAAGAACAATTAGAGGGTAAAGACATGAGGAACTTGGGGCGTGACTGCCGGCAGTGCTTCCTGAGGGCAAAGGTATCAAGAACAATTAGAGGGTAAAGACAT
This sequence comes from Chaetoderma sp. LZ-2023a, assembly GCA_034401795.1. NCBI lineage: Eukaryota > Metazoa > Mollusca > Caudofoveata > Chaetodermatida > Chaetodermatidae > Chaetoderma > Chaetoderma sp. LZ-2023a. The sequence goes on along the minus strand of CM067365.1, from coordinate 21,693,466 downwards.
GAGGAACTTGGGGCGTGACTGCCGGCAGTGCTTCCTGAGGGCAAAGATATCAAGAACAATTAGAGGGTAAAGACATGAGGAACTTGGGGCGTGACTGCCGGCAGTGCTTCCTGAGGGCAAAGGTATCAAGAACAATTAGAGGGTAAAGACATGAGGAACTTGGGGCGTGACTGCCGGCAGTGCTTCCTGAGGGCAAAGGTATCAAGAACAATTAGAGGGTAAAGACATGAGGAACTTGGGGCGTGACTGCCGGCAGTGCTTCCTGAGGGCAAAGGTATCAAGAACAATTAGAGGGTAAAGACATGAGGAACTTGGGGCGTGACTGCCGGCAGTGCTTCCTGAGGGCAAAGGTATCAAGAACAATTAGAGGGTAAAGACATGAGGAACTTGGGGCGTGACTGCCGGCAGTGCTTCCTGAGGGCAAAGGTATCAAGAACAATTAGAGGGTAAAGACATGAGGAACTTGGGGCGTGACTGCTGGCAGTGCTTCCTGAGGGCAAAGATATCAAGAACAATTAGAGGTCAAAGATGTGAGGAACTTGGGGCGTGACTGCTGGCAGTGCTTCCTGAGGGCAAAGAGATCAAGAACAATTAGAGGGTAAAGACATGAGGAACTTGGGGCGTGACTGCTGGCAGTGCATCCTGAGGGCAAAGAGATCAAGAACAATTAGAGGGTAAAGACAGGAGGAACTTCTGGCGTGACTGCCGGCAGTGCTTCCTGAGGGCAAAGATATCAAGAACAATTAGAGGGTAAAGACATGAGGAACTTGGGGCGTGACTGCCGGCAGTGCTTCCTGAGGGCAAAGATATCAAGAACAATTAGAGGGTAAAGACATGAGGAACTTGGGGCGTGACTGCCGGCAGTGCTTCCTGAGGGCAAAGGTATCAAGAACAATTAGAGGGTAAAGACATGAGGAACTTGGGGCGTGACTGCCGGCAGTGCTTCCTGAGGGCAAAGGTATCAAGAACAATTAGAGGGTAAAGACATGAGGAACTTGGGGCGTGACTGCCGGCAGTGCTTCCTGAGGGCAAAGATATCAAGAACAATTAGAGGGTAAAGACATGAGGAACTTGGGGCGTGACTGCCGGCAGTGCTTCCTGAGGGCAAAGGTATCAAGAACAATTAGAGGGTAAAGACATGAGGAACTTGGGGCGTGACTGCCGGCAGTGCTTCCTGAGGGCAAAGGTATCAAGAACAATTAGAGGGTAAAGACATGAGGAACTTGGGGCGTGACTGCCGGCAGTGCTTCCTGAGGGCAAAGGTATCAAGAACAATTAGAGGGTAAAGACATGAGGAACTTGGGGCGTGACTGCCGGCAGTGCTTCCTGAGGGCAAAGGTATCAAGAACAATTAGAGGGTAAAGACATGAGGAACTTGGGGCGTGACTGCTGGCAGTGCTTCCTGAGGGCAAAGGTATCAAGAACAATTAGAGGGTAAAGACATGAGGAACTTGGGGCGTGACTGCCGGCAGTGCTTCCTGAGGGCAAAGATATCAAGAACAATTGGAGTGTAACTGGAACATGCCCAACTTGTGAAAGTCCAGTGGATGGTTACACACTTTGCTGTGGTAAAATATGAGCTAAATCTGATCAGCAGTTTTTTTAGAAACCGTTAGCTCGGGACACACTAACATGCAAACACATACCTGAATACAATAATCACTTCACCTTCTAATACTAGAATGTATAATTGGCTTGAGATTTACCTTGATTACAGGGGTAGATCTTAACTTTTTATTCCACTAGCCTGTCAGACTAGTGATTTATAAAATACACTAGTCCACAGATAAGCGCGCTAGTCCTACAAAACAGTGCGGTCCGGGCACCCTCCCTCAGACAAAACCCCTCAAAACAAGTAGGTGCTTATTGAATGTCCATTTATAGGCCAAGAGACTGCATTGTTTTAATTTACCACTAAAATGGTTGGCTTGGTTTTCGAGCCAATAATTGGTGGTAAATTTTCTAAAATAGTATTCTCTTGGTTTGCAGATGTACATTTCCCAAGACCACTACAGAAGCCATTTTGGTCAGCTTTAGTGTTAAAGGGTTAAAGTTGTCACGCCCCACTCACACCCCGCCCCCCCACTCCTTCATGTTATTTCCTAAGGCCAGCAAACTGTCAAATTTAGCCATTACAGTTACATGTCATGGTTGGGGTATGGTGTTTGGGATTCATTGCTATTAATCAACTAACTAGTCAGTCATGCCAACCAAATTCTGAATGAAAATATATTTTATATCAAAATTTTTTACATTTTTTATTGAGATGTGTTATGGCGCAAACGCAGTTAGTCTATAGAGATACACTAGCAGTCTAAAGGTGGCATATTGGAAAATGAATACATATTATTGGTATAATGATACTTGTCATTCTGAATTCTGAGATTTGTTTTAAAGGAGGTAAATTTAGATGCCAGTTTGACTGAAAGAAATCGCAGACAGCAATTAATCACTTACAAGTTACTAAGATTGTTTTCAAAATAATTCGCAGAGCTTCAACTATAACATAGATGTATCATTTACATATTATATAACACAGAAGGAAAAGTGTTAACACTCCACATTTTCACTGAGTATTTCTATATTTAGAAGGGGAATTCCAGTTTTTGCTTCCTATTTGATTACGATGGGACTGCAGTATAGAAGTGCTGACAAGATAGGTTATTGCAATTAGAATATTGTTCATTTAATCTTGGCCACTTTTTTACCTATATAATCCCCGGTTAGAAGCGCTAATATTTTGTTTACTGTAATAAGAGAGCAGAACTTTTAATATGTCTGTAAACTAAATCATGTGAAGAGAACTTGCAGTTGTTATTGAGCAAAGTAATACTTTGGCCTACCGAAATTGTTGTAAATTTCATATTAAAAGTTATTGCTATAATTACCTCTCCAACTAAAATAGGTGTGATGAAACTAGTTTTTAGAAATAGTTAGGTATATTTTGCCATATTTAATGACATATTCACAATTGAAAAATCTTCCATCTCCACTCATATGTTATCCTTAATTACAAAATGCAATTTAAGATATGCCTTCATGGAGATTCAGTGTCTGGAAGACAAATTCGAAATTGTTGCAGCCTGCTCTGTGACTAGTGTGTTGATTGATCGGAGACATATAATGAATGAAACTCGGGAAATATTTATCATTCATGTCTTGTGGGATCGCCTTTGATATGAACTCAATCACCTCGTAAGAATTTATTGGTCAATTATTTCTTTCCAAAATGAAATTGCGGGTAAAATATTTGAGGGGATCGAAAATCAGAAATTATGGTAGCCCATTTTAGGTCGCCAAGAAATATATAAGGCGAGCTCGCTCATGGCGAACACGTTCAGCCGTTCGCCATAACAGCACAGGCCTTCTTCTGATCTCGAACATTCTTTTAGAGTAATATGATGCCCGACCACCACAGTACATAAGATGTGCCATATTTATACTGTGAAGTGTCGTAAAAATGAACTTCTTATCTCGAACAATGACCTGGCAACATAAGATGTGTAAAATTTATATTGTGAAGTATCTAAAAAACGAACCTCTTATTATCTCAACAGTTCGGTTTAGATTCTGCTAAGCTTAACTGTTTAATGGTCAGATTTGGTCAAGAAAATCCAATTATTTGCTTATTGAATGTCCATTTGCAGACCAAGGACTATTTTTGAAAATTTACCACTGGAATGACTGGCTCAGTCCATAGGACCACTGCAGAGGTCAGTTTTGGCCAGCATGACCATTAGAGGGTTAAAGGTGGTCACAAACGAGAACTAGATTTTAATAAATAACGTCAAAAAAAAGATTTCCACCACCCACCCCCACCAACCACAACAAAAATATTGGTTAAAGTCATGAATTTTGACACACCATAAATGTCACAGTATGACATCATTGCATGAATCGTCGGCATCCATGCGGATTCAGATTATGCCACACATGTTATATTAGAAGTAATTAGAGCATCTTTGAGGGACTGATCAACCGACAGATTGACATACACTAGGTGCAAGTCAAATACAACTAAAGATACAGTAGTTAAAGACGTTCACTGCTACAGATGGCTGAATAAGTCAGATGCGGTAAAAAGTGAATGCATACTTTTGACTACATCTGAAAATACGATACAAGGTTTACGTATGGCATATTCCAGTCTGAATAGATAGACATATAACATAACATTAGTATTCTCTTAAATGTTTAACGATCAAGATTTGCCAAGAAAATTACATTCTATTGCTTTGAGTGAATGTCCATTTGCAAAACCAATAGACGACTATCTTTGAAAATTTAACATTCAAATGACTAGCTTGCTTATCGAGCCAGTCGTTCCAATGGTAAAGTTAAAAAAATAGTCTTCGCTTAGTCTGCAAATCTATATTCCTCAAGACAACTGTGAGCCCATAAACAACGGGGGTTTAAACTTAATGTCCATTTGCCGAGCAAGAAAAGACTATATTTCAAAATTTACAACTAGAATGACTGGCTCTATAACCGAGCCAGTCATTCCTGTGGTAAATTTTCACAAAGTCTTCTCTTGCTCTGCAAATGGACAATTTCTGAGAAAAATAAAATTTTCTTGAACACATTCAAGGGCTAAAGACCACTACAGATGCAATTTGTGGCCAACTTGACCATTAAAGGAATACTATAGATCCAAGACAATCTCATTCTCGTCTTACCTGCCTGCGTTACCGTGACAGCAGACGCTAGCTGGTGATTATTTAGACTAGGTGTGTGTCGATGTGCGGGTTGAGGAGACATGGTGAGCTGCTGTTGTTGTGAGGCGTTTGGCTGATGTTGATGCGCCACACTATGATTGGTCGTATTTAAGTGATTCGTAGTACTTGACACACTTGTATTACTACTGCTGCTATTATTGTTATTGGTACATGACTGAGTCTGGCTCACTGATGACGCAGCCGATCCCAATACCTGTCAAGATAAACATAGGTTATAATATTAAAAGGTCTTCTGATGCTACAACATCAAATTAAATTCTAATTTTAAATTCTTAATTTAGTGGAAAGAGAACCTTGGTGTGCCTTTGGAGTGCACTGTTGCAAGAAAGGCTTTGTATTTTGAAATCAAGATGCTCTCTGAGGATATTGCCTGCATTTTCTAGGTAAATATGGACCTCAAGTTGCCTATTACTTACAACCATGAATAAGTAGTTCAGAAACTAGCCTAAAACATGGCAGAGTAGTTCAGCATAGTACAGAGTGGTCAGGCCATCCAAAATCAGAACAGTGCTTTTGAGGAAGTGGTTTTGAGAAATGACCAATAGTATGTCAAGAAGACTATTTTTGGAAATTTACTACTAAGATATCTGACTCGATAACCGATCCATTATTCTATTGGTAAAATTAAAAATAAAGTTGCTCTTGGCCCACAAACTGATATTCAGTAAGCAAAATTTTTTAATTTTCTGGACCGAACTTGACAAATGAAATATTAGAAAATACTGGTGAGGAACATAAGGTGGGCTCCATATAACAGGTACTTTTTATAGACAGTGTAGTGGGACCCATTTCTAGCTATGCCACGCCCATTTCTAGCTATGCCAGACCCATTTCTAGCTATGTCACACCCATTTCTAGCTATGCCACGCCCATTTCTAGCTATGTCACACCCATTTCTAGCTTTGCCATGCCCATTTCTAACTATGCCACACCCATTTCTAGCTATGCAACACCCATTTCTAGCTATGCCACACCAATTTCTAGCTATGTCACCCCCATTCCTAGCTATACGACGCCCATTTCTATCACTGCCACACCCATTTCTAGCTATGTCACACCCATTCCTAGCTATATCACGTCCACTTCTAACAATGCCACACCCATTCTAACAATGCCACACCCATTTCTAGCTATGCCACACCCATTTCTAACAATGCCACACCAATTCCTAACAATGCCACGCCCATTTCTAGACAAGCTCCAACCACATTGTAGCTGTGTAAGTGTGTTTGAATCTAATTGAAACTCTGAATCCTGAATAATTAAAATTTTAAGGTAAGTATATTTAACTAAGCTGCTGAATAATTTCAAACTAAATTCGACTGGGGTATGTTGCTGCCATATAGGTCCCAGTCAAATTAGCTTTAAAATATTCACCAGAATGTTTATTAAATTGTAAATTCATCAAAGACATAAAATCATCTAGACCTTTCAATTTTCTTGATGGACGTATGTCATTTTGAATGTGGCATCAGCTAGTATGTGAGGTATTTGATTATTACATTAGATATTTGAATACTCAAATATGGGGGATTTCAAACTGAAAACTGGGGTTCTCAGGCAATTTTTCTCATCCATGCCAAAATTAGAGGGAACCATGAACTTATAACTATGAATTATGGTGGTCTAATCATACACATTGTAGGTATATTTGTTCAAAATGTATAAAATTAATTAGTTTTTAAGGGGATGCTAATCTTATCTCAGATCTTGTATTGTATCGTTAGGTCATGGTTGAAGGATTCCATATCATTCATACACTGTCACATTCCCATATCTGTATTACAATTATCTGCTTTGTAATGTCGCGTAAATCTTGAACAGTGATCGCCACCATTTTGTCTCCTCAAGCGATAGTGTGTGATGTCATGCAAGTGCCAATGCATTACATTCTTTATTACGTTATACTTATCCCGTTGAATATTTTGAAACTAATTTGACTGGAAGTCAAATTAGTTTCAAAATATTCAACAGCTTACCTGTATGATTGTTTTTATATGAAATTGCCAAACTATAGCTGGCACCTCTATGACCAAGTGTATATACCGAGGCGGGCGCCTTAGGATTTTTCTGATTAGTTGAAATGTAAATCATGACAGCCATCATAAGCTGTAGAAATGTACCAATATTTAGCTACTAAAGCCTGAATATCTTTCTTTAGCTGCATGATAAAAAGCTTAAAATTACCTACATAGTTTATGAGTGGCATATTAGATCACCTGAATAGCTATTAAGAAATGGGGTTAGTTATCCTTTAACAATCAAGATTTTCAAGGGGTCCCATGAGACCCACTGCCACAACTTTTGGGGGTTCCAAGCTGCATTTTGGGGGTATATATATATCATTAAAAGGCCCTGTATGAGAATCCCATGGATTGCTTAAATAAGAGACAAACAACATTACACATATTAAACCTTACCATTCTGATGTCAATATTCTCTCTTTTACTGCATAAATAGCAAAGAAACTTTTCCAACAATTTTGGTGGATGATGTTGCTGTCTATGAGAGTACAATCTTCCACCAAAATTGCTGAAAAATGAACACCAGCTCATCTTTAAATATAAAATTTAAATATTTTGACATCAGAGTGATAAGGGTTAATGTATAAATAGCCATGACACACCAGATGAACAGCAGCCATACCTGTGGCGCTACAGTCAGCAACTGGCCTGTCTGTCCCACCGAGCCCGTCAGCAGTGAAGGCAGTCCAGCAATCTGATTGGCTGAAATTGCTGTACTGAGATTTTGAGCGACGGAAGCGGCTGCTGCGGCTGCTGAGTTTGAAGACTGTACATTGTTTGATTGGTGTGCTGCTTGAGGTTGTAGTGCTTGTGCTGCATTATGTTGTGGTGCTGTGGTATGCATCTGCTGAGAACCGCTACTGCTGCTAACTGGAGAAGCTTCAAGAAAAGTTTAAATACAATTTTAATTTAATTGTCAAACTGCTACAAGCCACAGAGCAATAATTTCAAGGGACAGTAACTCTGGAGTTGATGAATATTTTCAAGACAATATGCCTGAAAGGTGTTGGTTGATTAGCATTCAGTCAAATTGTTTTCAAGATATTAAGCAGGTGAAGAGTTATGGCCCCTGGGAAATGTTGTCTGCAAAATTCAGCAGTCAGATTGGGACATTTAATAAGCGTGATATTTTATGGATAATATATTCACAAACTTAACAATTTCCTACAAGAAAAGACAATAAATGATTATTCACCAGGTACGGTACAGCTCAGAGTTAACTTAACATACAATGCGTCTGCAATGCGTGCATGACGCGTACATAGCGGGTCTATTTTAAAATAATGGATGCATCACTTTCCCGTTGTGAACGGTAAAACAACGCGGTGTGAAAGTAAAGCAAATGGGTTGGAAACAGTTTGACAACGCGTCAGAACTTATTACACAACGCATTTATGATATTGGCTAGACAAGTCGTTTGAAATCTGATAACGTGAAACGCGTTCATAATTACGCCGCGCTGATATAACGACATTATGCAAGTCGACCAAGAAGGGCAAACAATTACTCGGGCATACACACATTATGCAATTATATTTTGCCAGGGTACCGTAAATTTTCGCGAAATTCCTGTCATGATTTTAGGGGGTAGCCTCACTCAATGTTGAATAATTGGCAGTATGTCGCATTATCAGTTCCGATACAGCTGCCTGGTAATGTAAACATTCCATTCTTACCGAACAAAATGAACCCGGTTACTTATTCACTGCCTAAATTCACCACTAATGAGAAATGCCTCGCGTGACTGTCCTGGTTCCTGAGTGAGGCAACAACAATGTGTTATACTCGGCTACATTACATTGCAATATAGTGAATCCGAAAGCTACCGAATGTCACAAAAAGAAAATCATTAAATCACTACGGGCGTTTTATTTCTGCGAAAAGCCAATGAGATATCGGTACATGTTACAGCTTTAGGGGCGCATAGTATTTCATAACTAGCCCTGAACTAGTCTTTTTTCGTGTAGAGCAGCGATGGGGATACTGCGGTAGCAGACATGAAGCTGCTAATTTGTGTGTCATATTATCAATAAAAACCAGACCATCTGCATGTTTTAATAAAAAGCGTCTACATTAGTCGAGCATTGGTACACAAAGCTATATTTTGACATCTTTAAGTCATAATTTTGTGTTTTATTGCTGTCTGTTCATCGCGAACACAGGTGATGCGTAGAAGTGATAATGAAGTTGCTTACAGACAATTTTCACTATGATTAACCTATGTCAAATCTTGCCAGTAGGCATGTTTCGCTGCGCTGGATGTTTATAAAAGTTAAACGCGAAACGAACCGATGCTTACGATTCTTACACTAGATGCAAGACATTCAGGGGCGCAAAACGTTCAGGGGCACATCGTTACATTAATTCTCAACCGGGAATCATGATTTTGTGTTTCGTAATATTTAAAATTTTGATTTTTCATATTGTCCCGCTGTCTTTTTTAGGAAAACTTTCCATATTTACCTCTGCCCCTTCTAGGAAATGCAATGTACCACTAAGTTTGATTGGATCCCGGGTAGTTGGAGCCGTGGAGTTGGTATGTACGCCGGGTATTACGCAATGCATATATGAATCTTTTAAACGCATTTAAAATTTGGCGTCTGTCCCATTTTGCTTTTAACAACGCATTTGCCACTATCTCTGGGGGACATCAAACAAGTTCAAACTTGCTTATTTACGCATTTAATGCTTGTTCTCAATGCATATATTTATTATTTTAAATGCATCAAAAAAATTAACTAGATGCGTTGCGAAAGCATTGTGTTTTTAAACCCGATGTGTTGGAAACAGCCCTTCAATGCACCATGCACGCATTTCAGACCCGTTCGTACGTTAAGTTAACTCTGAGCTGTACTGTACTCAAAGAATGGAACATAAAAGGGTGGTCAAGAGATTTTCAAAATTTACCACTGGAATGACTGCTGGTGGCTATATTGTTATTAAAAAGATCTACACTTTAATGCAAATTATTTCATGTAATTTACTGCAGGGTGAAATTATTGGCATGCAATATGATATTTGGACCTAGGACAAGATGGGTGTTGGGGCTTGTGGGAGGGGGCACTAGCAGCAGAATGGAAGATGAGAATAAATAGACATTTTAAAGGCTTAAATTGTAGGCCTAGATGTAATGAAGCGAATTAAATCTTAACATATGATGATTTCATTCTGTACAAATTATTATAATCTTTTTAGTTGTGAATTTGAAATAGGGACTCGTGTCTCTAATTCATTTTCATAAATTAAAAGATTATTTAAATTCATACGTGATGAAATCATCATATGTTAAGACTTATTTCGTTTCTTTACATCTAGGCCCACAATTAAAGCCTCTAAAATATAGAATTTTAACAATTTATTTTTCAAGCATTCTGCTGTGAATATGTACCTTTAACGTTTTATTACCTGTCTGTGGTATTGACATGTTGATGGGTGTGGCGAGACCTTGAATACTGGCAAGATTGGTCGCTATTAACTGACCATTTGACGTTGTTAACAACTGTATCTGCTGGTTACCACCCGTTGCCAAGGAGACAGGTATGCTAATAAACTGTTGTGACCCATTAGCTGAGAAGAAAAGGAAAGAACAATATTTTAGAAAAACTAATCAATGAAAAATGAAATCCTGACACTGCATCTCACCCCAAGTGCAGGGTTTAATTTCGTTCAAAGATTATGCCAGGACAAGAAAATAGTGGTAAATTTTAAGTTTTTCAAGGGCGATAACTCTGGAGAATAAGGATGAAATTCTTCGAAATGGAATCATAGCTCTGCTTCTTCAAAGCAACAAAAGAATTCATAGGTTCAAAATTCTTCGAGATCTGGTACGAACAATACAATTTTGACTAATTTTAGGGGAGATAATTCTGGAGAATATCGATAGATTTCATAGATTCAGAATCACAGCACTGTGTATTGAAGCAATAGGGAAATCGAAAAAAGATTGCGAGCATATCCTCAAAGCTTTTGGTTCTATGGTTGAATCTTGACAGATCGTCGTACGTGAGTGACGTTTAGCATAACATTTCCGATAACAAATGTATTATTTTATATTTCTGGTGCATGATCGGAGGCATGTTTGGCATTTAGATATTTAGTTTTGGCTTATGATTTCTTCTTGTAAGCTCAAGTAAACTATGAAATATCGGCAACTTTTCACGCAAACGAAAAATGGGTTACGTGAAAAACCGCAGCGTAACCTGAACGCGTTCGCACAATTTGGACATCCCTGATATTCCAAGCAAACGTAAAGTTATCGAAAGAAAACCCATGTGTGTGTGTGAGACGGATGCACGCATGGACGGACTGATGCACGGATGGAAGCGAGAACATAATTATGTCACACGTAGGCTGACGAGCCTGATGTCACAATCAGAATGTATAATGAATTCTGTATCTACATGTAACTCCGTTAAGAATATTAAAACATCTGTCAAGTGTACGAATCGTAATGATGGATTTACTATTTAATAAAAAATTTTCCACATGCAGAAACAGCAACCATTCATAATTGGTCTCAACAGTGCAAAACATGGGCGGAGCTTAGCTAGAAATTGGCGGGGCATATCTATAAATGGATGCTTCTGTTAATTTCATGACTTCTCCTACCTGTGGAGACAGGAATCAGCAGTTGTTGAACCGGTATTGATGTGCTTGTCCCGCCCGATAGAGTGGCGATTGTCGCAGCGTTGGCACCGGAACCAATGCCACCCGCAAGCACTGTAGCCATAGGCTGTGCTGCCTGCATCCCGGGTTGACTTGCGAGGAAGAATTGCGGGGTGGCCACCTGCGGTTGCCCAAAGAGCTGATGAGCAGCAGGACTTGATAGTGCACCTGGTCAATTAAAGGAATGGAAAAATAAAATAAAATGATTAATTAAAAGCAATTACTAGCTCTAGTAGTCTTTAACTTGCACCCAATGGACCTTTCCAGTTTTAGCTCTCCGAACATCTCTAGCTAAGCTCCACCCTCACCGCGCATGTGTTGCGATCGATCGATCCATGAACTCCCCAGCTATCAATTTCCAGAAAACTATACACGTAAGCTGTTGAATAATTTGAAGTTAATCTGACTTAATATTCAACAGCATGCAAAGGCATACAATTCGTACACCAACATTTAGTCTGTCACCAATTATGCATTCTTGAACTTATCTACGTCGTTCATGATCTCATTGTTCATGATGTCACCCTACACATCACGTAGTTGATTATGACATCAGATGATGGATGGATAAATTGGAAAGCTCAATTAGTGATGTTGCTGACGCTTTGCGCTACGCCGCGTGGCTATAGGCGCTGATGTAGCGATTATCTCGCTTCAGTTAATTCATTGTTGATCATTTTGAGAACATTATATTTCAGTCACTGTTTCTGCTGGAATCAACACGTTTCGGTGAAAATGTTTTCAAAAGACACTGCTGGTACATACTGAATATTTTGGAATTTGTGTGACTGAAAGTAGGTTACAATGTATGTCGCTGGAAACAAGGGCTTTCAGTTAAATTGTTTGAAAATTAGAGTGTTATGCTAGGATGTAGTGGCTAATCAATTTAAAGTATATATAACTGAGATTACATGTATATGATTGGCTCTAGAGTGTATTATTTATTCCATCGGTATACACTAGGGCTGTGCGGTTTTGATAAGACCACAACCGATGATGGTGTTGGCCATAAATCTGGTTTTAACCGGATATCCGGTTTATTGGCTGAAAATATTTCCAGTTTTCGTGAAAAGAAAATTCGCAATACCACGAAAATAGAATGTGTTTAGTGGTAGACTTAAATCTGTAGCTACATGTATAGTATCTGATGCAATTTTAGAGGATATAGTGAAATCATTACTTAAATTGCTTTAAAACATTAGATTTTGCGCTTTTAAATTCATCGCGATATGTCATTTCGAGTTCTTGCACAATCTGTCATATATTAGATTCCTAGACAATTAGCAATTCGTATACCCCCCTCTAGGATAACGCGTAGAGATACATTGCCAAATTTACTGTGGCTTTTAGTGGCCATTCAAGCGGTTCATGGAGCAGAAAATATGTTTTTGGATGACTAAACTAGTTAGAAAATTTGTAGAGCATTCGCTACAGATACTACTCGATAGTTAGTCATTTCAGGTCTTGGAAACACCGAGCCGGTGATAAATTCTGAAAGATGGCAGACCTAATTAGACTGTTACACAGCCTCCATTTTGGAGACCAGTGAGATTCATGAGAAGCATTATGCAAATGTATATAATATAAAGACTAGTTCCCGATAGCCTACGCTTACACACGCTATGTCGAATTTAGTTACAGACATCGTAATACTGCCACGTGGTACAAATCTGCATATCGTATATGCCTGAACATGCGTAGTAAATCAAATTTATTGATCTAATTAATCGGATACGTGTAATCAAACTCGGCCGTATTATACTATTTACTAGCATACAGTTTCCGCGAAAAAGGAATTCATACGTATTTTAATATAGATCATAAGTGTGATTTGGAAGGACTTGGTTTAAAACTGTATCAGTTGTAAGCTGTAAAAGTTGTTTTCCGGCGCCAATAATGTATATCGACCTGCGTCGAGTGTTAATTATGTCGTCCAACATACGTCGAGCCAGCTCCTGAACATTCACGAGAAACTACTCTTGATCGCCCGAGCGATTAGACAAATTCAATCTCAACTTACTTTGGCAGGTTAGATCACATCCCGGGTTTAGAGTCCCGGATGTGCGTTCAGAATTCATAATAGACATAGATATCAGAAACACTAGATCACTTATGATGTGCTTTCAAGCGTGTACGTGTATTATAGAATTTAATAAAACGTTAGCAGATTATAATTTCTGAACGTATGTAGCAATACGATCTAGCAACATTCTCCTGTTACGATACTGCGTAGGTATGGTTTTATTTCAGATTTTATTTCGCAAATAGATAAAATTAAAGCAAATTTATACAATCAGTGTTATATATTATGATATATCCTTAATTATAAAACTGGATTTTTAAACATACACGTTTGTACGGTTGTCAAATTATGTCACCGGTTTTCGAACCGTCATGCTTAAAAATCCGAAGACGGTTCAAAATCTGGATAACCACACAGCCCTAGTATACACCAGAGCACACAGCTGACACACAACGGAACGTGTAGGTCCAGCAACATTACTAACTGGTTCCCATCGGAGTGATATAAACGGTATTTAGCTGCTTTTTTCAAATTATTCCTATATATTTGCTTATTATATACATGTAGACGTTAACATTCAACAGAATAAAATATCCCATAAAATCTAAGATTTTCACCCCAAAAAATTGACCAAACAAAATTCCGAATTTAAACAAGATTCTGAATTGAAGTTATAGAATCCGCCATAGAATCCTTCCAGCCAAATTTGGTTGACATTCATAAAGCTGTTATGGTTTGACAAGTTCCGGTAAATTTTTCATAAAATTTCAAGACTTCCACCCCAAAAATTGACCAATCAAAATTCAGGATTTAGAATCGTCAAGCCAACTATGGGTGAAATCTGTCAAACTGTTAAAAAGAAATGATTTGATGGATGGACGACGGACGGACGAATGCCGGATGGCCACCATGGCATAAGCTCACTTGGCCCTTTAAAAAAAAATATACGAATTTATATTCGTTCTAGGCAATTTTATTTCATAAATTTTGGTTGGACCCTTCTATGCTTCTGAAGTCACTCATTAGAAAACCAGTTCACCCAAACTAGGTCACTGGACCAATCAACACATCAGGCTCTCTTAAACAGACATGATTCAGTTTTTTCTATAGATAACGTTTCTAGAGTTTCACAACAATCAGCCAAACTGTTTCAGAAACATTCATAGGTTTTAATAAATTAGCGCAAAATCCAAGATGGCCATATTCTCGAATTGACCAATCAGCTTTATTTGTCTAATCTTGACTGATATATAAGGATGTTTCCTGCCCAATCTGATTGAATTCGGTGAAGTAGTTTTCAAGAAGTTGCTTAAGGTAAGAGCTGATGACAGACAGATAGAGGACAGCTACCATGGCACAAATTCACTTACCCTTTCATGCTGATGATGTATTCTTAAAGAACTACTTACTGAGGCCAGAATTAGCAACAGCATCCTGTTTCAGATCATTGATGTGACTGATCATTGTCGCATCATTCACAGAGGGTACTGTCATGAATAGGGTATCATGAAGACTTGCAATCGCTGTCTGACCGGCGCTGGCTGCCATGGAAACTGATGGCATCGTGAACACTGAACTCGAAGCTGCCAATGGCGACTGCGTGCTTGTTGCTGACAGCATAACATCCTGTAATGAAAAAGATTAAACACGTTAAATAGTGGATTGTCTTTGAGGGCTAAGTCACCTAGATATATTTTTCCTATAAATTCAAATCCATTTTAGAAAGTGAAAGTTTACTTTTATAATAATCTGTTTAACACTTTAAGATGTTTAAGTCTTATTAAATTTTTTCAAGAAAATATCAATTTTCTCAAAGAAAATGTCAATTTGCAGATGAAGAAGATTATTTTTGCAAATTTACCACTGGAATGACTGGCTCGATTATCGAGCCAGTCATTCCAGTTGTAAATTTGCAAAAATTGTTTTCTCTTTCCTGCAAATTGACATTTCTAAAGACCATTGTGGAGGCTGTTTTTAGCTGATATGAGTGTGACGAGGTGACCTCAAGAAAGCACGACTCGTTAGTCTAAATCAAGAATGGACCTGTGGAAGCTAAAGATTTTGGCTAAGGACAAGACACAGTGGGCAAAAGCGAAGGACAGATTGCAGCTGCAGGATGTTTCTACTATGACAGCCACAGAATACAGTAATCATACATACCGCACACTCTATTAGTACCTAATCCGAAGAGGTTTCCATGCTCAGTTATTTAATAATGACGTTCTCGTCAGTTGCGCACTGAACATACGATTTCGGTTCTCCCGCGACGATGTCTTTTGAAACACCCAATCTGTACTAGTTTTCAGGAGTAACTCTAACCCATGTTACGCATACGCCCACTGCACTACCATTCTGAGGGCATGCATGCACAGCGACATCGACAAGTTACCGCCCCACTATACTGGCTAATACAGAAACCAAAGCAATAGGTAACCTTTTCAGCTCAGGCTTTCAGAACATCTGTTGAAATAATTGGCAAGGCATCTAGAAAAGACTGTCTTCCCTTCTATTTCATTTACCATTATGGGATCTCGATTCTGCAATGGCCGCTCGCAAATTTAGCACATTTCGAGTTGTGCTCTAAAACCGTTACACAGGAAGGCTATTCAGAAAGAATCCCATTCCCTTATGTTCGTCCTCTTCTTTTTCTCTCGCGGACCTACTGCACCTTTAAAGGTAGCTATAAGCCAGCCAATAGGTTATTAACCCTTTACTGGTTAGAGTTGGTAAAAAAAAAATCAAAATATTTCCTTATTGAATGTCCATCTGCAGCTAAGGAGAATATTTTTGCAAATTTACCACTGGTCAATGACTGGCTCGCTTATCGAGCCAGTCATTCAAGTGGTAAATTATCAAAAATATTAATTTCTTTACCTGAAGATGGACACTCCTCAAGACCACTACAGAGGGCGGTTTGAACACTAAAGGGTTAAACTAGGCCCCCGACTTAGAGCATCCCACCCCTTTGTACTCTCACTTTCACTTGAAAGGCTCCCTCTATCATGTTTATTACCTGGCAGACATATAGTGCTTCAGATCACTGGACAACACAATTGCCGGAATTCAATAAGGAGGTTTAAGCCCGGTTTAACATAAACCGGGTAATAAATCACAAAGTAATCGCATTGTTCGTTTTATAGATAGAGGGATACATGTAGCATTCGCCTTTCATTGGATACAAGCTAGGTCACACCCTGCGCAATACATGGGCCTAAATCCCCAAATATGCTCATCCCTTCTATTTGGGCGGGGCATCAAAAAGCCCCTCCCACTTCTGAAGGATGCCCACACTTTGGTATTTTGGCCCCTCCATTGAAGGGTGTGTGGTCTGGGTCTCGACTAATAAAATTGGGAGGCTATCATCTTATCTTTGAAACTAACATTACAATTACTTTGTGATTTGTTACCAGGTTTAGGCTAAACCAGGTTTAAACCTTATTGAATTCCAGCCAATAGGTTTACAATAAACCCACGGCATGACATTTTAGACAATACAACAGCCCTGACTGGAGTCATTAATGAGAGATGACAGCACTGCTCACTCAGCTAGCTGGACAATGACATCTCATATAACAGATCTCCAATATGCCTGCCCGGTAAAAGATGCATACAGCACAGAATATCACCATTTAATGCTCGAATTTGGTGAAGAGAATCTAAAAGTTATCTTTAGTTATTGAATGTCCATTTGCAGGTCAAATTATTTTTGAAAATTTACCACTGGAATGACTGGCTCGCTTATCGAGCCACTCATTCCAGTGGTACATGTATGTAAATTTGTAAAAATGGTATATTCTTGGTCTGCAAATGCACATTTCTCAAGACTACTGTACAAGTCAATCATGAGTGCTAAAGTGTTAATAACTTTTGAATGTATCTGTAATATTCAGCTTTCATGAGGGACTTTGGACATGTTGTACCCGAACCTCTGATCCAGTTTTCAAAAGGTCTGGAAGGCTCTACATGTTTCCCATCGGAGAGATGAGGATACTATTTAAGTTACCCCAGTGTTTTGATGGGGGTATAGGTTGTTACCACATACGCAAACGTTGCGAGGGAAATATATTTGTTTGCATGTGTGGTACCAGCCTGTACCCCGACCAAAACACTGGTGTAACGAATTTATTACCCCTCACATGTCAGCATAAGAGAGATATTTTATCTTAACTTATATTGCCCATTTTCAGAATACAACAACACATATGACGTCATTTTTCAGAATGCATTAGCGCTTATGACATCATGACCTTCCTGATTGACACGTGATAATTAATCTGAGCATTAAAACCAAAACATGATGTTCGCGCGAGGGATACAATGTAGTATTGCCCTCGCGTGAGGGAAATACCAGATCATACATCCCTGATCTTAATCAATCAAATAACAACATTTGGTCATGTGACATGGCTGAGGGATAACAAGAGGCCCAAGGGCCTGTGATGCTCACCTGGACCATTAGCATTTTATACATGTGCATTTAAATATACATGAATCTTTACATTAAACAGATGCCAGATGGCCACTGGAAAATCGATCAATCCAAATTCTAAATAGAAAGTCCAGATTCTAGCACTGTAGGATCATCAAAGTCAATGTTTAAAATCTGCCAACTTGGTAAGATGTGTTTTGACAATTTCCAGTAAATATTTCATTAAAAAATCATGATTTTCACCCAAAAGATTGACCAATCAAAATTCTGAATACAGCATCTGGAGCCTACTCACATAGGATCCTTCCAGCACAATTTTGTTGAAATCCTTGAAGCGGTTAAGAAAGAGATGCATTTTGACAATTTCCGGTAAATATTTCATAAAATCAAAGATTTTCACCCAAAAAATTTATCAATCAAAATTCTGAATAAATATTCTAGAGCCTACCACAATAGAATGCATCTAGTCAAATTTGGTTGAAATATGTCAAGCAGCTAAGGAAGAGTAGCATTTTGACCATTTCCGGTTGATTTTTCATAAAATCTAAGATTTTCACTCAAAAAATTGATCAATCAAAATTCTGAAAAGAAGTTCTAGACCTACCACCATAGAATGCATCTAGTCAAATTTGGTTGAAATATGTCAAGCAGCTAAGGAGGAGTAGTATTTTGACCATTTCCGGTAGATTTTTCATAAAATCTAAGATTTTAACCCCAAAAATTAATCAATCAAAATTCTGAAAAGAAATTCGACACTCTACCACCATAGAATGAATCTAGTTAAATTTGGTTGAAATATGTCCAGCAGCTAAGGAAGAGTAGCGTTTTGACCATTTCCGGTTGATTTTTCATAAAATGTGAGATTTTCACCCAAAATATTGATCAATCAAAATTCTGAAAAGAAGTTCTAGACCTACCACCATAGAATGCATCTAGTAAAATTTGGTTGAAATATGTCCAGCAGCTAAGGAGGAGTAGCATTTTGACCATTAACGGTAGATTAAAAAAAAGATTTTCACCCAAAAAATTGATCAATCAAAAATCTGAAAAAAAGGCCGGAGGGTAGCAGCTTAGGATCATTCCAGCCAAATTTGGTTGAAATCGGTCAAACCGTTAAGAAGACGCGATTTGATGGACGGATGGCCGATGGACGGCCGCCATGGCATAAGCTCACTTGGCCTTTCAGGGCAGGTGAGCTAATAATGTTATTGCCTCCATTTCATCACAACACGCAGTTGGGTGACCTTGCCTTTAACTTCATCTGTATCTGATAGATGTACATAGACATGATGGATAAACTCTGCCCTGCTTTCCGCCAGGGTATTGTTCATGAAGAAATTCTCATTCTTGTAAATTCTTTCAGCTACACGTATAATTAGGTCATCACAAGACTTTTTCCTTGTCTACGATGTCTGCATACTCCATCCCTAATTGTAGGCCCGGTGTAGACACCGCAATCATATGGTCACCTTACATAAACAATTTGGCTGAAATGCGCCATCTCTGACAGTCTCTCCCACCCACCCAACTGCCCTCAACCACAACCTGGGCATGCTGGGGGTATAAACTAATGCGAAGGTCTTTCAATCCACAATCAAAGGAGTAAATTGCAAGGTACCATAATATCCCATCGTTTTTTCAAAACGTGTGGGGATAATAATTTAACGGCACATAAAATGTTCATGGACATGAATTGATATTACGGGTATATCATACCCGGCTGACACATAGATATATACGCTGTGCATCCGCCAGGATAGTTCACCTGCATTGGCTAATTTTTCTACTTGCAATTGTACTTGTATGTTTGACAGTGTAACAAGCCTAAATTTCGATCAGCATCTAACGTCTAATGGTCAAGGCCAGTATTTACTGATCAAGACTGGTCAACTACTTGTAAATTGAGATTTTTCCCTGCGAGGCATGTCAATGGACCTTTCCAGTTTTATCTTTGCCCTGTCCCTCCCTAGCTAAGCTCCATCCACACCTCGTTCGTGTTGGGATCGCTCAATCACTGAACTCCCTGACTATCAATTTCCAGAAAACTATACAAGTAAGTTGTTAACTATTTTGAAACTAATTTGACTCGGTGATGTTGCTGCCTATGGCAGCAACAGCGCCCAGTCAAATTAGTTTCAAAATATTCAAAAGAATGTTTACTAAATGGTAAAGACACACAATTCATACAACGTGTCAGACTATTAAACACAGACTAAATCGATGATGGATGGAAAAACTGGATAGGTCCATTTACACACCAACAGATGGTGATCAATGAAAATTTATCACTTGGATGCCTGGCATGGTTATCAAGCCACCAATGTGGCACATTTTCAAAAATATACTTCTTTTGGTCTACAGATGAACTATACATGAACATGTAAAAACCTTATGTAATTTATGCAATAATTATTTTTTGTTGGGTATAAGCTATTAGTATTACTGTGCAATCATGTTACTCATACAAAACAATCATTTATAGGACTAGAAGGATTATCGAGTCAGTCATCCCAGTTGCAAATTTTCAAAAATGATCTTATATTGCCATTCAAATGGACATTTCCCATGAACACTGGCCAGGCCAGTTTTGGCAGGCTTGCTCCTCTTTAGGGTTAAGTGCTTTTGTCTCATTACTGTATCCTTCTTCTGTGAGATAGACATGTTTTGACATATCTATCGCAGTTTTAATATAATCGCTGGACGGGGGAAAACACATAATTCATCATTTATCATAGGAAACACAGCAGCCATACCCACGCCTCCTCATCCAGATGCCAGTGAGCGAACGACAGACAATTTGGGAAACGTGGCACACATTAATATTTCCCTCTACAGCTCCGAGAGTCATGATAGTCACACATCAACCCGCTCATTGGCAAATTCCAATTCAACGCGGACAAAATTACATGCCACTTATTGATCCGAGGTCTCGTTTCCATAGTAACGGCAAGAAAACTTCCATCGGAAGCCATCTGATTAAAGCTTTGTAGGAATTTCTAATACCATGGCCTGTCAGGGGGCAGTTATTCTCAAGAGGATTAGAAATTCGGTACGAGTTGAATATGTGATTGGCTGGAGTTTCCTTCTCATCACAGCACGACGTTTGTTAGACATTTTTTTACAATATAAAAAAGCTTTATTGGAGAAAAGGTCGATAGAATATGATGGGATTCCATATGAAGCAATATAATATATCCTGAAGCTGTCATGCTTACGATGCTCGAATCTTGAGTCAAAATGGGCGGAAAATCAATTTTCTTTATTTTTAAATGCTACTGAGCATATAACCTGTATTTGGTTTGATGTAAATTATGGAAATAACTAACCGCGATATGAATTATATAAGAACCAGGATAAATCCATATCTGGATGATATATGGAACAGGTAAATCCATATCTGGATGACATAAGCAACAGAGTAAATCCATATCTGGATGACATAAGGAACAGGGTAAATCCATATCTGGATGATATAAGGAATAGGATAAATCCATGTCTGGATGATATAAGGAACAGGGTAAATCCATATCTGGATGATATAAGGAATAGGATAAATCCATGTCTGGATGATATAAGGAACAGGGTAAATCCATATCTGGATGATATAAGGAACAGGGTAAATCCATGTCTGGATGATATAAGGAACAGGGTAAATCCATGTCTGGATGATACAAGGAACAGGGTAAATCCATATCTGGATGATATAAGGAACAGGGTAAATCCATATCTGGATGATATAAGGAACATGGTAAATCTATATCTGGATGATATAAGGAACAGGGTAAATCCATGTCTGGATGATACAAGGAACAGGGTAAATCCATATCTGGATGATATAAGGAACAGGGTAAATCCATATCTGGATGATATAAGGAACAGGGTAAATCCATGTCTGGATGATATAAGGAACAGGGTAAATCCATATCTGGATGACATAAGGAACAGGGTAAATCCATGTCTGGATGATAAAGACACATTGCTTCAGATAATTGTAAGAATATAAACCAAAGATAATAATTTAACGCTTTAACCCTTAATTTATTTGAGAAAATATCCATTTGCAGACCAAGAGAACACTATTACTACTAAATTTGGGCAAAAAAAATCTTAAAATTTGCTTATTGACAGTCCATTTGCAGGCCTAGAGAAGACTATTTTTGAAAATTCACCACTGGAATGACTGGCTCGGTTATTGAGCTAGTCATTTCTGTGGTCAATTAAAAAAATAATCTTCTCTTGGCTTGCAAATGGACATTCAATAAGGCCACTATACAGGCCGGTTTAGGCTAGGTTCATCAAGAAAGGGTTAAATTAACACTGGAATGATTGGCTGGATTATCGAGCTAGTCATTCAAGTGGCAAATTAAAAAAAATAGTCTTCTCTTGGTCTGTAAATGGACATTTCTCAACATCACTGCAGAAGCAGTTTTTGACTGGTTTGAGGGTTAAAGGTCAAGGCGGCCAAAACCAGACTGCAATGCGCTTGAACAAAGTCCATTTGCTGGAATAGAGAAAGTATTAAAAAAAAATTCCCATTGGAATGACTCGCTCAGTAACAGTGGTACGTTCTTCAAAGTCTTCTCTAAGCATGCAAAAAAACTGTTGATTTTCTTGACTGTCAAAATACTTGAGCGTAACCTGATAATCGTCACACTTGTCAAATGAAGAGTAATTTTATCCGCGATAATGTTCATTAGACTAGTACATTTTATATATCAAAAGAATTTTCTTTTAAATACCAGTCGCATAGACTGGAATGACTGGCTCAGCTACTGAGCTGTATTTCACTACGGGAATGACTGGTACATGTGTGGTGATTGAGACATCACTTGAATGACTGGCGTTGTTAGTTCATGGAAGACTTAAGCACTTGAATGACAGGCGTGGTTAATACATGGAAGACTTAAGCACTTGAATGACTGGCTAGCTATAGGTTACTGAATCAATTATATGGAGATTTCTCAAGACCCCTGAAGGAGGCTATTTCTGCAGATGGAATCAACTAGTCCTGTTTAACCACTATAAACAGTACATGTAGACTGTATGCTAACACAGTGTCAAGCCAGGGAAAAATGCCTATAGTCTTCTTAAGATTTTGGCACACATTTTCCCAGCCTGGACATGCTGTAGTTAATTACATGTATTATAAAAAGAATCTCCGAGTGACATGATTGCCTAGGTAATGGTACAGGTATGTAGGTGCCAGAGGATGTAGACAGCACAGTAATAATTGATCAATATTAACCTGCTATATTGGTCAATTCATGGCCCGAGGATGTAGACAGCACCGTAATTATCAATCAATATTAACCTGTTATAACGATCTAATACATGGCCAGAGGATGTAGACAGTACAGTAATTTTCAATCGTTATTAACTGGTCAATTCATGGCCAGAGGATGTAGACAGCACAGTAATTATCAATCAATATTAACCTGTTATAATGGTCAATTCATGGCCATAGGATGTAGACAGCACAGTAATACTCAATCAATATTAATGTTATAATGGTCAATTCATGGCCAGAGGATATAGACAGCACAGTAATTATCAATCAATATTAGTCTGTTATAACAGTCAATTCATGGCCAGAGGATATAGACAGCACAGTAATTATCAATCAATATTAGTCTGTTATAACAGTCAATTCATGGCCAGAGGATGTAGACTGCACAGTAATTATCAATCGATATTAACCGGTCAATTCATGGCCAGAAGATGTAGACACCGCAGTAATAATCAATCAATATTAATCTGTTATAATGGTCAATTCATGGCCAGAGGATGTAGACAGCGCAGTAATTAACAATCGATATTAACCGGTCAATTCATGGCCAGAAGATGTAGACACCACAGTAATAATCAATCAACATTAACCTGTTATAATGGTCAATTCATGGCCAGAGGATGTAGACACCACAGTAATAATCAATCAATATTAACCTATTATAATGGTCAATTCATGGCCAGAGGATGTAGACAGTGCAGTAATAATCAATCAATATTAACCTGTTATAACGGTCAATTCAACCATTATCTATGAATTGTGCGGTCATCTCTAGCAATGACCTTCTGCATACCAACGCTACTCTGGAAAATGTACAACTCAGATTCATGACTGGATCAATAACAGAGCCACGCCAGTCATGGCAGTGGTAACTTTCACTCTGAATGAGACCTAACACATATTTGCCCACTTTGACAGCTCAATAGCTTTATACCACATCAAAGCATATTGTACAATGCACCTGTCCTTTTTTAGCTATGCCCCGGCCACCTTTATCTAAGCTCCAACCACACCTCGCTCATGTTGGAATCAATCGATCTCTGAACTCCCTGCCTATCAATTTCCAGAAAACTATACAGGTAATATGTTGAATATTTTGAAACTAATTTGACTGGGTGCTGTTGCTGCCCATGGCCCAGTCAAATTAGTTTCAAAATATTAAAGAGCATGTTTATTAAATATGTTAAATAGTAGAGACATACAGGCAATACAATTCTTACACCGTGTAATCAGACTATTAAGAGGTAAAGACGGACCTAATAGAATCATTTATGACAATGATTATGATGTCATCCTACACGCCGCTTAGTTGATTATGACGCCCTATGACGTCGTCATTACTCTGGAAAGGTCCATTATCTTAAACATGTCACAATGTACGGGTATATTGATTAGAATAACAAGTCACAACGTACAGGTATATTGATTAGAAAAACAAATCATCATTTTGGGCAAGTACTTCTTATGACAGGTGATCAAGATTGTCTCACCCTGAACAGTCAAAGTCTATATAGTTAACTATATTTGGCTGTTGAGACTGTTATCAGATTCAGTTCTATCTTACTTACATGTACATCCAATCATATTTGACTTTCAGGAGGGATTTGCTTTTAGTACATTGGGCATGTTAGGTCGATGTTAATGTTACAGCTGCTGACAGGATGGAAAGGTGAGGAGTGGGAGGACATGTATGCTCGTCCACACCCACCCACCCCACCCCACTACAACACAACACAACACGCACGCACACACACACATGGACAGCGACATTAAGGGTTCTGTATGCATTCCCACACACAAGTAGGCACATACACTGACAATGTGAGAACAACAATAGTTTGTCTGGTCATTAAATGACCGGATGACAGGTGGTGCATGCACACCCACTCACACGTCGAAGACACAACAGAGGAAAGTGATGATGGTTCAAGTGCATGCATGCTCCCTGGATAAAAAATCCCTGCCCCAGCAAACCCCTCCCTCACCACCCCACCAAGGTTGAAGTATGTGCCCATGGTAACACACAAGACAAAGAAAAGGAATTGTATATGGAGCAAAGTTCAGCAAGATTTGGAAACTAGCACCGAAATAAACAGCATAGAATGGCTATGACCCTCTCAAAAGCGGAATTCAGTTCGGTACTTTATTAGTCTCCAAAATAGTATGTTTTTATTACTAATTCTATTACGCAATCAAATAAATTGACAGATTAATATAACCAATATAATTTTATTTCTAATAAAAATATAAAATATTTTCTCCTGTTCAATTTCTCTTCGAATTACCAAGAGAGTTTACTCCTTCTTTGAAGCTATATATGCAGCAGCTCACCTGCCTCAGCAAGCCGAACATGTGCTGTTGCATTTTACTGAACTCACGTCACCGGCTAATGCCGATATCAGGACAATGGACCTTTCCATTTTTAGCTATGTCCCGCCCATCACTAGCTAAGCTCCACCCACACCTCGCCATGTTGGGATTGATCGATCCCCAAATGCTCTAGCTATGAATTTCCTGAAAACTATACAGGGAAGTTGTTGAATATTTTGTGACTAATTTGACTGGGTGCTGTTGCTGCCTATCGCAGCAATAGCGCCCAGTCAAATTAGTTTCAGAATATTCAACAGAATATTTATTAAATAGTAAAAGCAAACAATTTGTACAACAACGCATAGACCGTCTTCAAATATGCGTTTGTGACGTACGTATTGACGTCATTCATTATGATGTCATTGTACACATCACTCAGTTCATTATGAGGTCATATGATGGGTGGGTACTCTGGAAAGGTGAATTGGTCCAATAGTGAAGGTATGCAGATTTCCAGTCTACCTGTATAAGACGTTTACGGAACCAATTTACGATGTAATTGAAGCCCATTTTTACATACAGAAATAATGTTTCTGTAGACTCCATGAAGTCTTGATGATCAGAATAAAAGACTGTCTCAGATACAGTCCATCTAAAAATAACCTACCGTGTCTCCAAAACAATATAAAACGTACTGTTGAATATTAATTATTTTGAACATAATTGGATTGGAAGACATTGCTGCTTAAAGCAGCAATGTCTTCCAGTCCAATTATGTTCAAAATATTCAACAGAACCTATCTCTGGCTTAAACGTGATTTATTTGTTCAGATGGGAGCACGATAAGACTTAGAGTCTTATGCCCGTGTCTCCCATACACATACAGATTATTCAAAACATTTTTACAACAAAATGGCGGCAAATCATAATAGTTTAATTAATTGTAGTCTATTGGTGTGCATAAGTATGTGAATGTTGAGTGTGAGGTGGGGGAGAGTAGGAAGAAAGACCGAGATAGAAAGGGAGAGGGGGAAAGGGGGGGGGGGAGGGTGAGAGATAGAGAGAGCGAGGAATAAGATCAAATGGAAGAATAGCAGAGGTGAGCTCTAGGTGCTGCCTTCGCCCCGACCTGTACGTGTTGGGCTGCTGTCCATTTACCCCGTAAACTATAAGTTCACAAACAGGAAGCTACTGAAAGCGGTTGGTGTTAATTATGTATTGACATACCGTATTACAGATCAGTTTGTTCATTTCCAAGTTGGTAGTGTAAGTCCCGTATAGAAGCTGGTTGACCGTAAGATTAGCAAGAGAAATATCGTTCAAGGCAAGCTGATTTTGGAAAACGTCTCTTTGCTCGTTAAAAAGGGCACAATGTAAGAGGTAGTGGTGTGTAGATTCATCATTGTGCCCACAAGAACAACTGGCAGATTCCGACAGAAAGTTGTCAAATAGATGTCGGTTTAAAGAACTACAACCATTTCGGAGCCTGCATAGCATTATGTTGGCAAACCTCGGGCCTACGTAATACCACTCAGGGGGTTGTCGTATGGATGACATAGCCTTGAGTTTGCTTTTAAATTCTAGAAGAGTGACAGAATCTCTCACCGGCACAGGAAGCATATTCCAGGCGCGGATCGTTGCTGGGAAAAAGGATCCAGAGAATAGCTCAGTACGGCAGCGGAATGGAGTGAAGAAATTTGGATGACGGATATTGTAAGGATTTCGTACTTGGGATAGTGTGGGAAGATGGGAACCTATCTCTGTACTATACATGTACTAACCTCTTTCTAGTTTTGTTTTGGCAACATTTTAACTTATTTCTAAGCTATCCAATACATATCTCAGTAGAATGAACGACAAAGCGCACATCCATGACATCTATCCCACACACTCACCTGTTTGATGATAGCGTTTTGGGCAAGCTTGGCGGGATCAGGTTTTGTGTCACCATTCAGCGTCTCCGCGTCAGTAGAATCGGTACCATCGTGCTCCATCCTCATCTGGTTCCAGCTATGCACTTTCATACAAAAGCTGATGTCGATAATCCAAACGTTTTTTCGCCAGCTTTACGTCGTCGTCGCACGTATCTAAAATACATACACGATGCTCAGATTGTCTTGTTTGGGTGCTTAATGAGGATCTGAAAATACAGATAATACTTGATTAGACTTCGGTGTAAAGTCATGTCACCTAATAGTCAAGGTTGGCCCAAAAACTCGCAATTTCTGCTTATTGTCCGTCCATTTGCATGTTACAATAACTTTAACATCTATCACTGAAACGGCTGGCGTAGTCACTGACCCATCTTTTGGTATCAGCCATCTTTAGCCTGAAGTGACTGATATTATACATGATAGGAAATCAGTGTTGTAACTTAGCACATGTCCTCATGCAAACACATGTGAAAATTGCCCCAGGCATGCAGATCTCGTTAGTCAGCTGCCCTCATAGGCATGCAGATCTCAGCCACCTGCACTCATAGGCACACATATCTCCTCGGTCACCTGCCCTCATAGGCATGCAGATCTCCTCAGTCAACTGCCCTCATAGGCATGCAGATCTCCTCAGTCACCTGCCCTCATAGGCATGCAGATCTCCTCGGTCACCTGCCCTCACAGGCATGCAGATCTCCTCAGTCACCTGCCCTCTTAGGCATGCAGATCTCCTTAGTCACCTGCCCTCATAGGCACACAGATCTCCTCAGTCACCTGCCCTCTTAGGCACACAGATCTCCTCAGTCACCTGCCCTCATAGGCACACAGATCTCCTCAGTCAGCAGCCCTCATAGGCACGCAGATCTCCTCAGTCACCTGCCCTCATAGGCACGCAGATCTCCTCAGTCATCTGCCCTCATAGCCACGCAGATCTCCTTCGTCACCTGCCTCATAGGCATGCAGATCTCCTCAGTCACCTGCCCTCTTAGGCATGCAGATCTCCTCAGTCACCTGCCCTCATAAGCACGCAGATCTCCTCAGTCATCTGCCCTGATAGGCATACAGATCTCATCAGTCACCTGCCCTCATAGGAATGCAGATCTCCTCGGTCACCTGCCCTCATAGGCATGCAGATCTCCTTGGTCACCTGCCCTCTTAGGTATGCAGATCTCATAATTCACCTGCCCTCATAGGCATGCAGATCTCCTCGGTCACCTGCCCTTATAGGCATGCAGATCTCCTCGGTCAACTGCCCTCATAGGCATGCAGATCTCCTCAGTCACCTGCCCTCTTAGGTATGCAGACCTCATAATTCACCTGCCCTCATAGGCATGCAGATCTGAGCATTCACCTGCCCTTATAGACATGCAGATCTCATAATTCACATGCCCTCTTAGGCATGCAGATCTCATAATTCACATGCCCTCTTAGGCATGCAGATCTCATCATTTACTTGCCCTCATAGGCACGCAGATCTCCTGTCACCTGCCCTCATACGCATGCAGATCTCATCAGTCACCTGCCCTCATAGGCATGCAGATCCCATCATTTACCTGCCCTCATAGGCATGCAGATCTCATCATTCACCTGCCCTCTAGGCATGCAGATCTCCTGTCACCTGCCCTCTTAGGCATGCAGATCTCATCATTTACCTGCCCTCATAGGCATGCTACTTTTTCTGTGTCTGCAATATAGCGGAATAATGTGGGCATCCTAAATTCAATGAGGGCACTCAGTTTTAATTATTAGCATGCCCTGATGGCATTCACTTCAACAGGTTAACCCTTTAAGCCTTGAATTTGTTCAAGAAAGTTTGATTTTTTCAAAGAAAATGCCAATTTGCAGACCAAGAGAAGACTTTTTTGAAAGTTTAGCATTAGAATGACTGGCTCGGTTATCGAGCGGTTATTGAGCCAGTCATTCCAGTGGTAAATCTTCAAAAATAGTCTTCTCTTGGTCTGCAAATTGACAATTCTCAAGACTACTGTAGAAGCCATTTTTAGCTGATATGAGTCTTATAGAGTTAAGAGAGCACTGGAAATTTTGTAATATTACAGAATTGCAATCAATGTATTATTCTAACACTACATATATGAGACTTGTCCAGACTACAAATAGTTTCACACTTTTGGTGCTGCTAGGGTAAAACATGCCATTCTGGAGTTGTAACATTCCGTAGTCTGAAAGTGAATATTCTGATGTCTGGATTTGAAGAACAATCTGAATTTGTATCAGGCTTCAGTCTCCAATTGTACCATTCTGCAGTCTGAAGTTGTAGCATTCTGAAATATCATGTATCATTTTAGAGTTTGGGATGTCTGACGTGGGTCCGTTCTGGAATTGGGAGTTACACTAAATTCTGAGGTCTATAGAATTCTTGCGTTTTGGAATCTGACATGTCTGGAGGTGTAAGCATTCTGAATTTGTCCTGCTCTGGACTTGTAACATACTGCTTACTTGTCCCGTTCTGGACCTGTAACATACTTGTTACTTGTCCTGTTCTGGACTTGTCCCATTCTGGACCTGTAACATACTGCTTACTTGTCCCGTTCTGGACCAGGACAATACAGCTTACTTGTCCCACTCTGGACTTGTAACATACTGCTTACTTGTCCTGTTCTAGACCTGTAACATACTGCTTAGTTGTCCTGTTCCAGACCTGTAACATACTGGTTACTTGTCCTGTTCTAGACCTGTAACATACTGCTTACTTGTCCTGTTCTAGACCTGTAACATACTGCTTACTTGTCCTGTTCTAGACCTGTAACATACTGCTTACTTGTCCTGTTCTAGACCTGTAACATACTGCTTACTTGTCCCGTTCTGGACCAGGACAATACAGCTTACTTGTCCTGCTCTGGACCTGTAACATACTGCTTACTTGTCCTGTTCTAGACCTGTAACATACTGCTTACTTGTCCCGTTCTGGACCTGTAACATACTGCTTACTTGTCCTGTTCTAGACCTGTAACATACTGCTTACTTGTCCTGTTCTAGACCTGTAACATACTGCTTACTTGTCCCGTTCTGGACCAGGACAATACAGCTTACCTGTCCCGCTCTGGACCTGTAACATACTCCTTACTTGTCCTGTTCTAGACGTGTAACATACTGCTTACTTGTCCCGTTCTGGACCTGTAACATACTGCTTACTTGTCCCATTCTAGACCTGTAACATACTGCTTACTTGTCCCGTTCTAGACCTGTAACATACTGCTTACTTGTCCCATTCTAGACCTGTAACATACTGCTTACTTGTCCCGTTCTAGACCTGTAACATACTGCTTACTTGTCCTGTTCTAGACCTGTAACATACTGCTTACTTGTCCCGTTCTAGACCTGTAACATACTGCTTACTTGTCCTGTTTCAGACATGTAACATACTGATTACTTGTCCTGTTCTAGACCTGTAACATACTGCTTACTTGTCCCGTTCTAGACCTGTAACATACTGCTTACGGCCCATCACAATACTGCTTACTTCTCCTGCTCTGGACTTGTAACATACTGCTTACTTGTCCTGTTCTAGACCTGTAACATACTGCTTACTTGTCCTGTTCTAGACCTGTAACATACTGCTTACTTGTCCTGTTCTGGACCTGTAACATACTGCTTACTTGTCCTGTTCTAGACCTGTAACATACTGCTTACTTGTCCTGTTCTAGACCTGTAACATACTGCTAACTTGTCCTGTTCTAGAACTGTAACATACTGCTTACTTGTCCTGCTCTGGACTTGTAACATACTGCTTACTTGTCCTGTTCTAGACCTGTAACATACTGCTTACTTGTCCCGTTCTAGACCTGTAACATACTGCTTACGGCCCATCACAATACTGCTTACTTCTCCTGCTCTGGACTTGTAACATACTGCTTACTTGTCCTGTTCTAGACCTGTAACATACTGCTTACTTGTCCTGTTCTAGACCTGTAACATACTGCTTACTTGTCCTGTTCTGGACCTGTAACATACTGCTTACTTGTCCTGTTCTGGACCTGTAACATACTGCTTACTTGTCCTGTTCTAGACCTGTAACATACTGCTAACTTGTCCTGTTCAAGAACTGTAACATACTGCTTACTTGTCCTGTTCTAGACCTGTAACATACTGCTTACTTGTCCAGTTCTAGACCTGTAACATACTGCTTACTTGTCCTGTTCTAGAACTGTAACATACTGCTTACTTGTCCTGCTCTGGACTTGTAACATACTGCTTACTTGTCCTGTTCTGTACCTGTAACATACTGCTTACTTGTCCTGTTCTGTACCTGTAACATACTGCTTACTTGTCCCATTCTGGACCAGGACAATACTGCTTACTTGTCCTGTAACATACTGCTTACTTGTCCTGTTCTGGACCTGTAACATACTGCTTACTTGTCCCGTTCTAGACCTGTAACATACTGCTTACTTGTCCCATTCTAGACCTGTAACATACTGCTTACATGTCCTGTTCTAGACCTGTAACAACATACTGCTTACTTGTCCTGTTCTAGACCTGTAACATACTGCTTACTTGTCCCGTTCTGGACCAGGACAATACAGCTTACTTGTCCCGCTCTGGACCTGTAACATACTCCTTACTTGTCCTGTTCTAGACGTGTAACATACTGCTTACTTGTCCCGTTCTGGACCTGTAACATACTGCTTACTTGTCCCATTCTAGACCTGTAACATACTGCTTACTTGTCCTGTTCTAGACCTGTAACATACTGCTTACTTGTCCTGTTCTAGACCTGTAACATACTGCTTACTTGTCCCGTTCTGGACCAGGACAATACAGCTTACTTGTCCCGCTCTGGACCTGTAACATACTCCTTACTTGTCCTGTTCTAGACCTGTAACATACTGCTTACTTGTCCCGTTCTGGACCTGTAACATACTGCTTACTTGTCCCATTCTAGACCTGTAACATACTGCTTACTTGTCCCGTTCTAGACCTGTAACATACTGCTTACTTGTCCCATTCTAGACCTGTAACATACTGCTTACTTGTCCCGTTCTAGACCTGTAACATACTGCTTACTTGTCCTGTTCTAGACCTGTAACATACTGCTTACTTGTCCCGTTCTAGACCTGTAACATACTGCTTACTTGTCCTGTTTCAGACATGTAACATACTGATTACTTGTCCTGTTCTAGACCTGTAACATACTGCTTACTTGTCCCGTTCTAGACCTGTAACATACTGCTTACGGCCCATCACAATACTGCTTACTTCTCCTGCTCTGGACTTGTAACATACTGCTTACTTGTCCTGTTCTAGACCTGTAACATACTGCTTACTTGTCCTGTTCTAGACCTGTAACATACTGCTTACTTGTCCTGTTCTGGACCTGTAACATACTGCTTACTTGTCCTGTTCTAGACCTGTAACATACTGCTTACTTGTCCTGTTCTAGACCTGTAACATACTGCTAACTTGTCCTGTTCTAGAACTGTAACATACTGCTTACTTGTCCTGCTCTGGACTTGTAACATACTGCTTACTTGTCCTGTTCTAGACCTGTAACATACTGCTTACTTGTCCCGTTCTAGACCTGTAACATACTGCTTACGGCCCATCACAATACTGCTTACTTCTCCTGCTCTGGACTTGTAACATACTGCTTACTTGTCCTGTTCTAGACCTGTAACATACTGCTTACTTGTCCTGTTCTAGACCTGTAACATACTGCATACTTGTCCTGTTCTGGACCTGTAACATACTGCTTACTTGTCCTGTTCTAGACCTGTAACATACTGCTTACTTGTCCTGTTCTAGACCTGTAACATACTGCTAACTTGTCCTGTTCTAGAACTGTAACATACTGCTTACTTGTCCTGTTCTAGACCTGTAACATACTGCTTACTTGTCCAGTTCTAGACCTGTAACATACTGCTTACTTGTCCTGTTCTAGACCTGTAACATACTGCTTACTTGTCCTGTTCTAGAACTGTAACATACTGCTTACTTGTCCTGCTCTGGACTTGTAACATACTGCTTACTTGTCCTGTTCTGTACCTGTAACATACTGCTTACTTGTCCTGTTCTGTACCTGTAACATACTGCTTACTTGTCCCATTCTGGACCAGGACAATACTGCTTACTTGTCCTGTAACATACTGCTTACTTGTCCTGTTCTGGACCTGTAACATACTGCTTACTTGTCCCGTTCTAGACCTGTAACATACTGCTTACTTGTCCCATTCTAGACCTGTAACATACTGCTTACATGTCCTGTTCTAGACCTGTAACAACATACTGCTTACTTGTCCTGTTCCAGACCTGTAACATACTGCTTACGGACCATGACAATACTGCTTACTTGTCCCGCTCTGGACCTGTAACATTCTGCTTACTTGTCCACAAGATGGTGAGGTCATTAAATGGAGGATTCCAGTTTATCAGACAATCATATGATGCCATAATCAACTACATGTACATGACGTGTAAGCTGACGTCTTAATCAACGTGACGTTCTGACATGCCTGAATGACGTAACTAAGTTAGTCACGAATGCTTAACTGATGACTGACTAAGCATTGTTGTACGATTTGTATATATTTACTATAAATTAACAAATATTCTGTTTAATATTTTGAAAACAATTTGACTGGGCTACACCCAGTCAAATTAGTTTCAAAATATTCAACAGCTAACATGTATAGATGATTTTTCTGGAAATTGAGATTCAGAGAGTAAAGGGACTGATCGATCCCAAAATGGGCAACGCATAGGTGAAGCTTAGCTAGAGATGGGCGGGGCATTGCTAAAACTGGATTCCTCCATTATGTCAAATCAGACAGAAATGTCAGACGAGTGTACACACATGTGCATTGTAATTTATACATTCAACAACTTATGTGAATAGTTAATTTGAAACTGAGAATATGAGATCACATACTCTCTTCATAAGAAAGAAATGTTTATGGTATTGCTACCAGACATGACAGAAGTTTATTGTAGAAGAGATCATTTATTAAAGTTCACACAAGAGGATTATGTGGTGCGCTGCTTACCGTATTGATATATAGCCATGACAGTACAGCTGAGAAATAACTCAACACGTAGGCGTGCACTATTACGTAAAATAACCCTTGAATTTATTCAAGAAAATAGCCATTTGCAGGCCAAGAGAAGACTACCACTGGAATGATCTGACGCTTTGTTATCGATCCAGTCATTCCAGTGGTAAATTTTCAAAAATAGTCTTCTCTTGGTCTGCAAATGGACATTTCTGAAGACCACTGCAGAGGCCGTTTTGGCTGGTATGAGTGTTAAAGGGTTAAATCGACAATAATGATGATTTTTTAAATCGTGAATTTATATGATTAAATATTGAATAATCGTGAATAATTTCTACTGCATAAAACACTTCAAAACCTACCGTATAATTCACCTTTCCAGAGTACCCACCCATCATATGATGTCATAATGAACTGCGTGATGTGTAAAATGACATCATAATGAATGACGTCGATAAGTACGTCACGAACGTATATTTGAAGACGGTCTATGCGTTGTTGTACAAATTGTTTGCTTTTACTATTTAATAAATATTCTGTTGAATATTTTGAAACTAATTTGACTGGGTAGGCAGCAACAGCACCCAGTTAAATTAGTTACAAAATATTCAACAGCTTCCCTGTATAGTTTTCAGGAAATTGATAGCTAGGGCATTTGGGGATCGATCAATCCCAACACGGGCATAGCTAAAAATGGAAAGGTCCATTACTCTTTGATGTGACCAGTCAAGAAACTTGACAAGAAAAAATTTCTCTTGGATAGTCCGTTTCCAGGCCAAAAAAGACTATTTCTTTGAAAATGTATCATTGGAATGAGCATCGAGCCAGTCACTCCAGTGATACAATTTGGCCTGGGAATGGACACTTCTAAATAGCATTGCAGCTTTCATCATTGGTATAGTATACAATGTAGTTGAAGTCTGGGTAATGTGTACCACCACCACCAGCACTACCACCACTACTACTACTACTACTACTACTACTACTACTACTACTACTATTACTACTACTACTACTACCACCACTACTACTACTACTACTTCTACTACTACTACCACCACTACTAAATTACACCACAACTAAATTCCCACCGAGGCTGATTAATCGAGTAATCACAATTGTTTTAAAACAAGAGGCCAAGGTGCCTGTGTCGCTCACCTGGAGAGCCATCAATTTTTGTCAAAATTGTTGGTGGGTGGTTTAGCCGTCTGTTAAATGAGTTTGTGCCGTGGACATTTTTGCAAGTGCAATATGGCCGCAAAACACACTACATTTTGATTGGCCCACGGCGGCCATGTTTTTTTGATGGATCAACTTCCCTTGGACAAATTTCGGCCTGATGCCTTCAGCGGTTCTGGAGGAGTAATTTCCGTGAAAACCAGGTCATCCATGATGGTCGCTGAACCATTTGGTCAATCAAGTCCTCTTGAACAAAATTGGCTTTACTCTTGACCTAGATGAAGATTCCCCAAGTGGTTTCGGAGAAGATTTTTAAAGACATTTCCTGAAATTGGCCGAAATCCAAAATGGCTGCTGGGCAAATTGGCCGATCGGGCTCATTTGAACAAACTTGAATCCTTATGCCCTAAGGATCCTTCCTGCCAAATATAAATTGAAATCGGCCTGGTAGTTCTCGAGAAGACATTAAAAATTTCCCATTGCTTTAGCATGGGAGCTTTAGACGGGAAAATTATGCAAGATGGCCGCCAAACAGTTTATCCGACCGTTTCGAAAATTGCAAATTTGAGCTCAGAATACCCAAAAACTGATATAGAACCAATTTTGGCCTCAAAATCCATCAAATGAAAAAAATGTCCGCCAAACACGCTACATTTTGATTGGCCCACGGCGGCCATGTTTTTTGACGGAGCAACTTCCCTCCAAGAAACTTTAATGGCCCTTAGTCCCTAATCAGATCTCCCAAATTTTGGCCTGATCCATTCAGAGGTTCTGGAGAAGTCGTTTTCGGGAAAACTAGGTCATCCAAGATGGCTGGTGAACCATTCGGCCAATCAAGTGGTCTTGAACAAACTTGGCTTACATCTTTGCCTAGATGAGGTTTCAAAAGTTTTACATCGATTCCCCAAGCCGTTTCAGAGAACGAGACATTTCTAAAAATCGGCGAAAATCCAAGATGGCCACCGGCCAAATTGGCCGATCGGCTTCATTTGAACAAAATGAAATCCTTATCCCATAAGGATGTTTCCTGCCGAATATAATTCAAATCGGGCCAGGAGTTCTCGAGAAGACATTTTATTTTAAATTTCCCATTGCTTTAGTATGGGAGCATTTGGCGGGAAAATGATCCAAGATGGCTGCCAAACCGTTTATCCGACAGTTTCGAAAATTGCAAATTTGAGATCAGAATACCCAAAAACCTATATAAAACGAATTTCTGCCTAAAAATCCATCAAATAAAAAAATCCAATAAGGCTGCCAAACACACTATATTTTGATTGGTCCACCGCAGCCATGTTTTTTGACAACTCAACTTCTCTTGAACAAACATTAATCTCCCTTAGTTGCTAATTATATATTCGCTTCAGCGGTTCTGGGGAAGAAGTCATTTTTGTAAAAACTAGGTCACCAAGATGGCCGCTGAATCATTTGGTCAATCAAGTTCCCTTGAACAAACTTGATTAAGCTCTTACAATAGATCATATTTCGTGAGTTTTGAATCGATCCCTCAAATGGTTTGGGAGAAGGTTTTTAAAAAGCATTTCTAAAAATCGGACGAAATCCAAGATGGTCACCGTCCAAACTGGCTGATCGGGTTCGTTTGAACAAACTTGAATCTCTGCCTTAAGGATGCTTCATGTCAAATATAATTGAAATCGGCCCAGTAGTTCTCGAGAAGAACATATTTTAAATTTCCCATTGCTTTAGTATGGGAGCTTTCGGGGGGGGGGGAAATGATCCAAGATGGCGGCCAAACCGATTATCTGACAGTTTCGAAAATTGTAAATTTGAGATCAGAACACCCAAAAACCTATATAAAACCAATTTCGGCCGCAAAATCCATCAAATAAAAAAATCCAATATGGCCACCAAACATGCTATAGTTTGATTGGCCCACAGCGGCCATGTTTTTTGATGGATCAACTTCTCTTGAACAAACTTTACTGGATCTTAGTCCCTAATCATATCTGCCAAATTTGGCCTGATCCCTTCAGCGGTTCTGGAGAAGAAGTTATTTTCGCTCAAACTAGGTTAACCAAGATGGCTGCCGAACCATGGAATCAATCAAGTTCCCTTGAACAAATTTGGTTGAGCTCTTGCCCTAGATCATATTTCATGAGGTTTCCTTCAATCCCTCAAGCGGTTTCGGAGAAGATTTTTAAAGACGTTTCTAAAAATCGGCCAAAATCCAAGATGGCCACCGGCCTAATTGGCCGATCGGCTTCATTGGAACAAACTTGGATCCCCATGCGCTAAGGATGCTTCCTGCCAAATATAATTGAAATTGGCCCAACAGTTCTTGAGAAGAAGTCGTTTAAAGGAAAAGTTGACGGATGGACGGACACACGACGGACAGTCGCCACGACATAAGCTCACTTGGCCTTTCAGGCCAGGTGAGCTAACAATATATCAGGCGCAGTATCATGCATCATACAGTATAAAAAAAACTACAATAATATTTAATTCTAATGCCACATTGGCTTTACACTTAACACTCATATCAGCCAAAATCAGCCTCTGCCGTGGTCTTGAGAAATGCCCATTTGCAGATCAAGAAGACAATTTTTGAAAATTTACCACTGGAATGACTGGCAGAGCCAGATTCCAGTGGTAAAATTTGAAAAATAGTCTTCTCTTAGGCTACAAATGGACATTTTCTATGAGAAAATTTATATTTTCTTGAACAAATATGATCATTAAACTAAACAAGCTTACCCACAGGTTAAATCATTCTTGCTTAAAATATTGTAAAAATACATTCTCATAAAACGTGTACAAATAAACTTTTGATCCTTTCAATGCAAGACGTCATAATAATTATAACAGTTTACTGAAACAAAAAACTTTATGAAGACTCAAATGAGAATGTCATTATGTTAAAAAACTGAATAATGAATTGATAAATAAATTACCTGAGCCAAGATGAACTTTGTGCAAGCAATAATTATTAATAGGACGTTACTTGGATATCTGAGCAGCAAGCTTAGCTAGCGCGCAGAATCAACGACATGGTCCTGCGTTTATTATTATAACGAGCCTAGAGGGCCAGCAATCCGAATCACGGCCTCTCGTTTGCTAGCGCCAAATAAAATATCCAATATTGGGTGTACGCTTGGATCTTAGTAAAAACAGCATCTCGGTTAATGCGGGCCGCACTGTAAAGCGCTAGAGCGGGAAGAGGGAGGGACTATGTCCGCGATCCAGACAAGGACGAACGACAGCTGAACAAATTCCTATACTTAATGCCAAGGATTCCATTTTCTTATTCCATCTGATTAACATTTTTCATTGTGAATTTAGAAGAGATTTGGTTATGAGATTAATCTTGGAATGTGTCAATTACTTTGATAACAATTTGATTGAACATTGTTGCTGCCTAGGGCAGCCAGCAACAACATTCAGCATCATTGCTCTCAAAATAATCGTCAGACCATAGACTAAAACAAGAGGATTAAATCCACTCCCTCAGAGACATGTCAAAAGGAAGAGTGTACGCTTGATGAGCAAGCAGTCATGTTATTGGCATAAAGTTATTGGGAAAATTCTACGCTATGCTAAAAAGCTAATATAAAGCCATGAGTAGCATCGTAAATGACAGGCTGGGATGCAGAGATGGCCACACGTTCAATTCTACATGAATATAGAGCAATGTGACGCGATTGTAACTGACAGTTTGCTGCTTCAGTAATTAACTTGATACAGGACAAGGAAGATGAATCATTTTGTCATTAGACTGTAGAGACACAACATGAATAATACAGGAGATGTACGCAATATTATCCCAGTATGGATACTAACCACGGATATACATGTACTTATATGGATGTTATGCTATAGGTTAGGAAAGGTGCGCTATATTACTGCTGCCACTACTTAGTTACTGCTGCCACTACTTAGTTACTGCTGCCACTACTTAGTTACTGCTGCCACTACTTAGTTACTACTGCCACTACTTAGTTACTGCTGCCACTACTTAGTTACTGCTGCCACTACTTAGTTACTGCTGCCACTACTTAGTTACTGCTGCCACTACTTAGTTACTGCTGCCACTACTTAGTTACTACTACTACTACTTAGTTACTACTGCCACTACTTAGTTACTACTACTACTACTTCTACTACTACTACTACTACTACTACTACTACTACTACTACTACTACTACCACTTCCACCAGCACTACTACTACTACTACTACTACTACTACTACTACTACTACTACTACTACTACTATTGCTACTACTACTACTACTACTACTACTACTACTATTGCTACTACTACTACTACTACTACTACCACTTCCACCAGCACTACTACTACTACTACTACTACTACTACTACTACTACTACTACTACTACCACTTCCACCAGCACTACTACTACTACTACTACTACTACTACTACTACTACTACTACCACCACCACCAGCACTACCACCACTACCACTACTACTACTACCACCAGCACTACTACTACTACTACTACTACTACTACTACTACTACCACCACCACCAGCACTACCACCACTACCACTACTACCACCAGCACTACCACTACTACTACTACTACTACTACTACTACTACTACTACTACCACTACCACCACCACTACTACTACTACTACTACTACTACAAAAATGATCTCTGCAGTGGTCATAGGGAATGTCAATTTACAAGCCAAGAGAAGACGATTCTTGAAAATTTACCACTGGAATGATTGGCTCAATAATCGAGCCAGACATTCTAGTTGTAAAAATTTTAAAATACTCATCTCTTATCCTGTAAATTGACATTCACTGAGGAGGACTGTATATTTTCTTGACAAATCTTGATATGCGCATTAGTTCAGACATGTGGTAAGACTGAAGAAATTCTATACGAGCAATATTATACACATTTTTACCGTGTTGTGAAGCCAACATCCTATCAAGTTAATAAGTAATTTTAATGCAAAATCTTTAATATTTTAAACAATATGCAAATGGACAATTTCTTTAACAAATTTTATGGTTTTATAATTAGATTAATTTGGGTCACTTAAAGGCCCTTTTTAGCTCAGAATCAATGGCCATCTTTGTATACGTTCTCCCCAAGAACAACCTCTAATTATTATTGGGGAAGGGGGGGGGGTTGTGAAATTAGTTTCAGGATAACCGTATACACATGTACTTGCCATAAAGTAACTCTTCTACGGGTATAATTAATGCTGTAAACCCTTGAATTTGTCCAAGAGAAGACTATTTTTGAAAAATTACTACTGGAATGACTGGCTTGGTACACGTATAACCGAGCCAGTCATTCTAGTGGTAAATTTTCAAAAATTGTCTTCTCTTGGTCTGCAAATGGACATTTCTCAAGACCACTGCAGCAGTTATTTTTGTCTGATATGAGTGTTAACGGGTTAATGGTAAACCCTTACATGATTGAGAACACATACACCTGTATAACACTATCATTTTAAGTAGACTCGTGCGATTATTACTTTAGTGATCACAATTTATACCAGCCAAAAATGGCTTCAGTATTGGTCTTGAGAAATGTCCGTTTGCAGACCAAGAGAAGAGGATTTTTGAAAATTTACCACTGGAACGACACCGAGCCAGTCACGAGCCAGTCGTTCCAGTAGTAAATTAAAAAAAATCGTCTTCTCTTGGTCTGCAAACGGACATCTATGAGAAAATTGAAATTTTTAAAAACAAATTCGTGGGTCAAATGGTTAAGTATTATAATCATGATTACTCGATTAATCAGCTTGGGTACAAATTACTTGGACATAACAACAAAGGCATATCAATAACGAAAGCTGCAATGGTGTTTAGATTTAAACTTTAGAAATGTACATTTGCAGGCCAAGAGAAGACTATTTTTGGAAATGTATAACTGGAATGCTTCCAAAAATAATATTTTCCAAAAATAGTGTTCTCTTGGCCTGCAAATGGACATGCATTCGTCAAACAAAATGTATAACTGATCACATTAAAGAGTAAATGTAATTAAAAGGTAGGTTTTGAAATATTTTATGCAGTAGAGTTATTCATGATTATTCGATGATTTAATTTTTAATCATATAGATTCATGATCGATTAAACACGACACAACACGAATAATAATACTAGAAAAGTTTCTTTGAGATTGGATGAGCCACTGTTGACAAATAAGTTGATTTAAAAACCTTAACCAAAAGTGCATTGACGGACAATGACGTTGATGCCATCAGTGACGCCGTGGGAATTAGTGATTCCTGTCTCGCGAGGCGAGACAAAAATAATCATGATTTTTGCTTTAATCACATAATAGTGTAAGCCTAATTTTATGGTTGTTTCTCTAATTATTACCTAAGTATCTAAATAGTGAACTCGTACATGCATGTATGTCTTTATATTTTAATTTGCACATTGACCATGTTGGATGACATTCAGTCTTTATGCACTTCTAACCCAATCATACGCAATGTACTTGTTCAATTCACACATTTCTTCTTCAAAATTCACAGCGCTTAGATCTCAATAGAGGCTAAAAATCAATATTTACCAATTTGATTGAAAGTCCTTACTTCCAGAGGCAGCAATAAATTTCAGTCAAACCATTTTCAAAATAACCAACAGGGATTTCAGCTGTCTGCGATAAACTATAATTGCAAGAATACTACAGAATGGAATGCGTTAACATCGCTGGAATAAAAATAGCTTTACAAGCGTAGGAGAGATTCCAATAAGGCAGGGATGCTTGGCGGAAGAGAGAGAGAGCGTGGATGTTACGACGCGATTCTACGACACCAATCTTTATATTGTAAATATTGATTTTCCAACGGAAGCTAGCAGCGTGACCTTCTATAGACAGCACTAGAATAGGCCATTCACTGACCAGTTAACCAACATCTGTCTGGACAAATGTTATAAGGATGAATTCCAATATATAATAATTATTTATTATAACAAGGGGAAATGAACCTACCACTGCAATAGGCAGCGATAATGTTCAGTCAAAAAAACACAATTAATAACCCTTTTAACCGTTGAATTTGTTCCTGAAAGATTTCAATTTTTTTTTTATAGAAAATGTAAATTTGCCGACCAAGAGAAGACTATTTTGGAAAATTTACCACTGGAATGACTGGCTCGATTATCGAGCCAGTCATTCCAGTGTTAAATTTTCAAAAATAGTCTTTTCTTGGTCTGCAAAAGGACATTTCTCAGAAGCCGTTTTTGGCTGATATGAGTGTTAAATGGTTAAGAATGACAAATTCCTTAAAAGCTAAATTCTTTACAACTTATTCTGTTGAATATTTTGAAATTAATTTAACTGGATCGTGTTGCTGTGCAACGGATTCGATTTTAAAATCTTCAACAGTTTTCCTGTACGGTTGCTTT
The DNA here is from genome assembly GCA_034401795.1 of Chaetoderma sp. LZ-2023a. Classification (NCBI taxonomy): domain Eukaryota; kingdom Metazoa; phylum Mollusca; class Caudofoveata; order Chaetodermatida; family Chaetodermatidae; genus Chaetoderma; species Chaetoderma sp. LZ-2023a. The sequence continues at coordinate 21,650,503 of CM067365.1, read as the reverse complement.
GAAAATGAGATATGTGGGGATTCATCGGTCAAATGGTTAGAACTTTCACCTATAAATTCCCTGTATCTCAATCTAAGGGCAAACAAACAGGAAATTTGCTGAATATTTTGACATTAATATAACTGGAAGCGATTGCTGCCTTAGGCAGCAATAAGGCAGCAATGGCCTCCAGTCATATTAATTTTAAAATATCCAAGAAATTATGACATGCATCACAAAAAAATTACTCTTTCAGGGATTTGTCGTTGAAATGGTTAAAGAAATGCCACTCTCCAGGATTCTTGAAGGCGGTGGCAATATAATGCACACAATTCCAAGTATGGAAATGAATTCTGTATTTGTTTGAGTGTCGCTTTTGTCTATCAATAGAATGATATTGAAGGCTGTAAATGATTGTTATTCTCCTGATCAGATCTAAAGCAGTGTGTCGATTCATGTAATGATCTATAGATACTTAAGAGAGCCAGGATTTAACTCAATTAAAAAACTTGAGCAAAAATAGAATGCAAGGGCATACATAAAACAAATTTTGTTTCCTGAAATCGGGTCTAAAAAAGACTTCCATAGGAAGGGACGCAGCTAAGACTTCAGCATTGGGGGAAAATTTTTTCCAATTATTAATTTACACGTATTTTAAAAAGGGGGAAAATATTTGTTTTTCAGATATTTTATGCTCATTAAATATGGTTATAATTTATAAACTTGTCATGTTTTTTCTTGACACAATTAGCAAAAGGGATTCACATTGCATGTAAATGGCCTTAAAAACATTGTAATTTGAATACTTTGACAAATGTATGGATGGTTTAACATTTATGCTGGGTAGATAAAAAAATCCTGAGAGGGTGCCAAAAAAGAACAATTTAACCCAGAGGTTTACAGGAAACGCAAGAATTCTGTGGAATTAAATGTCTCGCCCATCTTCTGTTTGTCAGAGGCATTGACGCTTGACCTTGTGACCTCCCTGTTATGCTGCTTCCAAACATTATACGTAATCATATATTCAATTTTAGTTCCAATAGGATTAACCAATCCTGAAATATAATTGATTTGCTGAATGGAAAAACTTACGGTTGAAAAAGTAGAGGTCAAGTAGCAATATTAGAATGGGCTTGACCTTTGACCTCTGATCTCGATGTCACCATCCTGTATCCTCTTGGTATAAGCAACTATGTACTCAAATTGTTCCATTATGGTTAAGAAATCCCAAAATAGAACACGATAAGATTTGCTAAGCCTAAAAACTTAACATTGAAAAATAACAGTTTTGTAGAGATGAGAATGCCCTTCAGTGTCAACATGCTGCTTCGTAACATTATAGGTAACAATGTATCTAAGTTTAGTTTCAATAAGATTAACCTGCTAAACGAAAAAACTTACATTGTAACATTGAAAAAACAGTTTTGTATCAAGGTCACAGTGACCTTGACCCATGACCTTGTGACCTCAGCATCAACATGCTGCTTCCTAACATTATAGGTAACATTATATCCAAGGTTAGTTCCAATAGGATTGCAGGAAATGTCAATTTCCCTTTCTCCGAGATCTAACAATACTCACCATTCTGTTACTTCTGATATACAGCTGGCCCTGACAGCGGCTCTAGGATTATAGACTTAGAAAGCTTTACCGACTCCTGGGAACCGGGTACCCGGCTCCCCACTGCCGAGTACCCGTTTACCATAGAGCTCATATTGTTTGCATAGCCACCAAACAAGAGAAAACTATGGCTTGCCTCCGTGGGGCTGGGAGGCTGGGTCCGTAACAGAATGGTGAGTATTGTTAGATCTCGGAGAAAGGGAAACTGACATTTCCTGCATTCTCCTTCGATCAATACTCACCATTCTGTTACTTCTGATATACACCAGATTTGATCAGTAACCTGGTGGGAAGGGGCAAGCCATAAATGCTAATTTTGCCCCTTGGAGAAAGATTTTAGACTTCAAACTTGACTAACGGAGACCTAAAAGGACCGTCAAGTTCACGGAACCGAATCACATTCGCGTCACAGCCCCCCCCCCCCCCCTTTTTCCTCCTAAGAAAAGGGAGAGAACTAACGAACATGTATCTCGCCTGAAACACCAATATGCCAAGAGGGTTAACTACTCCCTGCATATCGCTTGTATTAGCCTGGGAATGAGCATGAATATATAAGATGAATGAACATGATACATATACATAATACAAAAAACTCTCACTTGTTGAATTACCTTATGATAACAGGACTTCAGACGTACCGCATACAACCATACACCGGTTCGGCCATCAGTGACACAATCTGGTTGACATCCTCTCGCTTGACCATGCCTGCTTTAGGTTCTTTTCTTACCAAAGTGAAAAAAGGGGAAAAGCAGTGTGGTCACTAACTATCGTTTCAAAACAGCTAAAGCGAGTGGATTGGCTGAGTCTGACACATCCCTCATATAGTAATCCGTAAATGAGGACTCACAGTGCCATTGTGCAACGGCCATGATGTCCTCTAACGGAACACCATTGTAAAGGGCGGTCGAGGCGGCTATTCCTCTAACATCGTGTGCCCTTACGCCCTGCACCTGGTGCCCAGTCGCCATCTCATGAGTAGTCTGAATGCATTCGACCACCCAACGAGAGATAGTATCCATGGATGCGGCGCCATAAGGCTTTTTATGGCAGATCCACAGATGTCTATCGTTCGACCGTAACGAGTCAGTCCGTTTCTTGTACTTAGTCAAAGCACGGACCGGGCACCAGACACTGGCATCACGATCAAACCTGGTTAACTTCGGTATAATGATCGTTTTGCCGGGATATCTCAAAGATTGGTTCTTTGACATAAATTCTGCTCTTGGCAGAAGACGCAGACCTTCTCCAGAAACAATAAATCGGTTCCTCTCTGCCGAAAGCGCATGGATCTCACTGCGCCTTCTAGCTGAGGAAGCTGCCAATAGAAAAACCGCCTTTAGAGTCAAATGCTTTAGACTAGCCGAACGCAACGGTTCGAATGGGTGCTTGGCCAGTACATTAAGCACTAAAGATAGACTCCAGGCTGGAATGACTACCGGTTGTCTCAGGCGGAGATTGCTCATTCCCTTCAACATCACGTTTAACTGGGCCACCTCTGGACTATCCCTGTTGGCTAGACAAGGGATAACTGATGCCAAAGCTGACTTGTATCCAGAAATTGTGACGGGAGCTAGTCCTGTAAAGAACAGCTCACAGAGAAAGTCTGCTATTTGCTGAATAGTGGATTGAAAGGTATCAATACCCTTTTCTTCACACCAGTCTGCAAATCTGTTAACCTTGTTGTTATATGACTTGAAGGTTGACCTCCTTCTCGCAGCCGCGATGAAATCAGCAGCCTGTCGAGAAAAGCCTTCCGACGTGGAACGTTGTTTGACAACATCCACGCAGTCAATTTGAACATTTCGGGACGCTCGTGTAGGAAGCGTCCCTTGGCCTGGGAGATTATGTTCGGAATCTCGGGCAACTGCACAGGATTTTCCACAAGCAGATCTAGAAGATCCGTGAACCACGCCCTGCTCGGCCAATACGGCGCTATTAGCAGGACCAGACACGGTTCCTCCCTGACCTTCACCAATACCTTCGGTAGAAGAATGGTGGATGGATACGCGTAAGCGTGCATCCCTCTCCAGCTTATCGCCAGAGCGTCTGTATCGACGGCATTTGGATCTGGAATCGGCGAGACATATGTCATGATTTGAGCATTTTCCTTTGTGGCGAACAAGTCCACGTTGGGTTTGCCCCAATGCTCGAAGATCCGTCGTAGAACTGGAGGGTTGAGGGACCATTCTGTTGGCAGGATTCTCTGTCTGCGAGACAAAGCATCCGCCAGAATGTTCAATCGGCCAGGAATATGAGCTGCTTTCAAAACAACCGAGTAATTCCTGCACCATTGAATCAAGTGCCACACCCTGATGCACAGGGTGGGCGACCTGGTCCCTCCTTGGCGATTTATATATGATACTACTGTCGAATTGTCCGACCGTATCAATATCACCTTGCCCCTGATCATCGGAAGGAACTCTTCCAACGCCAGTTCCACTGCCATCATTTCCAACAGATTGATATGCAGCTGACTCTCCGGGAGAGTCCATGTGCCCGAGACCTGGTGTTCTCCCAGGCAGGCACCCCACCCTTCCAGCGATGCATCCGTGTAAACGGACAGCTGGGGGTGGGGTAGGTGCAGCGAAACCCCTATTAGGAGATTCTGACGCTGTTTCCACCATAGAAGATGCGATATTATCGGCTCCAAAACTGGCACCAGTTTTGACAGGGGTTCTGTTCTCTGTTTCCACAGAGACATCAGATACAACTGGATAGGTCTTCGCATTAGAGCAGCGTACGGGATAACCTGCTCCATGGAGACCATCATGCCCAGCATCTGAAGGAACCGCCTTGCCTGAATGTGGTTTCCCACTCGAAAACTCCCGAGGATGGCTAACAGAGACACCACTCTGGGCTCTGACGGGTAAACCCTGCCTTCCTTGAGGTCGAATCGCATCCCCAAATAAACGAAATGTTGAGTGGGTGTCAACTCGGATTTCTCCTCGTTGACTATCCAGCCTAGATCTGAAAGTAACTTCAGAGTCAGAGCAGTATCCACGTTCAACCTGGCTGCCGAGTCTGCCTTGAGCAGCCAGTCGTCTATGTAGGTGTGTAGCGCCACGTTCTCTTTTCTGAGAAACGCTGTCACCGCAAGGACCACTCTTGTGAAAACCCTCGGAGCTGTCGACAGGCCAAACGGGAGAACTGTAAACTCCCATACTTGATTCTGAAACGCAAATCTCAGAAACCTGTGCCAACTCCGATTGATCGGAATGTGGAAATATGCATCTTTCAGATCGATCGATACACACCACATTCCTTTCCTCAATCCCGCCATTACCGACCTCGGTGTTTCCATCTGGAACCGAGGCGTATGGATAAACTAATTTAATGGCCTGAGATTGAGTATGGGTCTCCATCCCCCCGTGCTCTTGGGGACAAGGAACATGTTTGAATAGAAGCCTGGAGTGTTCCGGTTTGCTGGTTTTATTGCTCCCTTCATAAGCAAACCCGACACTTCCTTTTGAACGGCTTCTAACTTGTCTGGCTCCCTTGGTACGGGTGTCCAGACTGGTGCCAAAGACAGATTTTGTGGCGGAAAGTCCCACCACTCCGGCATGTAACCCTGGGATAACTATCCCAGGACCAGACTGTCTGACGTCACACCTCGCCAAACCTCGACGAAACGCATGAGCCTTCCACCCACCATAGACGCCTCGACGTCTAACGGGGTTGTCCGGCTCGCAGTCCGCCCCCCCCCCCCCCCCCTTTCTTAACGAGAGAGAGTGAGAACCATTTCGTTCTAGGTACGACGGGTATAACTGGCACCGCTGTTCCTGTCGCACAGGTGCGGTCCAGGCGGATATGAAGGGAGCTTGCGTACCCTCAGGTACGCTTCGGCCCCTTCTGTCCGCCCTTTGAGGCCTTACCCTTACCCTTCCCCTTGCCCTTACCACCTCTAGGGCGGTCAGGAGCAACATTGGGGAGGGTAGGCGCCTCTACAGCCTTCCTGGGTTTCTTCGCCGGCGGCGGCTCCAAGAGCCCAGCCGAAACAGACGTCGCAATAGGCCTGGCTTTCGCCTTGCCCTTATGCTTTTTCTGTTTCTTTAAAGGCTGTCCGGTTAGCGGCTTGCCCACAGCCCCTAGTGCGTGCGCTTGCCGCACCAGCTCTAGCTGGAGATTTACCGCTAACCGATTCTGCGCAATACTGGCGGTGTCCTCTAAGATGGCCCGCGCTTGGCCACCAAAGATGCTAGGCCCTGTCAGGGGCGTCCCAAGAAGACGCTCCCTGACTGCCGTAGCCGGACGCATATGGTCAATGACCATTTGCCTCCTGGACTTCGTCACACGCGCTTGCACCCTTGCCAATGCGTCCATTGACAGCACCAAGCCGTCATTAACGCACGATAGCGCCACAGGTGGCACAGGGTGGCCTGCCCCCGCTTCAGCCCACACCGACTGAAGTAGACGATAGGAGTGATTGACAGCGCTCATGGCTGCCCTCACACCCTCATCGCATAGGGCCAGGACTTCTTCCTGGTGTACCTGGGCCTTATCCACTAGTGCCGGACCGGGACCACCCGACCCGGCACTCTGGACGCCCAGTACCCATCGGTCATCCTCCGTAACCGACGGGACTACACCATACCTGTCGTATTCACCCCGCGGAATACGGCACCTTGCCCGCACCTCCCTGGAGGCCGCAGGGAGCTGACCCTTGGTCATTAGTTGTTTACTATAAATAGCATCCAACAAATCAATGAACCGTGGATCCAGTCCCACTGACTGGATCCGGGCCGCGGGCAAAATCCCCGTCCTAATCGACGCACGGGGCGCATCTTCATCGGCCGTGGCCGAAACCACAGACGGGTCAACTCTGGCTAGCCACGCCAGAGCATCAGACCAGTCTAACTCCGAAGAAGATACCCCCGCAAACACGTCACCCGTTGACATGTTTACGGGTCTGCCAGCCATGGCCTCCCGGCCAGGAGCCACGGCTGACACGCCAGGCACTCCGCTACCACATGGTTCCGCCGCCACCCCATGAAACACTCCGGTCCATGGGGTAGGTCCGCACGGAAAACCGTACGGACCCGTAACCGTCGCGGAACCATAGCCGGCCACGGGCGCCAACGGCACCCCATGTCCGGCTGCCGGACCAGGCGAGATAGGTGAGTACCACGCCTGGCCCGGCACACCGGTTCCCCTGACGGCTGGTGACAAACCAAGCCGCGCGGAACCGGTGCACGGTAACGGATTGGCCTCAGCCGCAGGCGGAGCCGCTGACCTGGCTTGCGCCAAACCAGACAAATGGAGGCCGGTTCCGTCCAGGACGGAATCAACCTCCATATTCTCCACCTGCGGCTTCACGGGCCGCAGCAACCTCTCCTCCTCGGCCTCATCGTCTTCAGACTCCGAAGAGCCGTCACTAGACGAATAAACCGTGGAGCCGTCCTGGCGGACGGCTCCCACACCTGACAGACCGGCCACCACTACTGGACCACCCGGAGGTGGCCGCAGAGAGACAGAACCCGTCTGGCCGAAGCCAGACGGACCCGCCAGGGGGCCGTACGAGACGGCCCCCTCGGTAACCAGTCCAGAATCCTGTCCGAAGACAGGATCCGTACCAGGCATGGGGAGAAACTGGCCCCCAACCTTTGGTAGCAGGGATGACACCAGCGTGGGCAGAACGCTATGCAGAAAACCCTGCATAGCCGGACCAAACCACGCCGGCGGTGCCATCTCCGCCACCTCCAGCTGGGGACGTGGAGCACCCCCACCGGCCGAACCGGGCGCTCCACGATTTCCTCTCGGACCGCCTGACCCCGCGTCAGACCCAGCCAAGTCCTTCTGGGCAAGGAACTTAACCATCGTTTCGACGGACCACACTGCACAAACATTACACCTATGATCTATATTACACAGGGCACACCTAAAACAGACATGGTCCTTGAACATTACACGGACAAACTTATGGCAGTCGTCACATGATGGCGGGGCTGGCTTGGCCTATAAAATAAGCACAAACCTACAATAAACAAGCGGAACGAGACACGGATGGAAGGCAGACAATTAATTTTCAAATATTTTGACTCATAAATTAACCGTAACCTCCCGCACCCCACCCCGCCACGTTACAACAACGATCGCATTGATTATGACGACAAGAACGCGGCGGGCACAACACACCCATAATAGATCCTACAGGATGTGTAACGGCTCCAGGAATCATATCGCATAGCATTCAGGGTATATTTACTAATCAATATAAATTATACTCCTAACGAACGCAGCACGATATGTGAAGAAAACAACAAAATGTATAACAACTGCTGTCTCACACGGTAAAACCGCAGACCACGCATCTACTCAAGAATTTTGAAACCACCGATCATTGCAAACCGATCGTGATCGCACGTAAACTTGATCATTCTAAAGTTTCCGGTACCATTTTTTAGTACGCAGCACCCAGAACAAGATGCGCGAATTAATGAAAAAATTTTTCTTCACATAAACATCCGAGCGACCGGGTGTGACGTCACCCGCTCGGATTCTACGGAGAACGACGTCAGCCGATATTCGTGTTAGAAATACCGTAGCAAACACCTATTTTCATATCTGCCGATCGCCTGTTGGGGTTTAAAGAAGGCGATCGTCTGGCATATATCGTTGCTAGCACACGTCCCAGATTCTATGGGGTTAGAAATTGGAACATGCGACACAACGAAATTTAGAGACCTAAGTCTTTTAACTATGGATATAAAGAACAATACAACCTGGTTATCTTGGGCGGTATTCTCCATAGTCCTTAGTTATCCTTTCAGAACACACAAACTATCACTGATTAAAGACTTAGATTCTTTTAAAAAACACTAAAATCCTTAATGCGAAAAGCATGTATTGCACTTGTTGCTATGCAAACAAGAATGAGCTCTATGGTAAATGGGTACTCGGCAGTGGGGAGCCGGGTACCCGGTTCCCAGGAGTCGGTAAAGCTTTCTAAGTCTATAATCCTAGAGCCGCTGTCAGGGCCAGCTGTATATCAGAAGTAACAGAATGGTGAGTATTGATCGAAGGAGAATAACCAATCCTGAAATATAAGTAGAGAAGATTTGCTAAACGCTAAAACCTAATGTTGAAATAACAGAGTTCTGTATCAGGTTCACAGTGACATTTGACCTTGTGACCCCAAGTTCCCAACATCATCATGCTGCTTCCTATTATTTTTGGTAACCGTGTAACCAAGTTTAGTTGCAATAGGCTTAACCAATCCTGACATAAAAGCTGAAAAGTTTTGCTAAACGCAAAAAATTTATGTTGAAAAAGCAGAGTTCTGTATCAATGACCTTGACCTTTGACCTTGTGACCCCAACATCATCATGCTGCTTCCTAGGATTATAGGTAACCATGTATCCAAGTTTAGTTGCAATAGGCATAACCAATCATGAAATATAAGCTGGGAAGTTTTGCTAAATGCAGAATCTTAATGTTGACACAGCTGCCGTCGGAAAACTGATATCTATGTCTCGCTTTCGCAGGCGAGACAAAAACTATATTTTATTTTGGCACTATACCCATTATGTGTGCTAGAAGTGGCTTAACCCACTAATGGCCAAGCTGGTCAAGCTTGGTCAGGAAAGGCAAGACGTCTGCTTAATCAATGTCCACTTGCATGCCCAGAGAATACTTTCTTTGAAAATCTACTGATAAAATGACTGGTTTGAACCAGTTATAGACCTTTCCAGTTTATCCATCCATGATATGATGTCATAATCAACAATGTGATGTCTAGGATGACGTCATAATCAATTACAGCACGAATGACTCGATTTACTCCATCTGACACGCTTAATAGTGTCAAAGTTATTATTTAATAAACATTCTGTTGAATCTTTTGAAACTAATTTAATTTAAATTGTCAAATTATTTTCATAATATTCAACCGCTTACCTGTATATTTTTTGGAAATTGAGATTCATTGAGCAAAACGTGGGTGGAGCCGAGATTGCGATGGGCATACACATGCAGCTGAAACTGGATTCCCCCATTAAGACATTAATATCCAGACCATATATGGTAATCTCATAAACTCTTATAAACTTAGCAAATACTGTGCACAGCATGTCATCTATCACAAGACTTTCTATCTCAAGATGGTTAACACGTTCATGGATACATTCCCCGTACCTCAAGCTCAGGGCAAACAAACAAGAAAGCTGTTGTATATTTTGAAATTAATCCACGTTAACAGTGTTTTACCTTGATTGACAAAAGAGAACATTGTTTCACGAGAACTTACAGAGGGAATCTGGGGCATTTTTGCTGTAAAATTAGGGCATTTGTTGTTAATAATTCGAGCTGCAAACTTAGGGCAGGTGGAGCGGCACTCTGCGCCAATCAAGGTGAAACACTGATGTAATATGTAAGAAATAATTCAGGATGTCATTAACGACATATGATCATTAATGCCCTCTAACACTCCAATTTGTTCAGGAAAATAAAAAATTTCTCAAAGAAAATGTAAATTTAAAGTGCAAGAATATTTTTGAAAATTTTACAAAAATAGTCTTCTCTTGGTCCATAACTGGACATTTCTCAAGACCACTGCAGAGGCCTGCTTCAACTTGAGGGTTAATATTCTGACTTTCCAAACAAGGTGGATAGAATCTCGCTAGCTGTGGGTGAAGAGTTAAAAGTAGGTTACTCTGACCTAGTTTTCTTATGCTCCATACCGTAACCCTACAATGCATACATACACCAAGTATGATTGCTGTGTACAAAAAACTATTGAAACGACAGTCCGGAGAAAGCTTTTGTGACTGACTGACGAACGAACCAAGTAACTAACAATGAAACTTAAAGGTGTATTGAGCCACTACCTGTCCAACCATGAACCACCTGTTTAACGAGACAAGCGACAGCTCTTTGCGTGTAAACCAGCGGAAATGTATGCAATACGCATGTTGCTCATGTTTGGAAGAATTCTTAATTGTTAGTGTGACCTTGATATTTGACCTTTGACCCTAAAATTTATCCCAAATCTTCAGGACCCCACAGACAACATCCCATCCAGGTCTGGTCAAGATCTCTCCAGTAGAACCAGTTATTTTGAGAAAGTATGTCTTTCAAACACAGTTTTCAAAATATTCGTCAAAATATAAATGCTTTTGATCTGGTCGCCATGGACTTGATATTTGAACCCAAATTTATCACATATCTTTAGAACCCCATGAAGAATCATCCACCCAAGTCTGGCCAAGATTCCTTATGGAGAACTAGAGTTATTTTGAGAATTTATGTCTGAATAGTTTTCAAAATAGTCTTTTTAATGTGGTCGCCGTGGCCATGACCTTTTGACTCCAAATGTATGACCACATCTTCAGGACCCCACGGGCAACCTTTCCTCCAAGTTTGATTACCATGCACCAAAAACTCTTGAAACTACAGCGGACAATAAGCATTTGTGACTGACTGACATGACTGACTCACTAAGCAAATAACATGACTAACTGACTAAGGGACATGACGGTTTATTGAGCTGCTATTCGCTGCTAAAAACAGCGAGACAAAAAACAGAGACAATTTGTCTTTGCTTCTAACTAATCTATCTATAATAGAAACTCATAAATCCACTGATGAACTTATTCATGAGTTGAGTAGAAGAACTGCCGCGTGACAAAAACAGAAGATTCAAGTAAATTTATGCACAAATAATACATTTGTGAATATATATATATATATATATATATATATATATATATATATATATATATATATATATATATATATATATATATATATATATATATATTATACACAGCGAATATAAACAAACTACAGTAGATGCAATAATATCCATCGATGCACTATATAAGATGTGTAATACATCACCGCTGTCCGTAAAAGTCGTCCAGCAAAGATGATCCATGTTTGACCATGTGCTAAGGACATAAAGGATGCCAGAGGACACACCAGCACAGAGAGCCTTGGAATTCGCCCTACTCGGAGCCAGCAAATACAAGGACAGGAGAGGATGTCATTGCATAAATCTGTTAAGTGCGCTACGAGGTGACCTCAAGAAAGCAGGACTCGGTACACTCAAATCAAGAATGGACCTGAGGAAACTAAGACTTTGGCTGAGGACAAGACACAGTGGGCAAAATCGAAGAAGGACTGATTGCAGCTGTAGGATGTTATTACTATTGCTGCAGAATACAATAATCATACATACATACAGTAGATGCCTCAGGAAAACTAGGGAAAACTAGTTTCTTGATAATATTGTCAACTATCGATCAAGTTATTAACCTGATAAGCCTTTTACATGTACCCGCAAATTTGTTCAAGAAGATTTCAAACTTTATCATAGAAAATGTCCATTTGCAGAACAAGATAAGACTATTTTTTGAACTGGAATGACTAGCTCACAAGACTGAAGTGTTTTTTTGGCCGATATGAGTATTAAAATCAATCTGGCTAAAAGTTGCCTCTACAACGTTCTTGAGAAATGTCCTTTCTAAGCCGGCCAGGATAAGACGATTTATCTACGTCATAGCTCATGTATAGATCCACGCATACAAAAATAGTCTCCTCCATACTTTTAAATGGATATTTCTCAAGAGGGTTTTGACCAGTTTGGGAAAATATATAGATGGACATATACCTTTCACAGGAGGAAACTCTGACAAATATGGGCTGATCAGGGGTAGATTTTAACACTAACCCGTTAACCCGAGGATAGTAGAATTTCATGCAGGTTAGCAAAGCTACACCTGCACTGACCCGTCTCGGTTAGTAATGCTCTCAAAATATGAAGTACGAAAAAACACTTATAAAATGTCATTATGCTCAGTAGCCACTAGAAATTGACAAACGAACAGATTTTCTGCTAGCTTCAATGCTTTATTGAATATTTTGAAATTAATTTGTCCGGAAAGTTGTTGCTGCCTAAGGCAGCAATGGCATTCCGGACAAATTAATTTCAAAATATTCAACAGCTTCTCTGTATGTCTTGGAAATGAGTTTTATAGGGATTCATCGGTGAATGGATTAAAGAAGTGATCAGCTTTGAGCTTACAAACATTGGGTTAGTGAAATTTGCTGCGGGATAGTAAAATCAATGATGCACTGTCCCATCTGGGTTAGTAGAAAAAATCCTTAAAATCTACCCCTGCTCATATTGCTGAAATGAAATCATGACAAGTGCGTCTATACTCAAACAAGCACAAATTTATCTAATAACGGCTTCGTTGATATATTTTTGAAGCGGGCAACTGTGTGGTCAAAGATGTCTATTTTAAAAAAAGCATTGCTCAATGCTGTTGCCAAATTACCGTTTGACCCTAAAATTGGAATACGTGGTCTTAAGAGAGGTCCATTTACAGACCAATTGAAGACTATTCTAGACTACTCGAGTCAGTCATTCCAATGGTAAATTTTCAAAATAAGTCTTCTCTTGGTCTGCAAATGGACATTTTAATATGAGAAAATTGAAATCTGCGTGTTAACGGGGTTAAGAGACCACCTGTCTATAAACAGCAATGGTGTGGGATCCATAAGGTGGTCACATAAGACAGGTTTTTGTTGTAAATAGTTAACACCCGAACCCTCAAATTTGTTTCAAATTTCTCAAATGTTAATTTACAGACCAAGAGAAGCCTATTTCTGAAAATGTACCACTGGAATGACTGGCTCGGATATCGAACCTGTATATCTAGCCAGTCATCCCAATGGTAAATTTTCAAAAATAGTCTTCTCTTGGTCTACAAATTTATGGACATTTCTCAAAACAACTGCAGAAGACATTTTTGGCTGATTTGATGGTTAAAGGGTTAACCCTTTAATGGTCAATCCGGCCAAAACCAGCCTCTGTTATGGTCTTGTGGAATGTCCACCATTTACAGGTCTAGAGAATATGATTTTTGAAAACTTAACACCGGAATGACTGGCTCGATATCCGAGCCAGTCTTTCCAGTGATAAATCTTCAAAAATTTATTCACTTGGCCTGTAAATGGACATTCGATAGTCAGATAGTTAAATTTTCTTGACAAAATTTTACCATTAAAGAGCTAATACAGACATGACATATGCTTTACGGGGAAAACCCTTGGTCCAGTAACAAAGTATGGTTACATACGGTTGATGGTCAAGCCGGCCTCTGCAGACTAATGGTCTCGAGGAATGTTCATTTGCAGGCCAAGAAGACTATTTTTGAAAATCTACCACTGCAATGACTGGAACCGTCGCTAGATTAGTCCGTCATCCCAATGGTAGATTTTCACAAATAGTCTTCTCATGATGATAAATTGTAAATGGACATTCACTCAACAAATTTCTTAACCACTCTTGCTGCGCATTTCATCAATAAATTCTCCCTTTCTCAACTTCCAGGGCAAACATACATGGAAACCTGTTTAATATTTTCAAATTTATTTGACTGGAAGCCTTTCCTTCCTTATGCAGCAATGGCTTCCAGCGTTCCAATCATATTAATTTCAAAATATTCAACATATTATGTTTATTTATTCAAGGATTTGTGGTTGAAGGGGTTAACTTATAATGAACCATTTCAGCAATATTTACACGATCAGGTATCCTACACAAATTTTAATCATGTTAATGACTGCAAAAAATAATACTGAATATTTTGTGATTAACTTAATTCTAAGATTTTGCGCCATAGACTATGATAGAGCAGCAACAGCTTACACTCAAATTAATTTCAAAATAAATCAATACATAACTCAAAAGACAATAGAATCTATAGAAGTTATTGCCTTATTTTCAAGAATAATAACTATTATTATTATTAAATATGGAAACATTTTTTAGAATAGTGGAATGTAATCAATCATGTTAATTGTAATTCTAAGCCAGAAATAAATGTAGGTTTATGCACCCACATCTAATTAGTAATTAGTAATAACGTCTTGACATATGAGCATTGACTGATCAGCGCCTCTCGCTTCAGCCCAATGGCTGCCAATATGCCGAGCGATTGCTCTAGCAGAGAACTGATAAATTATGTTAATAATTTTGACATTTTCTATGCTAATTTTTTGCCATAGAAATATTATAAACACTTACCTTAAATTATGTAGATTCCTGCCGTGATAATGCGGACACAAATAATGAAGAATTCGGATATTTTTAAAGAAATTTTGCAAATTTTGTAATACGAGTTATTTGGTTGTTTATAAAGGAATGGATATTTTCGATCAGGATGCCAAACGGATGCTTGTTGAAGATAAATGCTACCCGATTCCAGCATCCAAGAGGATTGAAGAGCTACCGGAGATTCATTTTCATAATTTATTCCAAATTATTATAATGATCGTGAATTTATAATGAGTTTAGCTATGTCAAGCATACCTTCTGGTTTCCGTGTGAATGGAGGTGACAGTAAACGCGCAGATTTTTATGGTGCAAATGATGTTATTTCTGTCAGAAAATATGGCAAAACGAAGATGATTTTCTCAAAATGGAGTTGAGAAGAGTCGGGAATAACCATTTGGCGGGGAGCAGTTATTATATAAATAACACTACGTTTGATTATGAGGACATTTATTAGACTAATGTATAGATGTATTGCACCCTTTATATTAAAATCATACATTTATTATATAAATGTCGAAGAAAAGCATCGAAATCTATGCTTAGAAAATGTTTGTTTTGTACTTTGTTCAAATGCCTGCTCCCTAAAGTAAACAATCGCGGCATCTAAAAAGACAACGAAATAGTGCGGTACGAGCGCCGAACTTATTAATAAATACGTAAATCATATAGTTTTCTAACGGTAATTTATAAACATATATTATTTAAATGATGTGGAATGGAATCTGCCTTGCTATTTGTTAATAAATTTATAAATAAAAAAATGCTGCGTAGTAATACAAATCGATGATCATTAACAAGTCAGATGCGGAAACATTCAAGTGAAGATGCGACAATCACTCGGAACCTTATAACACAAAATTACGCCTCTAATATATGCATAACGCAATTTCGCGCACCTGTTAACGCAACTGTCAATGGAGGGATTCGATCTGCCACTCAAGTATCTGACGTAACAAACGTCACTTCTTAGCTGACCTCACAATCAAATAACGTATGTCTGTGACAAAAGTCGCAGTTGTTCAGCCACGGAAATATCTGAATGGAGCATAACCCATGCATGTCTTTTGTGAACTTATTTAACAAATATTATGAGATATATAATATACTACTTTGAGAGTAATCTTTATCTGGTATAGGCAGCAACAGCAATTTTTACAAACACCCCAGTTAAGTTGTTTTAAAAATATCAAATATATAGGCGTCTAGTTACCATGAAATTGGGAATCTGGGAAATTAGATTTCAAATTGTTAAACTAGATTCAATTGAAGCGCGTACATAGTACGTTAACCTGGAAGTGGATCCAGCCTTTGTATTCAAGGTCACGTTCAACCTTCCTTTCATCCAGCTCACAAAGGAATCGTTATCTATACTTCCTAGACATAGTTGTCTCCCTTTAATCTGTATGTTACAGATGCGGTAAGAGTCGTCTCCCTTAGCACATTGCTCTGTACTTTCGATGCACCCCAGCAAACATTGTTCCGTTGGCCCAACGTAAGTTTTATTTGTTGGCCCAACGTAGTTTTGCTCGTTGGCCCAACGTTTGCCTTACGTATGGTTGATTAATAGAAAATTAGTTACGTTGAGCCTACGTTATATTTATGTTGGCTGGCTGATGGTAAGTTAGTTACGTTGGGCCAACGTAGATTTTACGTGGAAAAACTATGTGATACATTGGGCCAACGTAATCCCAACGAGCAAAACTATGTTGGGTCAACGAATATACAAACGTTGGCCAATCGTTGGGCTAACATAGCATTGTTTGCAGGGACATATAGCCTACCATTTCTATGGACCTCTTATAAATAAGTAAGACCGAAATTCGTAGTTCGAAATTCGACGGGGGATATGTAGGCCCGCATCATATTTATCTATACACACGCGTGCATTAGACTAGCCGCCTATGGCTTAATCTGCGGCATCTAATATTTACCCTGTAATGCCCGCTCCCGTCGAATTTCGAACTACGAACTACGAATTTCTATCTTACTTATTAGAGGTTTTATATGGTCCGTACACGATTCATTCGTTTCATAACTTTGTCACGAACGTGAGCGAACGTGATCGCGACATAGCCTACCGATGTAATCAAACCCCAGGCTTTTCAATCTGAACTTTGCTATTTTTAATATTTTACAAGAGCTCTTGCAATGAATGCTGGTGAACAATTTGATACGTGTACAGCGTTGGTGACATAAACACGAAGATCTTAATAATACAAAGCAAATTTTAAATTGACCGGAGGGAAATGAACAATTATAATTCAGCACTCAGCAGCATCAGGGCGTGCCATCATGTGCCGAGTGTAAATCGGACATTTAGGCTATCCCAACTTAATTTTTCCATTAAAAAAATAATGCTGAAATTTTAATGCATTATATATATATATATATATATATATATATATATATATATATATATATATATATATATATATATATATATATATATATATATATATATATATATATATATATATATATATATATATATATATTTGAGTTGTTACACTCAAGGGCCTATGGCCTATTGTGGCAAATACATATCCATCTATCTCTATTTTCAGCATTCCATCTAACCATTTCTGGCAGCCAAATCGTTATCACTCGGAATTCCTCTGAATTTTCTGTGACTCTATATTCTCTATAGCTTTGCCAACCTTTTAATGGTCAAGCCGCTCAAAATGGCATGTGATGGTCATGAGAAAAATCCATTTGCAGACCAAGAGAAGACTATTTTTGAGAATTTGCCACTGGAATGGCTGGCTCGTTTAACTTATTGGCCTGCAAATGGACACTTACTGAGAAAACGTATTGGATTTCCACGATCAATCTTGCCAATTAACCCGATGAAAGGACTAATACTGTAGCCTAATAGCTTAAAACTTCTGAGCTTGAAATTATGTATTATTTTTATTATCTTCACCATCTCCGATCTTTGGGTGTTTTGTGTGGGAATTTTCGTAAAACAAAACATAAAATCGGGCTGGCCTTAACATTGATTATGCAGTTGTGAATGGAACTCTCAATTCAAGTGAACGCATGTAGGCCATCTTTTATTAACCATCTTATATTTGACCTGCGAATATGTATTAGACACATTCAATTGCATTTTCACGCAAACTATTGTCCATTTCTAAAATACGGTTGCTGTAAGCTTGTTGCATATCACCATCGCTTTTGAAATGGTCAGAATTGTTGTGTCCACCTCAGTAGTTGCCATGAAGAATGAATTTTGTTCAAATTCTCCACGCAAGAGAACCAACAGCTCTAACTTCCATGAGTTAGTGGCATATGTGGTGTTTCATTGTTACACCTATAACCGAGTAATTTGTAGCGAGGGCTTGTTACGAGGAGGGCGTGTCCGGTGAGTAACTTTAACCTCTTATTGCCTACATTTGTTCAAGAAAATATAAAATATTTGCCTAGTGAATGTCCATTTGCAGGCCATGAGAAGACTATTTTTGAAAATATGCCACTGGAATGACTGGCTCCGTTACCGAACCAGTCATTCCAGTGGTAAATTTTCAAAAGTAGTCTTCTCTTTGTCTGCAAATGGACATTCCTCAAACCACTGTAGAGGCGGGTTCTAGCCGGCTTTGCCTTGAAAGCGTTAACCTCGAAGAGAAAAGCTCGCTGCACGATTGTGCTGTGTTACTTTGTCCAGTTTGATCGTCTTAGTCGTCTCAAGTAATCTCCGATCATTTGTCATTCTTCGTATGAAACTCGATTATAATCTGAAAATCCTGTAACAACCAGCATATTTCTACTAAATATCTTACAAGAATGGGTGATTGGTCCTATGGTTTGTTCGGTTGCTTCAGCAACTTCGGGACGTGTATAATCACATACTTTGTGCCGTGTTTGACGGCAGGTAAGAATGCGGAGGCCGTAGGAGAGAGCTGTGTGGTCTATGGCTGCCTGTCAATTCTCGGCCCAATCGGAATCTGGTCACGTGCAAAGATCCGAGGAAAGATACGGACGCTGAAGAATATAGAGGTATGGCATTTCTTGCATTTGTCTTTGGTGGTGGTGGCGTACGCACGCTCACGGGCACGCACACTTCCTACGCCTATGACATTCCAAATTTCGTTGAATTCCGTCGGATAGTTTCGAAGTAGTTGCATTACAATTAATTTCTTGACCTTTTGACCACATCACCCACCTCAAAGGGAGCGGGGACAAATGTAAATGTGTGCATACACTTCACATTAACACTAGTAACTCACACCCCAAATATGGTTGAATTCTGTCCAATGGTTTCGGAGGAATTGCAATACAATCAATTTCTTGACCCCTTGCCCGCTACAGCCCTGGGGGCGAGAGCAAATGTAAATGTGCTCATCCACTCCACATTGACATTGGTAACTCACATACGAAATTTGGTTGAATTCCGTCCAATGGTTTCGGAGGAGTTTCATTACAATCAATTTCTTGACCTTTGATGACACCCCACCCACCCCAGACTAAATGGGCTCATGCACTCAACATTGATATCGGTAACTTACATACCAAACTTGGTCCAATCCCGTCTAACAGTTTCGAAGTAGTTGCATTGCAATTAATTTCTTGACCTTTTGACACCATCACCCACCTCAAAGGGAGCGGGGCCAAATGTAAATGTGCTCATGCACTCCACATTGACATTGACAACCCCATGCTAAATATGGTTGAATTCTGTCCAATGGTTGTAGTAATACCTTTTGGCCCCCCCCCCCACCCCAGCATCCCACGCACCCCTAGCGGCTGGACCAAATCCAAATATAAATGTTCTCATGCGCTCCACATTTATATGGGTAACTCGCATATCAAATTCCGTCCAACTGTTTCGGAGGAGTTGTGTTACAATCAAGTAACGCATGTTTAAATTTGACCTTTTGACCCATCCCCAACCCCATGTGGGCGGAGCCAAATGTAAATGGCCTGGTGCAGTCCGCAATCATATGAGTAACTCACATCAAATTTGGTTGAACTCCGTCTAACGGTTTCGGAGGAGTTGCATTACAATACATTTGACCATTTGATGGCTGCCCCGCAAGCCCATGGGGCGGAGCCAAATATAAATGTGCTTTTGCACGCCGCACTCATATTGGTAACACACATAGCAAATTTAGTTGATTTCCGTCCAACGGCTTCGGAGGAGATGCATTCCAATCGATTTTCTGCACATACACGCGCGCGCACAAACGCACACGCACACACACGCACACGAAAAGACGCACGCGCACACGCACACACACACTTCCTACGCCTATGAGGGTGTGCTGGTTAACGTTATGCCAGTCACAGAAGAAACTAGATTGCTCTGTCGATGACACGTCATCGCAAATCCCCACGTTTACCGATTTGCACTTTTGACCCTTCCTCCACCACCCCACAACCTACCACTGGGTGTGGAGCAAAATGTAAATGCCCTCTTGCACTCCACAATCATATAGGTAACATTTCAAATTTGGTTGAATTTTGTCCAACCATGTCTGAGGATTTGCATTACAATCAATTTCGTGATATTTTGACCACATTCCCCACCCCGCAGGTGGGGTGGGGTGGGGTGGGTGGGTGGAGGGGGGGGGGGGTGGGGTGGGGGTGGGGGTGGGTGGGGGGGGGCAAATCTAAATGTGCTCATCCACTCCACATTGACATTGGTAAACAACATACTAACGTTAGTTAAATTCCGTCCAATGGTTTCAGAGGAGTTTCATCACAATCAATTTCTTGACCTTTGACCCCACCCGCTCCTATCAAATTCTTTCAGTCAAATTGTTTTCAAAATATTTAGCATATCCCGAGTTAATCCGCATGGAAAATGTAGTCTGCAGAAATTCAACAGACAGAGTTAAACTATACGGCATGTAGTAAAAGTAATGTCGTCGTCGTCGTCATCCTCATCGTTGTTGTCGTTTGTTGTTGTGATTGTCATTGTTTCTGCAGGATACCTTCCTGATGGATTGCTTGCTACACTGGTTCTGTGGACCTTGTGCCCTAGTACAAGAAGCACAGGTAAGCGGGAAGTACATGTATATCGAATTCGAATACGTCTTGAGTAAAATATTGCCCATTATTCTTTCGTAGCGGCATAAGTCAAATATTGTGGCGGGGAAATACGTGCGTGCGTGCGTGCGTGCGTGTTGGTGGCGGGCGCGGACACTGGAAGTCCGCGTGTATGTGTGCGTGCGTTAGTGCGTACGTACGTGTGTGGGTGATGGTGGGTGCGGGGTGTTGGTGGTGGTGGTGGTGTTGCGGTGGGTGTGGGTGGGGGGGGGGGGTAGGTGTGGGTGGGGTGGGACGGGGTGGGTGGGGGGCCGCTATTGGCCCAGTAACGATCCAGTAACATGCATTACCAGGGCATAGACAGGTAATTTATTATAGAATAAGTTGAATTTAAATGATGATGGGTACTTAAGACAGATGCTAATTTTAGCGCATGCGTTAAAGAACCGTATTCTCTTGGTTCGTGAAGATAGGTGGACCACTCAGTACATGTTTGACTGATTAAAGCTGAAGTGGCATGCTAAAATAGTGAATTTTCTGAGCTTGTCGTGTAGTAGTAGCACCACGAGGGTGTTTAAGTTATGTTTAGACAGATAAAAAACAGAATGACACAGCTGTGTGCGTGAGTTCGATATACCCCACAATTATATGTCTGAAATGACGTCACAGCCAAATTAAGTGGTCCTTTGCAAGGATCTAGGTGACATCATCGACCTGAACGTTGTGCATCGATGCTATGCCAGTACATGATTCCGATTCTGATTGGAAAGCTATTTAAACTATATTAATAGAGAATGCACAACTTTGATTTATCGTACACGACTTGCCATATCATCTCAAATTGAGATGATATGGCAAATCGTGTACAATGCATCAAAGTTATGTATGTAATATGTATGTTTTGAATCTAATGAAATTAACTGGAAGCTGTTGATAGCAGATAAAATCACAACTTCCGTTTAATTTAAATTAAATTCAAAACATTCAAGCCTTTACATGCGTTATTAATTACCTCTTTAACACTCATATCAGCCAAAAATCACTTCTTCTGTGGCCTTAAAAATTTTCCATTTGCGGACCAAGAGAAGAATATTTTGAAAATGTACCAATGGAATGAGTGGCTCGATAACCGAGCCAGTCATTCCAGTGGTAAAATTTCAAAAATAGTCCTCTCTTGGTCCTCAAATGGACATTTTCTATGAGAAAATTGAAATTTTCAAGAACAAATTCGAAGAGTAAAGTGTTAGCATAAAATAGAGATGTGTATTTCAGCTGTTATATGATGTATGATTACTGTATTCTGCGGCTGTAGTAGTAGAAACATCATACAGCTGCAATCAGTCCTTCTTCGTTTTTGCCCACCGTGTCTTGTCCACAGCCGAAATCCTTAGCTGCCTCAGGTCCATTCTTGACTTGAGTGTACGGAGTCATGCTTTCTCGAGGTCACCCGTAGCCCGCTTAGCAGATTTATGCAGTGACGTCCTCTCCTGGCTTTGTATTTGCTGGCTCCGAGTAGGGGAATTCCAAGGCTCCATGCGCTGGTGTCTCTTCTGAAATCCTTAGCACATGGCCAAACATGGACCATCTTTGCTGGGCGACCTTTACAGATAGCGGCGACGTATTGCACATCCTGTATAGTGCATCGTTGGAAATTATGGTGTCTGACCATCGGTGTCCAGTGATGGTGCGTAGGTGTTTGCGGTGGCAGGCATCGAGTTTGTCAAGAGCTGCCTTTGGAGCTGCCCAGCTGTTACATTTATACAGCATCAATGATACGCGTATGAACGTAGCCTTTTAATCAATGGCATCTTTGATCTACGAATCCATAACTTCCCGAAGGACTGGAAAGCAATGTTCCCCATGACGCAGCGTGCAGCAATGTCAGCAGTACTGCCAGGATTTTACTTTTCCTCCATGGTTCGCCGCCACGAAGTGGGTCGTAATTTTCTTTAGTTTCATGCTTTGTAGATAGGTATATGTGGGTGAACTCTGATTTGGATTCATTCATAAAGAGATTCCCAATTTTTAGTTTGTTTGCAGCCATTGTGAGAAGTTCGTCAAGGGTGTTCTTTCCTCGTCTATGAAGTCAACATCATCGGAATATTCCAGCTCTCGCGGCATACCCAGTATTGACATTGGGGGGAGGGGTGGGGTGGGGGGGGGGTGGTTGGTCTTGTGGAACTTTCCCGCACGGATTTCAATGCAGCAGCAAGGTAACAGGTGAAAAGCACCTGTGGGGAGGCGATTGATGTCTCAAACTCTACAGACTTCACTGACTTGACTCGTACTCTCATCTTGGTGTCTGCGAGTGTAGCACGGATCGCCCAATCAGGTACGAACCGCCCCAGTTAGTCTGGGTGCGGAAAGGCCAGGCCGGGTACATTCCGAGCACGCCCCCCCCCCCCCCCCCTTGTAGTGCAGGAAGCGTGTATAGAACCGTATAAGAGGGGCTCTTAAAAACGACCGTCCGAGAGATCGCCTGGCGCGCATGCGCGGGGTCCAAGATCGCTTGACGACGTGCGTTAGTATTGGTAAGCATGGCATCTTATTTTGTACTGAGTTGGTTCACGTAATCGCTTTAAATTACACCTTTCTCGCCATGCTTGGTGTTGATCATGACCGGAATGAAGCGAGGATTTCAAAACTCTGCCATTTTAAAATCGGTTAAGAATCGGCCGAGTTATGGCTAAATGAGCCAGCTAATTTATTTCAAAATATTGAACGCCATAGGCTTAGCGCATGAATACTCTCAGTGCATGGGTACGATAGCTGGTCACGTGACCCGCTTCCCTGCCTCTGAAGTTCGCGCACTCATTGGCTGTGGCGCTCCAGCTGTGACGTCACGGGCAGTATAAAAGGCACTGGAAAATCAGAAATCATCAGTGAGGAAGGGAGAGACCTATGGTCGTGTGTCTCTCAAAGCAGACCAAGTCATTGTGGTTTCTGGAGCTCACTCACCGCATCCGCAAAATAATTTTATAACTAAATTAAAGAAAGGTTCCCTCACCAAGTGACACCGCATAAGAACCTTTAATGCGGATGGGCTTTTTTGACTATCATGTAAGATCTCTAAATTAGTATGTGAGACAGTGGTGATTACGGATAACTCACCAGATTTGCCGGGCCACGCTGAAAGGTGGTGATACAAATTCCGCACATGGATTGTGTACAACTTTTGACATTTTGACCACAGTCTAGAAGGAACATTACCTGGTGCACCGCACAAGCTATGTGGTGCCTCTCGTCTTGTATCCGCAAGAATGTTCATGCATCCATCAACTGCTAAACGTTGCCCTTCATGATTAAGGGACAACTTCAAAATCCGCAAATTTACGGAAGTTTCTCAACATCTGCATAAATTATATAGTATGTGATCTTAATAGAGACTATCTACTAGCCATCTACATCCGCAACAGTTCTCCCTCACCATTCTCGAGAGTGAGCCGCATCAACAAGTGCGTCTGTGGATATTCTCCCAGCAGCTAACTTCAGCATCGTGCCATCTTGCGCCTCGGACACGCGACGCTTCAGCTACAGTGATTTTTGTATTCAACAATCTGCTACAATATTATTGACAGCCGTTTTGACTGGAAATTTGGAACATTGGTCGTCTATCAATGCTGCTGCATAATTGCATTGGCCCAGCATGGATGTGTTCCCACTAATGGACCGAAAAAGGCTAGAGGCTACTACTGATAATCACACATCCATTATTTTAGCGAATTTTATCTACTTCTTCGCACTCTACAATAATATTATACATGTTTTTCTTTTGAAATTTACCACACACACATAGTACGCCGCTCGTAGAATACGGCCACCATGTTAACAAATTTGCGTCGATGGGCCATAAAACGCTACGTCTGTAATTTTGCCCTATCACGAATGTAACAAATGTGAATCTGCAGTTTCAGCCTAGTGTCTGATACTCTAATCCAATACGGAAACAGTTAAATAGATAAGGTACATGGTATACTCGTCATCGTCGTCCTTCTAATTTATATTAACCCTGTTATACCTAAATTGGGTCAAGAATATGAAAATATTTGCTTCTTGAATGCCTATTTGCAGACCAAGAGACGACTGTTTCTGAAGATTTACCATTGGAGTGACTGGCTCAGTTATCGAGCCATTCATTCCAGTGGTGAATTTTCAAAAAATATCTTCTCTTGACCTGCAAATTGACATTCCTCAAGATCACTGTAGAGGCCGGTTTTGGCGCCCTCCTCATGAAAGTGTTAAAATACAATAAGAGAAGATGATAGGCCTACATGCGCAGTCGTTGTCGTTGCAATACTTAATACATTGCTATGATAGCAACAGGTAGGTGGGTGGGGTGGGCTGGGGTGGGCTACCAGTCAAAGTATTAAAAAGATATTCGTCTAGTTGTCCTTATCTGAGATATTGAAATTTCGGTGTTAAACATTCTAAAGGATTTTGTTAGAAAAACGCACAATTGTGCCCACGTAAGTCACATCTTGGTGGCGGTTGCGTGAAACGGTATAGGCCTAACGTTACTCAATATGCCACTGAATATGGGTGGTTTATTAATACAATGAACCTTTCCAGTTTAGCTATGCCTCGCCCATCTCTAGCTAAACTCCACCCATACCACTCGAGTTGGGATCGATGGGTTTCTGAACTTCTAGACGATAAATTTCAAGAAAACTATACAGGTAAGCCGTGGAATATTTTGACACTAAATTGTCTGGGTCCTGTTGCTGCCTATGGCAGCAACAGCGCCCAGTCAAATTACTTTCAAAATACTAAACAGTAATTTTATTAAATAACAAAAACATACAATTCGTACAACGTGTCAGATTATTAATCATTTAAGATGGACTATATCGAGTCAGCCATGACGTCATTATTATGACGTTATCCTACGCGTCACTTAATTAATTACGACGTCATATGACGTAATATGATGGATAGACAACCTGAAAAGGCCCATTAGCAAGTGGTATTAATTACCCTCGCTCCGTCAGAGGGTGAGTGTATTGTATTCGGGTCTACGTGAGTTCGGGATGGCAAGGGTCTACAATCTATGATTGGTCTTGTTAAAATATGTGTCCTATAAATACGGGTGCTCTCTTAATACAAGTGGTCCATATTGTGTGGACCACACATTAACAAGTGGTATTAGCCCTGCAATGCTCAATTTGCTCATGCCAATTTCAATAGAGGGATCCATTTCTAGGCATGCCACGCCTATTTCTGAATGTGAACCAACCATATTACAATGGGGCAATACGGCGAATATGTAACTACCTACGATGAGATTACTTGATGGTAGAATTGTGCAAAAGCACTAGCTCATATTGAGTTATATACATCCATATATAAAATAATTATTACAAATCGAGAACAGACATTCTGATATCGAATATAGTAAATTGTTTGCATTTGAAGTAGCCCGTGGCTACTAAATTGAATATTACGAAATTAATACGTGGTAGAAAACGGAAGATTCATTATCGTGTTCATATCGCTATCTAACCATATCGGTGAAATTGTGTGGCCAAACCTATTGCATACAAGTAATAGTAGGGCATTGAAAACCCGCAGATCTGCCAAAATTGGAACGAATTTATGCTATGAAATCGCGTATTACGAAATTACTTCACGGTCGAACGGTCGAATTTTTTTTAATTCTCAATATAACTATCGTATTCAAATCCCTCTACGTCTATGTGAGCGAAGTTCTGGAGCCGACCATATTACATACAGACAGTAGGGCGCCGAAAAGCACGAAAACCCCCAACATTTAAGCCAATCTTTGCCTAGTAAAATTATTTCATCTAGAATTGGTTAGATTCGGAATATACCTAGTATATTACGGCCCAAGTCTATGTAGGTGAAATTATGGGGCTAAACATACTACAGACAATAGGGCACTGAACACTGTGAATCACCGGAGATTTAGCAAATTTTCGGTATGAAATTGTCCACTACGAAATCACTTAATGGTAAAAAATTGTTAACCTCAATCCATTACTTCACTAGCGTATTGATATACCTATCTAACTATATGGTTGAAATTATGTGGCCGAATTTCCTGTAGACGTTCTTAACTTAGCACATGCACAGGCCTACACTTTCGGTTGATTTCTGTACTCAACAATCTGCTACAAAATTATTGACAGCAGTTTTGACTGGAAATTTGGAACATTGGTAGTCTATCAATACTGCTACATAATTGCATTGGCCCTACATGGATTTATTCCCACGGATGGACTAAAGACAAAAGGATACTACTGATAATCTTACATCCATTATTCATTCGTATCCGCGAGTTCTCTTTCGATACGAGATCGAGAAATGTATCTCGTATGTAGGAGCCTATTGAGTAGCCATTGACGTAGTGATTTCACGATCCACCGTGTTGATTTTACTAGTGGGGCGGATATGTAACAAATTTGAGGTAAGATGTTCCATTCTGGCAGAAAGCATGAAATTTGGCATATAGGTGGTTTAAGGTATGCTGAACATAATTAGATGCGGTGCCACGTGATTCTACCAAGGGAACCCATTCAAAATGGCCACCTTTCCAGCGGAAAATCTGCATTACTCAAGTTCTAGATGGAGTAGAGGGCTGGAATTGATGTCAAATTAAGGGTTTCTTGGTCACTGGTTATGATTTTACCCATTACAATACTCTAAATAGATAAACATGCTGAATAATAATAAAAATAATAATATATTATTATTATTATTGTTGTTGTTGTTGTTGTTGTTGTTGTTGTTGTTGTTGCGATGGTGGTGGTGGTGGTGGTGGTGGTCGTCATCGTCGTCGTCGTCGTCATCGTTGTTGTTGTTGTAACATTTGTAAATTAGTAGTATTAATGCTAAACGTTTGTACACACATGTTCCGGGCGAAACATTTAGAAACAAGTTTTCGCTACTCAAAGCAATTGGTCTACACGTTTTCTCCAGTAAAAGTAATTCTATGCCAGCCCCTCGCTTCGCCAAGCATTATTTCGTTGCGGATTTCCATATAATTATTGTAGTTTCCTAAACTCACACTGACTATTTAAATGTATCATGAGCATACATAGCTGCATAGCAATCACGCACACGCGTATTGTGCTCTGCTTATATACAGAGACAATAGCTATTATATTCTCGCATTCAAGTCAATATGTCAAAGAAAGTGAAATTGACATCTGATCCCACAGTGGATTTAGCACACACGAACTGGTCCCTGTGTGTTATTTGCCAGCAGTTCACAACGGAGCATCTCATAGATCCATGTAGTAACACAAATCGTGACAATGTGATTACGAGTTATAGGTCATTAGCTGATAACCTTGATAGGCTACAGCAACTCCATGCCCTTCCACCATACCTGGATCTATGTAGGTTGAATGATGGATCTGGAATTGCGGAGACGCTCATAGAAAACTGTGCTAGGTGGCACAAATCTTGTTGGCATCTCTGTAGCCGGACTCGGGTTGATCGCGCCGTGAAAAGAAATGCGAAGTTAGAATCCAGCGAGGATCTCAGGTCACCAGTCAAATCTAGATTGAGGTCTAATTTCACTATGCCAAGTATAAATGACCCCACTCAACCACTGTGCTTTTTCTGTGACCAACCGATAGAGCATGACATTCATAGAGCCGCAACAGCAAAATTTGACTAAACATACGCAAAATGGTGGCAGAACTGAGAGATACCCAACTTCGCTGGTTAAAAGTCATCTGGAGACATGACAGCTTTGGATGCTATTTACCACAAGACTTGTTTGACAAAACTATACACACGACATAGATCTCTTTCGAGAAGTGAATCTGATATTGCTGACGATATGAAACCTGACTCTGTTGCTTTGCAGAGCTAATATCATACATGAAAGATCGTCAAGCCTCTGAGCATCCTATTGGCAGCATATTTAAGCTTTCTGATTTAACACGATTATACACTCGCCGTCTTGAACAACTTGGTGGTGCTATGCCAAGTAGGATTAACTCTACCAGGTTGAAGGAAAAGATCTTGTCGAAAATGCCAGATGTGGAGTCAAACAAGAGTAACTATGAAGTGATTCTCACATTCAAGAAAGACATAGGCGATGCTCTATTACTAGCCACCAAAAATTATTCTGATCGTGACGCAATTGCGTTGATGAGGGCAGCTCAAATAGTCCGCAAAGAGATTTTTCAGATTAAGTATGATTGCAAGGGTTCCCTTGATGCTGACCAGTATGACAACTTACCTCAATCACTTGTTACTTTAGTTCAGATGATACTTGGCGGTACCAACATTCATAATCAAAATGAGAATTCCCAAACTATCAAGGGGAAGTGTCGTCATTGACCCAGCTACTCATCTTTAATGCCATTAAAAGAGCGCGTAAAAGCAGTATGGGAACGCGCCATAATCCTGATCGTGAAACAGCATTGCCACTCTACCTAAGCCTACTAATTCATGCCAAAACGCGAAAGCGGGAGCTTGTGGATGAACTCTTCAGACACAGACTTTCAGTATCCTACGACTGATGTAGGAAATAAGGCTATAGACATGTTTAAAAAGGATGGGGTTGTTTGTCCGACTAACTTGCATGGTAATCTGTTCACAACTGGGAACCTTGATAACATAGACCATAATCCTATATCCACATCAGCACGAACTGCATTTCATGGGACAGCAATCTCATTAACACAACATTGTTCAGACACAAATACTGGGGTCATTCGAACTCTTGAACAATTGACACCAAACGTTGTACAAAAATCCACTACCAACGTACACAGTTGTGAATCCAGCTGCTTTCCCCAGTTTTGTGGGATTGGCAAGAAGACAGCATGGGAAGTTTGGAAGACTTCAGATCTATTCAAGTCACTATTTAGGAGACTGCCTGATGCCCCGGCGTCTCTGCGTGACAATGACATGGAAACGCTAGAGAGGTTTGTCGTACTACTGTACAAACGCACATCACCATTGTTAAAGGTTAATGAGGCACGAAAACGGCTTTTCGCTTTGGGCAACAGGCAGCTAAAAACATTCCTCCGACCAGTGCTGCTCTGCTGCAATACACCAGACGTGCTGCGTTCCAGGCAGGTCATCCTTGGGGCCAATCACTCCACGCAAATGCAAAAACGCCATCGCCAGCTGACTGGGGTTGGGTCAGAGATGCCACTTGGTCACCGCAATGGAGTTTTCTTGCAGACGCATCTAAGGCATGCCGGGAACTCGTGAAATGTGCTTGCAAAAGTAATTGCACTGGCAAAGTATTAAAAAGATATTCGTATAGTTGTCTTTATCTGAGATATTGAAATTTCGGTGTTAAACATTCTAAAGGATTTTATTAGAAAAACTCACGATTGTGCCCAAGTAAGTCACGTCTTGGTGGCGGTTGCTTGAAATGACTTCCATAGGCCTAACGTTAGTCAATCGGTCACTGAATCCGGATGGTTTATTCATACATTAATACCGCGCTCGTGTTGGTATCGATGGATCTCTGAGCTTCTTGACTATCAATTTCCAGAAAACTATACAGGTAAGGTGTTGACTTTTTTGAAACCAGTTTGACTGGTTGTGGCAGTAACATTGCCCAGTCAAATTAGTTTCAAAATATTCACCAGCATGTTTTGTAAATAGCAAAGACATACAATTCGTACAACGTGTCGGACTATTAAGCATTTAAGACGGACTAAATCGAGTCAGTCATGACGTCATGATTATGACGTCATCCTATACGTCACGTCGTTGATTATGGCATTATATGACGTAATATGATGGATAGACAACATGAAAATGCCCATTAGCAAGCGGTATTAATTATTCTCTCTCCGAGGACGAGTATATTGTATTCAGGGCAACAATCTATGATTGTCCTTGTTAAAATGTGACCTATAAATATGGGTGGTCTCTTAATACAAGTGGTCCATATTGTGTGGGCCACGCATTGCCAAGTGGTATTAGCCATGTAATGCTCAAATTCCTCATGACAATTTCAATAGAGAGATCCATTTCTAGGTATGCCACGCCATTTCTAGCTAAGCTCCACCCTTTTTGCGTGTTGGAATTGATGTATATATATAAGCTGAATAATGAATTCCCAGACTTCCAATTTCAAGGTAACTATACAGGTAAGCTGATGACTATTTTGAAACTAATTTGACTGGGTGCTTTTAAAGGTTTGCTGCCTCTTGCCGCAACAACACCAGGTCGAATTAGTTTCAAAATATTCAACACGATGTTGATTAAACAGTAAAACATACAATTCGTACACTTGCCAGACTATTCAATGTTCATGACTGAGCTAGATACGTCATTCATTTACACATTTTAGATTGTGACGTCAGCCTATAAATGACGTAATTGATTATGACGTCATATCCTTCAGTTACAGATCGAACCCAGCCATTATCATAGAAAATGCCTGCTGAATAAATAGCAAAGACATACAATTCGAACAGCGTCTAGTCCAATTAGTTTCAAAATATTCAACAGCATGCTGATTAAATAGTAAAGACGTGCAATTCGCATACTTGACTGGCTATTCAATGTTCGTGGTGGAGCCAGATACGTCATTCATTACACATTTTGATTGTGACGTCCAGCTACATCTGACCTAAAAAATTACGACGTCATATACTGCAGAAACAGATCAGAAAAATCCATTATCATAGAAAATGTCCTAAGTCAAATTGCCGTCCAAGAGACCATTGTGGTTTTTCTTTTCCAATTTACTACTGGAATTATAGGATCGGTCATTCCAGTGGTAAACTTTCAAAACAAGTTCTCCTGCGAGTAGCTAATGCAAATGGACATTTCTCACGATCACCGCAAGAAGCCATTTGTGGTCAGTGTGATAGAGTGCTAAAGTGGACAAATAAGAGACTCCGTGCGTGGGCATGTACTTGAGTACCTTCATCTGCAGAAGGAATGATAAACATGTTTTGTATGCAGTCCTCCAGCAAAAGAAGAGTACTTATTTAGCGTAGTTATTTGGAGTTCCGTTGGCTGTTTATTAAAATAATTGAGCGGTCATCGCTGCGCAAACTCTATTAAAGTTGGACCAGAACAAATAAGAGAACTCGCCATGGATCACGTGCATGAAGATAATAATTATGAGATATCCAGCAATCTAAAAATAGATCCGTGTCTTCGCGCCCAGCATTATTAGATCTCGTATCGATGGAGATCTCGCGAGACACAGCCCCACAATCCCCTGCGCGAAATGGCCTTGCATATAGGCAATTGTAGACAGCAATAAATTGAAGCATGCCCATGGAGCGGTCACACAATTAAATGAGGTAGTTAAATATCACAGATTGATAAACTTAAACGGTGCGGCTAGTTGAAAGCACCTACAGTAAACAAGGATAATATTCACAGTAAAACAGAAATTATAAATTGCGGTCTTAAGACCGGGACGGTACCTATTAGTCATCAGTACCATATGCGGAAATAAGAATTAAATGTACAATAGTATAGCTACTTGAGTACTTAATAGTCATTGGTACAGAACAGGCTACTATGTTACTGAAATTGAGGTGCTAACATATTCATAGAGCAAGTCGACACGTTCTCTGAAGCTGGAGAGATTTCCACGCACAGATTTCCGCAGCTGGTTTCTGCGGGATAGTCTCCGCAAGCTAACTCCTCCAGACGGGGTAGACACGCTACACACTCAGGACAGTGAAACAAAGCAGTGAGGAAATGTCCATTAGATAGTCTTGGTAACTAGTATACAATTTATACGGAAGTGAGAAAGTTATCCGTCCAGTGACGGAAGTAGTAAAGTTGAAGGTTGCCCATTAACAGAGAGGGCTGTATATAATATTAGGCAGTTACATATATTGGCAAATGGTGCGGTATGCGTCGCATAGCTCTTGTGGCGCACCCAGCAAAGTTCCACCAGACTGTGGTCACAAAGTTAATTAAACACACATGACATGCAGTGCGGAGATTGAAGTCCACATTTCAGCGTTGTTGCCAGATCCGGCGAGTCATCCACCAAGAATCACTGTAAGCTCTACATTCCGTAGAATCACATCCCGGGCCCACACGGCCCGCTCTCAGAAAAGCTCCCTTCGGAAATTCCGGATGCGGAAGGTATAACTAAGTTTAGTTTATTACTGCCGGATGGCCGTCCGGGGGTATCCAAAAACTGGTGGAAGCCGAGGACGTCTTACCACCGCAGATGTGCTGGGGATCTGTAAGACACTGGTTGGTGTGAGAATCACTTGTAGGTCAGCAGTTACATCCGCCCTCCTGATGGTCCAGAGGGTCTTGCATGAGCCGGCTTCCACACCGGCGATGCTCCTGATTCTCGATTTTTCACCCCTTTTATGCTATTCATGACGTCAAAGGCGGATGCCTCAGCCAATCAGCGGCCGAGCAGTAGCCAATCAGCGTGCAGCTAGATCAGTGACGTATTTATCACGTTCGCAGAACATTCTAGATCTATTTATGCATACACGCGATTACGACATCAAAAACAATATTTTGAAGATAATTTAAGAGGTTTTCGCGGATAACTCAGCTATTTCTGAGCCGATTTTAAAGTGGTTAAGAGTTCTAGAAAGCTCATTTTATTCTGGTCCTGGACGATACCAAGAACAACGAGAACGCAATAATTAAAGGTTTTTACAAGTACCCACTCGGTATACTATAGGCATGCACTCGCTTCCAATTCCGTGACGTGTTGTCAGGGAAGCTCTGACGCGCGCGCATGCACACCATGCGTTTTATCAGACTTAGCCGATTTTAACGAAAGCCTATCTCATAGGGCTTATGTACGTGTACTATCCTACCCAGGGGTGTGTGTGCCTGGAGCGAATCCGGAGTGGCCGTTCCATACCCAGCTTTGCTGGGATGGTCAGTACCCATCCGGTTGGTCAGCGCTACATTACTCCCTCCATAGCAGCAAACGAGTACAATTGTTTGTTCCTATAATAGATTAGTTAGAATATATTTAAAATATCACATCTAAATTTAAGCAATGGACCGACATACCGGTAACACCAACAGCCGGGATGATACGGTGTGGTTTCGTTTGCGTGACAATGGTTGCCATCGAACGTTCCACTGACTTACGAGGTGGTCTATGTATAATGCGGAGATATGCTCACCCAGATCCGCAACCCCTAGACCAGCAAACCAGCATCCTCAGTCCAACGCACCGTGCACACGTGGTGCTGCAGAGCAAGAGGGATTTGTGGAGCAGCGCGTACCCCTGGAGGCTATACAAGCAGTCGTCTTACTAGTCGTAGCTCATCTTCATTGCAACTGGCCTGGCGTAGTACATCTAGGATCTTTGAGCGTTTAATTGTATTGAAGGCTGGTGATATATCAATGCCCATTTTGTGGAAATCCCAGTGTTTGGACATGACTACCGACACAAGCATGTGTTGGGCCCATACAATGTCTGCGCATCTGCGTCCACGCTTGAAGCCATTTTGACATGATCCTGTCAAGTCATCGAGCTTGTCTCGGATGCGGCATAAAGTAACATTGGCTAGAATTTTCCATATGCTGTTAAGGGGCACAATGGGCCGCAGATTGGCTGGGGGTGGGGGCAGGTGACCTCTTGGGATTGGATAGTGCGATAAGGGTGCCATGGCCTACAGCGTCGCCGCCATATGACAGAACATTATATTGCGTTAGTTATTCTGCGCAGTCGCAGTGTGGACCTACCTTCTGTCTTTTTCTCTTAATTTGTAGGAATTGGAAGGTGTCGCGCAGTTATCACTTTCAAGAGAATAAGGAGCCGACAAGAACACTAACAACCCGAAAGTACCCGATTTGACAAGATCCCAGTCGTTACATTACAATGGAGACAGGCGTGAAAAATGAAACGAAACAACTCGCTTTATAGGATTATTTTTTTACGTATATCTGTCATTAGAATAGGCGTAAATTCGGTGAATTAAAATATTATTTTTAATATTAAAGTTTTGTTGATTATTACGATTACATTGTGCATTCATATAAGTTTGTCTAAAAGGGATAACATATCGTTGCCAATAAGTAATACATCTGAGAGATCACGTGACCGGCACTAGTGCACCACCTGTCTATTGTGACTAATTACCAGAGCGGTATGACGGGATATTTCATATGGCGACCCTTTCAACTTTAAAAAAACAGAGGCCTATACGATAATAATTCTTCAATGTGTTTAACTTTATGTTGGTGGTGGCTCAACATATTCCAGTCAAGCTACTTTCAAAATAGTCACCAATTTACGTGGATGTTGTTGCTTTAAATGTGTGCATAACAACCTGATCCGCTTCTCCTATTCCATTGATCTAGCCAGAGTCCAACTATAAACCACCGCTAAATAAAACATTTACCTCAGATCAGCTTGACTAGTGGACCTTTGAAAACAAACTTAAATTTAACCCCCCCCCCCCCCCTCCGTAACCAACGTGGCGTCACACATGGGAGCAACATAAGGCGTAATAAGTTAGGCTACTAAACAACACTATGGTTACTAGTTCCGACAAAGACTTGATTACTGGTTGGGAACGGGTATGTGTGGAAGGGGTATAACTCCTGATTCCATGAATAATTCAGAGGTTTTATTCTTGTTATCCCCCTTTACCAAAAATAGCGACGTATCCCACATATCTAAATACGGCCCTGCTCTCCCACTCTCTCTCTCTCTCTCTCTCTCTCGCTCTCTCTCTCTCACGCTCTCTCTCACGCTCTCTCTCACGCTCTCTCTCTCTCTCTCTCTCTCTCTCTCTCTCTCTCTCTCTCTCAGGCAGCCATGTCTTCAGATTTAATTATGTTCAACATATTCAACAGTACGTTTTTATTTTGTTTTGGAAACATGGTAGGTTATTTCTGAGCTGTGCTATAACGCCGCTATTTCATTCTCAAATCCACCCACATGCGTGACACAACATTCTCAACATTCACGTTATTGAACCACATACATTTCTAGGTAACGCTATTGCACAGTCTGGCCCTCCCACTACGCCCTCGTATCGACGAAAGGCGAAGTGATGTGAGTGGGCGTACGTTAGCACGATGTAGGTAACGAGGATATAATGGTTACAGCATTGGTGATGCGAAAAAGGCCACAAAAGTTAGACTTCTGGTTGGCGGTGGGGGTCGGGTTGGTGGTAGGTGGTGGTGGTTGTTGTCGGTGGTCTAGCTATGCCCGCCAATTTCTAGCTATTCTCTGCCTATTTCTAGCTATGCCCGCCCATTTCTAGCGATTCTCTGCCTATTTCTAGCTATGCCCGCCCATTTTAAGCTAAGTTCCGTCCATGCTATACGTGTGCTGGAATCCTAATATCAAGGTAACCAGTTGCATATTTCGAAACTAATTCGACTTGGTGCTGTTAGTCAAATTGGTTTCAGAATATTCAACGTATTGTTTATTAAATAGTAAAAACATACAATTCCTACACTATTCAATGTTCATGGCGGGACTATATACGCCATTCATTAAGCATTTTGATTGTGACATCATCCTACATGTGACGTAAATGATTATGACGTAATATACAGATCGGGTTCATCCAGTAGGATGCGAGTTTTCTGACAAAGATCATCTTCAGGGTTCAATCAGTGGCGGTGGACGGAAGCTATGTTAAAGGACTAGCTCAATGGCCCCGCCCATCCCTAGTTAA
This sequence comes from Chaetoderma sp. LZ-2023a, assembly GCA_034401795.1. Classification (NCBI taxonomy): domain Eukaryota; kingdom Metazoa; phylum Mollusca; class Caudofoveata; order Chaetodermatida; family Chaetodermatidae; genus Chaetoderma; species Chaetoderma sp. LZ-2023a. The sequence goes on along the minus strand of CM067365.1, from coordinate 21,614,260 downwards.
ACTCCATCGACACTTCGCCCGTGCTGGGATCGATCGATCCCTGAACGCCCTGCCTACCAATTTCCAGAAAACTATACAGGTAAGCTGTTGAACATTGCAGCAACAGCGCCCAGTCAAATTAGTTTCAAAATATTCAACATACTGTTTATTAAATGGTAAAGCCATACAATTCGCACAGAAACGCTTATTCTCCTTCGATCAATACTCACCATTCTGTTACTCCTGATATACAGCTGGCCCTGACAGCGGCTCTAGGATTATAGACTTAGAAAGCTTTACCGACTCCTGGGAACCGGGTACTCGGCTCCCAACTGCCGAGTACCCGTCTACCATAGAGCTCATTCTTGTTTGCATAGCAACAAGAGCAATACATGCTTTCTGCATTGAGGATTTTAGTGTTTTTTTGTGAAAGAAAATCTAAGTCTTTAATCTGTGATAGTTTGTGTGTTCGTGAAAGGATTAACTAAATGATACTATGGAGAATACCGCCGAAGATAACCAGGTTGTATCGTTCTTTATTATCCATAGTTAAAAGACTTAGGTCTCTAAATTTCGCTGTGTCGCATGTTCCAATTTCTGACCCCATAGAATCAGGGACGTGTGCTAACAACGATATATGCCAGACGATCGCCTTCTTTAACCCCCAACAGGCGATCGGCAGATATGAAAATAGGTGTTATGCTACGGTATTTCTAACACGAATATCGGCTGACGTCGTTCTCCGTAGGATCCGAGCGGGTGACGTCACACCCGGTCGCTCGGATGTTTATGTGAAGAAAAATTTTTCATTAATTCGCGCATCTTGTTCTGGGTGCTGCGTACTAAAAATGGTACCGGAAACTTTAGAATGATCAAGTTTACGTGCCATCACGATCGGTTTGCAATGATCGGTGGTTTCAAAATTCTTGAGTAGATGCGTGGTCTGCGGTTTTACCGTGTGATACAGCAGTTTGTTATACATTTTGTTGTTTTCTTCACATATCGTGCTGCTTTCGTTAGGAGTATAATTTATATTGATTAGTAAATATACCCCGAATGCTATGCGATATGATTCCTGGAGCCGTTACACATCCTGGAGGATCTATTATGGGTGTGTTTAATGCCCGCCTCGTTCTTGTCGTCATAATCAATGCGATCGTTGTTGTAACGTGGCGGGGTGGGGTGCGGGAGGGTTACAGTTAATTTATGAGTCAAATTATTTGAAAATTAATTGTCTGCCTTCCATCCGGGTCTCGTTCCGCTTGTTTATTGTAGGTTTGTGCTTATGTTATAGGCCAAGCCAGCCCCGCCATCATGTGACGAATGCCATAAGTTTGTCCGTGTAATGTTCAAGGACCATGTCTGTTTTAGGTGTTCCCTGTGTAATATTGACCATAGGTGTAATGTTTGTGCAGTGTGGTCCGTTGAGATGATGGTTAAGTTCCTTGCCAGAAGGACTTGGCTGGGTCTGACGCGGGGTCAGGCGGTCCGAGAGTAAATCGTGGAGCGCCCGGTTCAGCCGGTGGGGGTGCTCCACGTCCCTAGCTGGAGGTGGCGGAGATGGCACCGCCGGCGTGGTTTGGTCCGGCTATGCAGGGTTTTTCTGCATAGCATTCTGCCCACGCTGGTGTCGTCCCTGCTACCAAAGGTTGGGGGGGGGGCAGTTTCTCCCCATGCCTGGTACGGATCCTGTCCTCGGACAGGATTCTGGACTGGTTACCGAGGGGGCCGTCTCGTACGGCCCCCTGGCAGTCCCGTCTGGCTTCGGCCAGACGGGTTTCTGTTTCTCTGCGGCCACCTCCGGGTGGTCCAGTAGCGGTGGCCGGTCCGTCAGGTGTGGGAGCCATCCGCCAGGACGGTTCCATGGTTGACTCGTCTAGTGACGACTCTTCAGAGTCTGAAGACGAGGAGGCCGAGGAGGAGAGGTTGCTGCGGCCCGTGAAGCCGCAGGTGGAGAATATGAAGGTTGATTCTGTCCTGGACAGAACCGGCCTCCATTTGTCTGGTTTGGCGCAAGCCAGGTCAGCGGCTCCGCCTGTGGCTGAGGCAAATCCGTTACCGTGCACCGGTTCCGTGTGGCTTGGTTTGGCACCAGCCGTCACGGGAACGGGTGTGCCAGGCTGGGCATGGTACTCACCTATCTCGCCTGGTCCGGCAGTCGGACGTGGGGTGCCGTTGGCGCCTGTGTCCGGCTATGCCTCCGCGACTGCTACAGATCCGTACGGTTTTCTGTGCGGACCTACCCCATGGACCGGAGTGTTTCATGGGGTGGCGGCGGAACCGTGTGGTACCGGAGTGCCTGGCGTGTCAGCCGTGGCTCCTTGCCGGGAGGCCGTGGCTGGCAGACCCGTGAGCACGTCAACGGGTGACGTGTTTGCGGGGGTGTCTTCATCGGAGGTAGATTGGTCAGATGCTCTGGCGTGGCTAGCCAGGGTTGACCCGTCTGTGGTTTCGGCCATGGCCGATGAAGATGCGCCCCGTCCGTCGGTTGCGTCGATCGGGACGGGGATTTTGCCCGCGGCCCGGATCCAGTCAGTGGGACTGGATCCACGGTTCATAGAATTGTTGGATGCTATTTATAGCAAACAACTGATGACCAAGGGTCAGCTCCCTGCGGCCTCCAGGGAGGTGCGGATAAGATGTCGTATTCTGCGGGGGGAATACGACAGGTATGGTGTAGTCCCGTCGGTCACGGAGGATGAACGATGGGTACTGGGCGTCCAGAGTGCCGTGGCGGGTGGCCCCGGTCCGGCACTTGTGGACAAGTCTCAGGTACACCAGGAAGAAGTCCTGTCCCTATGCGATGAGGGTGTGAGGGCAGCGATGAGCGCTGTCAACCACTCTTATCGTCTCCTTCAGTCGGTGTGGGCTGAAGCGGGGGCAGGCCACCCTGTGCCACCTGTGGCGCTTTCATGTGTCAATGACGGCCTGGTGCTGTCGATGGACGCATTGGCAAGGGTGCAAGCGCGTGTGACGAAATCCAGGAGGCAAATGGTCATTGACCATATGCGTCCGGCTACGGCAGTCAGGGAGCGTCTTCTTGGGACGCCCCTGACAGGGCCTAGCATCTTCGGTGGCCAAGCGCGGGCCATCTTAGAGGATACCGCCAGTATCGCGCAGAATTGGTTAGCGGTAAACCTACAGCTAGAGCTAGTGCGGCAAGCGCACGCACTAGGGGCTGTGGGGAAACCGCTAACGGGACAACCTTCAAAGAAGCAGAAGAAGCATATGGGCAAGGCGAAAGCTAGGCCTGTTGCGACTTCTGCTTCAGCTGGGTTTTCGGAGCCGCCACCGGCGAAGAAGCCCAGGAAGGTTGTAGAGGCGCCTACCCTCCCCAATGTTGCTCCTGACCGCCCTAGAGGCGGGAAGGGCAAGGGTAAGGGTAAGGCCTCAAAGGGCGGACAGAAGGGGCCGAAGCGTACCTGAGGGTACGAAAGCTCCCTTCATATCCGCCTGGACCGCGCCTGTGCGACAGGAACTGCGGTGCCAGTTATACCCGTCGTGCCTAGAACGAAATGGTTCTCTCTCTCTCTCGTTAAGAAAGAGGGGGGGGGGGTGCGGACTGCGAGCCGGACAACCCCGTTAGACGTCGAGGCGTCTATGGTGGGTGGAAGGCTCATGCGTTTCGTCGAGGCCTGGCAAGGTGTGATGTCAGACAGTCTGGTCCTGGGATGGTTATCCCAGGGTTACATGCCGGAGTGGTGGGACTTTCCACCACAAAATCTGTCTTTGGCACCTGTCTGGACACCCGTACCAAGGGAGCCAGACAAGTTAGAAGCCGTTCAAAAGGAAGTGTCGGGTTTGCTTCTGAAGGGAGCAATAAAACCAGCAAACCGAAACACTCCAGACTTCTATTCAAACATGTTCCTTGTACCCAAGAGCACAGGGGGATGGAGACCCATACTCAATCTCAGGCCATTAAATTGGTTTATCCATACGCCTCGGTTCCAGATGGAAACGCCGAGGTCGGTAATGGCGGGATTGAGGAAAGGAATGTGGTGTGTATCGATCGATCTGAAAAATGCATATTTCCACATTCCTATGAATCGGAGTTGGCACAGGTTTCTGAGATTTGCGTTTCAGAATCAAGTATGGGAGTTTACAGTTCTCCCGTTTGGCCTGTCGACAGCTCCGAGGGTTTTCACAAGAGTGGTCCTTGCGGTGACAGCGTTTCTCAGAAAAGAGAACGTGGCGCTACACACCTACATAGATGACTGGCTGCTCAAGGCAGACTCGGCAGCCAGGTTGAACGTGGATACTGCTCTGACTCTGAAGTTACTTTCAGATCTACGCTGCATAGTCAACGAGGAGAAATCCGAGTTGACGCCCACTCAACATTTCGTTTATTTGGGGATGCGATTCGACCTCGAGGAGGGCAGGGTTTACCCGTCAGAGCCCAGAGTGGTGTCTCTGTTAGCCATCCTCAAGAGGTTTCGAGTGGGAAACCACATTCAGGCGAGGCGGTTCCTTCAGATGCTGGGCATGATGGTCTCCATGGAGCAGGTTATCCCGTACGCTGCTCTAATGCGAAGGCCTATCCAGTTGTATCTGATGTCTCTGTGGAAACAGAGAACAGAACCCCTGTCAAAACTGGTGCCAGTTTTGGAGCCGATAATATCGCATCTTCTATGGTGGAAACAGCGTCAGAATCTCCTATTAGGGGTTTCGCTGCACCTACCCCACCCCCAGCTGTCCGTCTACACGGATGCATCGCTGGAAGGGTGGGGTGCCTGCCTGGGAGAACACCAGGTCTCGGGCACATGGACTCTCCCGGAGAGTCAGCTGCATATCAATCTGTTGGAAATGATGGCAGTGGAACTGGCGTTGGAAGAGTTCCTTCCGATGATCAGGGGCAAGGTGATATTGATACGGTCGGACAATTCGACAGTAGTATCATATATAAATCGCCAAGGCGGGACCAGGTCGCCCACTCTGTGTATCAGGGTGTGGCACTTGATTCAATGGTGCAGGAATTACTCGGTTGTTTTGAAAGCAGCTCATATTCCGGGCCGATTGAACATTCTGGCGGATGCTTTGTCTCGCAGACAGAGAATCCTGCCAACAGAATGGTCCCTCAACCCTCCAGTTCTGCGACGGATCTTCGAGCATTGGGGCAAACCCAATGTGGACTTGTTCGCCACAAAGGAAAATGCTCAAATTATGACATATGTCTCGCCGATTCCAGATCCAAATGCCGTCGATACAGACGCTCTGGCGATAAGCTGGAGAGGGATGCACGCTTACGCGTACCCACCCACCATTCTTCTACCGAAGGTATTGGTGAAGGTCAGGGAGGAACCGTGTCTGGTCCTGCTAATAGCGCCGTATTGGCCGAGCAGGGCGTGGTTCACGGATCTTCTAGATCTGCTGGTGGAAAATCCTGTGCAGTTGCCCGAGATTCCGAACATAATCTCCCAGGCCAAGGGACGCTTCCTACACGAGCGTCCCGAAATGTTCAAATTGACTGCGTGGATGTTATCAAACAACGTTCCACGTCGGAAGGCTTTTCTCGACAGGCTGCTGATTTCATCGCGGCTGCGAGAAGGAGGTCAACCTTTAAGTCATATAACAACAAGGTTAACAGATTTGCAGACTGGTGTGAAGAAAAGGGTATTGATACCTTTCAATCCACTATCAGCAAATAGCAGACTTTCTCTGTGAGCTGTTCTTTTCAGGACTAGCTCCCGTCACAGTTGCTGGATACAAGTCAGCTTTGGCATCAGTTATCCCTTGTCTAGCCAACAGGGATAGTCCAGAGGTGGCCCAGTTAAATGTGATGTTGAAGGGAATGAGCAATCTCCGACCGAGACAACCGGTAGTCATTCCAGCCTGGAGTCTATCTTTAGTGCTTAATGTACTGGCCAAGCACCCTTTCGAACCGTTGCGTTCAGCTAGTCTAAAGCATTTGACTCTAAAGGCAGTCTTTCTATTGGCAGCTTCCTCAGCTAGAAGGCGCAGTGAGATCCATGCGCTTTCGGCAGAGAGGAACCGATTTATTGTTTCTGGAGAAGGTCTGCGTCTTCTGCCAAGAGCAGAGTTTATGTCAAAGAACCAATCTTTGAGATATCCCGGCGAACCGATCATTATACCGAAGTTAACTAGGTTTGATCGTGATGCCAGTGTCTGGTGCCCGGTCCGTGCTTTGACTATGTACAAGAAACGGACTGACTCGTTACGGTCGAACGATAGACATCTGTGGATCTGCCATAAAAAGCCTTATGGCGCCGCATCCATGGATACTATCTCTCGTTGGGTGGTCGAATGCATTCAGACTACTCACGAGATGGTGACTGGGCACCAGGTGCAAGGCGTAAGGGCACACAATGTCAGAGGAATAGCCGCCTCGACCGCCCTTTACAATGGTGTTCCGTTAGAGGACATCATGGCCGTTGCACAATGGCACTGTGAGTCCTCATTCACGGATTACTATATGAGGGATGTGTCAGACTCAGCCAATCCACTCGCTTTAGCTGTTTTGAAACGATAGTTAGTGACCACACTGCTTTTCACCCTTTTCTCACTTTGGTAAGAAAAGAACCTAAAGCAGGCATGGTCAGGCGAGAGGATGTCAACCAGATTGTGTCACTGATGGCCGAACCGGTGAATGGTTGGAGGCGGTATGTCTGAAGTCCAATTATCATAAGGTAATTCAATAAGTGAGAGTTTTTTGTATTATGTATATGTATCATGTTCATTCATCTTATATATTCATGCTCATTCCCAGGCTAATACATGGAATATGCAGGGAGTAGTTAACCCTCTTAGCATATTTGTGTTTTCAGGCGAGATACATGTTCGTTAGTTCTCTCCCTTTTCTTAGGAGGAAAAAGGGGGGGGGGTCTGTGACGCGAATGTGATTCGGTTCCGTGAACTTGACGGTCCTTTTAGGTCTCCGTTAGTCAAGTTTGAAGTCTAAAATCTTTCTCCAAGGGGCAAAATTAGCATTTATTGCTTGCCCCTTCCCACCAGGTTACTGACCAAATCTGGTGTATATCAGAAGTAACAGAATGGTGAGTATTGATCGAAGGAGAATGCAGGAAATGTCAATTTCCCTTTCTCCGAGATCTAACAATACTCACCATTCTGTTACGGACCCAGCCTCCCAGCCCCACGGAGGCAAGCCATAGTTTTCTCTTGTTTGGTGGCTATGCAAACAATATGAGCTCTATGGTAGACGGGTACTCGGCAGTTGGGAGCCGAGTACCCGGTTCCCAGGAGTCGGTAAAGCTTTCTAAGTCTATAATCCTAGAGCCGCTGTCAGGGCCAGCTGTATATCAGAAGTAACAGAATGGTGAGTATTGTTAGATCTCGGAGAAAGGGAAATTGACATTTCCTGCAGTCCGTCTTCAATTATGAGTTCGTACGTCCTTATCTACGTCATTCATGACGTGACATCACCATACACATCACATAGTTGTTTATGACGTCATATGATGGATGGATAAACTGGTAAGGCCATTAGGGACGGTCTTAGAAGAGGGGCAATTTTCTGGCAATGATTCACTCAATCTAGGGTTTGACCCACGAGTCCACGTCTAATTGCAACAGTAATGAAACCACGTTTATTTTGCGCATTTAGGTCTCAGAAATGATATTTAAGAAATCTACTAAAATCTTTAAAGTGGAACATGTTGAATTCAAGATGTTCGTCAATCGGATATTATATGGAATATATCTCGTCAGACGAGAACGGTTCATTTTAGATCACATAGATGTTTTATAAGTAGATAGAAACATGCCCCCTCCCTCCAAATCTACTGAAAAATTATGTCCTCTGCACCCTAGGTCAAGTTCGACTCGCTAACTATAGTCAGTTTCATGGTTTACTGATCATGCTCAGTTGCTATGCCCAGTCGAACTTGATCGTAGCCGACTATAGTTCGTTGGTACCCGGTTCCCTATTGAATTACTATTGCAGGAAATTTGGAGCCGGGTACCAGCCTCCATTAACCCTTTCTGCCGTCTGTTTTGATGACCTACGAAAATTGGTTATTTTTGTCTGCTAAGACGTCAAAAATCGTCCATATGACATAAAGTGGGAAGGAATATGGGCTTTGGAACATTGACATACAATGGGAAAGTATAATTTCATCAAACCTAAGTTAGTTAATGAAATATTTACACTTTTATATGCATTTATTCGTGGCAAGCGATCGGTGTCCGTCATTTTGAAATTTACACAAATATCGCACTAACCATCTTAACCGTGGTCGGGTGCTCGGTTGACTATAGTTGACTAGCTAGTTAACTATTTGAAGTTCGACTGGTATTCTAGTTAGGAACAATCTATGACGTCACAGCCAAACAGTTAACACTGATTGACTGAAATTCTATGTGTTTGCAAACCATTTCTACATTCACTGGTAGTGTTGAGTTTTTATTATTATCAATCGACATACATCTTTGTGGAGGAAACAAACATGATATCTACTTCCGTCTTGAACCAAAGAAAGGAGCAGCTCTTAAATATATCGGTGTCAATTCAATCGGGCATGTACAAGGGTGGGAACGTCCATACGTCTATATATCCATTTAACAGGGTTTCCTCGGGTGCGATACAACATCCAGGGTATTTGGAATAAGTTCATAATCGTCAAAGGGCGAGGTCATAGCGGCTGGTGAGAAGGCCATGACCATTTTGCATAAAGGAACGCAGAATGACAAGGCCACGAGGCATCAGACATTCCAGGAGCTTGTTACCACCCGCAGAAATACCATCCATTAAGCCAAACATGTTGCTACCAACATGACGAAGTACCGCAGTCTCCTAGTTGCCCTTCAGATCCAATAGTGGAAGGCGAATATCTTTGCGGCCGAGGAATGGGGATTGGAAGTTTCAGAAGGAAGAATGACACCAGTACACTCAGACTTTGATCCTGGCCTCACCGCGACTCCCTTCTCGAACTAGTCAGATGCACCTGCAAGTCGGGTTGTGGAACTATGTGCTGCAGGTGACATCGTTACGGACTTGATTGTTTGTCGGCTTGTTCTGGATGTAGAGGCATTTGTCAAAACATGCCAAATGATGACTTAGGCCGTGTTCTCACTAGAGAGTTAATCAGGGATAACGCCCACCTTCAGTATGGCGTTATTCCTGATTAAGTCTCTAGTGAGAACACGGCCTTAGTTACACAGATACATAGTTCCTTTCTGGTGATTACGCTAGACAGCCTGTAGCAGATCTTCATCGTCTTCTTCCACGGCTTCAGGCGGTTATTATATAATTATATAAACTTTAGATTTCAGTCTTATTGGCATTATATTAGTCGGCCAGCTTATAGATGAATACTTAGAGCTATGTAATTAACCCTTTGACCTCTGAAAATACAATATCTCAATTACAAGAAAAACATACAGGTAAGCTGATGAACCGGAACTGAGAGATCTTGCTGTACATGGAGGCAGTCGGTTACAGTCAAATTGTTTTCAAAATAAAAATATTCAACAGAATATTCCTTTCATCAAAAGGAATGCATCGTTTCTGGTCTGTGACACTTAACGGGTTAAATAATCTGCACAGCGACCAGGAAACAAGTAGTTATTGGATGGATCCGATCTGTCACTCAAATATATATTACGTCATAATTAATTACGTCACATGTAGACTGACATAGGACTCAAAATGCATAATGAATGACGTATTTAGCTCTGTCATGGATATTGAATCGTCTGTCACGTGTGCGAATTGCATGTCCTTGATGACTTTACTATTTAATAAACATTCTGTTGAATATTTTGAGATTAATTTGACTTGACGCTGTTGCTGCCATTTGCAGTAACATCACCCAGTCAAATGAGTTTCAGAATATTCAATAAGTTACTTGTAATGTTACCGTGATATTGCGATTCTTGAAATTCAGGGTTCAAAATATATAAATCGATCCCTAGACACGCAAAGCATGGGCGGAGCTTGGCTAGAAATAGGTGGGACATGGTTTGAAATGGATCCCTAAATTAGAACGTTAAAACCTGGTTTGCGGAGACACGGACGGACGCAAACGTTCACGCATAATAGGTCATATAAGTACATCGGCGTTTTCATGGATGGGTGGGTGGGTAGTCGAGAGTCAGGCGGCTGGGGTGGTTATGTCGTCGTCGTCGCCGCCGTCTTTGCCGTCGTTGTTGTGATCCTGGAGATTCCACATATATTAGGGGCATCACCTGCTCGAAGCGCCAGACGATTATATACACCTGTGCAAATGTTAAGCACCACCCTATTTTTACGCACATGCGAGGGTATATTCATGTGCTATGAAGAAAGCAATAGCATAAACATTTATGTACCCATCCATCTTAGTGCAAGAGGTAATAATGCAACTAGAGGAATGCTGATTATGATGGTGGGGAAACACTGTATGTTTTTGTTTGAACTTGAAAACGAGGCCTGAATATGGTTACGTTGACACAACTGACAACTATTGCCCTACAGTTGACACACGTGGCTAGATTGTCATTAATGGTGTCTGAAAACGAAGTTTAACATCTGTGCACGAGTTTGAGACTGTCATTATTAATACCGGGTATATCCACCTTGTGCCTGGATGACGGCCTGGACACGACGTCTCATGCTGGTCACCAACCGACTGATACGCCATTGTGGTATTCGTTGCCATTCAAGATGGAGTGCGTCTGTTAATTCCTGTAGGTTCTGCACAGGAGGATCCCTCCTTCTCACCATGTTTCCCAGAATGTCCCAGATATGCTCAATAGGGTTCATGTCAGGGCTCCTTGCTGGCCATGGTAGGGTTTCGATGGCATTCTGGCGGAGGTATTCATGCACAGCTCTAGCACGATGTGGTCGGGCGTTGTCATCCATGAATATAGGGTGGGTTCCAGGTGCATGATTTACAAAATGAGGGACCACAACTCTTTCCAGTATGGAATCTTGATATCTTTGTCCATTTAGTGTTCCAGGTACAGTCAACAGATCCAGCTTACAATCAAATGAGATGCACCCCCATATCATAACGGAACCTCCACCAAATGGAACTTCTTCCATGATGTTACGTTGGTCGTACGCCGTGCGTCTGGACCTCCATGCACGAGTTCGACCATCTGTGGCATGAAGCAGGAACCGACTTTCATCGGACCAGTGTACCCGTCTCCAGGATCTCATGTTCCAGTGTCTTCTTTCGTTGCACCACCTCAGACGCTCCTCTTTGTGGTGTGCAGTGAGGAGAGGACGTCTGACAGGTCTCCTAGCTTTCATGCCAGCAGCATACAGTCTCCTTTTGACGGTAGACATTGACACTCTATTGCGCGTTTCCCATTGCTGGCTGAGCACTCTGCTGTTGGTGAATGGAGATCTCCTAACAAGGCGTACTAGGGCTCGATCATCACGGGCAGTAGTCTTCTTCGGTCTTCCAGATCTAGGCCTGTCCTTCACCTCGTTAGTTTGCCCATGTTTTGCAATCAAACGACTGATTACAGTATGGTTAATGTTCAGCTGTCTGCCAATCTCTCTGCACATGAGTCAGCAGTACCTGACAAAGTGTGACCGTAATAGAAAACCAACCATTTAACCACTGCCTCTATTCAAAATATTTCCAGTCATAACGTTCTCAAAATTATCATTTCTTGCTGTACGTTTCCGAGCATTGACTGCTTAAATAGCTACGATTGATCCTAAAACAATCCCGTATTGAAATAGTCAATTCTCAGCCACATTTTATATACAACCACCAATGTGCATCGCATCGAAGTTCATTCAGTGCTAACAAAACCAGTATTTCATATAACCAACCATATTTGGATTCCGGATAGATTATATAACACCAGCATGAAATGTGTTAGACCTTTAGAAATACAATAGTTTGCATTCGTTGTCACGAACAAAATAGTTTGCGTTTGTTATTATGATAGTTTGCGTCCGTTGTTACGAATTGTATTCGAAATAGTTTGCATTTGTTGCTGTCCACAGGTGAGTAAATATTTCATCCATTACATTCTATTCATACTGCATTTAATAACAATGACACTTGCTGTCTTCACTACACACCTGCGCCATTGCTCATGTAAATTTTCATTCTTCTTTTCACTATTCTATCCTTCCTTCTTGTCTTGTTCATTCATCCTTCATTTTAAATCTAAACATATATCATATTCCAGCACACAGTATAAAATAGGTTACCGCATGTTACAACATCACGCGCTCCTGACTAGGTCATCTCGCTCATCTATCTATATACATGTTATTTACTATATAAATAAAAATAATGCACGCACGCACGCACGCACGCACGCACGCACGCACGCACGCACACACACACACACACAGATATTACATAAACGGTTTCTCATAAACGATATATATAAATCACGATGATGCTGTCATGACATAGAAAATATTTATAATTGAAATGAACTTATCCAAAAGACTACTAAAAAGATTAACAGAAGATTTGGGCTTCAGGCTCGCCATGTCAAGTGGTCATATGCAAATAATGCTTAAGACAGGAACCAACAATCTTGAGGCTAGCTACTTCCTCAAAATCCCCAGATCTGAATCCGGATATCTACAGTATGTCCACCTTAGCCACTTCACGGATCTTCAACAAGATTTGTCCTGTGGTGGGAGTCTCCAGAAATTGTATTAAGAATCTGCGTGACAATCTTAGATTTTATGGAAATTTCCTGGAAATTGCTAAGATGGGGACCGAAAAATTTACCAATCAAGAGCCATAATTCTTTGAAGCCTAAAACTGGCAATTTCCAGTAAATCTCCACAAAATCTAAGATTTTCATGCAAATTCTGAACACAAATCTTCATAAAGTCTAAGACTATTACCCATAAAAATCTTAGATTTATGTAGAATTTACTAGAGACTATCAAATCAGTTTTCAGAATTTAGGTGAAAATCTTCAGAATTTTGATTGGTCAATGTTTTGGTTGAAATCTTATATTTTGTTACAAATGTACTGGAAATTGTCAAAATACATCCCGTATTTCAACTAAAGTTGACTGGAAAGATTCTATGGAGGAATGGCTGCAGGACATATATTCTAAAATTTGATTGTTACATTTTTTGGGTGAAAATCTTAGATTTTGTGAAAAATTTACCAGAAATTGACAAAATGGATTTCCTTTTAGCTGCTTATTGGATTTCAATGGCATTTGGCTAGCAGATGGTATGCTCTAGAATTTATATTCAGGGGTTTGCTTCGTCAGCTTTTGTGTTAAAATCTTAGATTCACCTGTTTTCATGCAGAAATGCCTAACATAAGACTAAACTATGTAGTATTTAGCCTAAATGTTCTTGCTATATCCACATGGTATCCGGCAAGTTAAAATTTGTAAATAATCAGTAGGCTAGCAGGCTACACTCCATTGATCTCTAGTTCTGCTTGCTATTGAGTCTTCAGGTTAATTGTATAAATCCCTGGTATCATCATCATCATCATTTTACGAGGCGTAAGGCATTGGTTTGTTATTGCCCCAGTGTTGTTTGTTATGGTATGGCTTGCTCAGTCCAATTCAAAAGGTCTTTCTCTGAAGTAGATTATATTTAGTTTCTTTTTAAATGATCAACAGTCACTGTTGTCGCTTAATTAAGTCTCCTCGAAATTATTAGATTTAAGACATTAGCTCTGTTTTGTGGAAATGCTATGGTGCAAATAGTTGTTCTCGCGTCAAGGTGCAAGGAAAACCATGCTAGATATTTTAAAGCTAATTTTATGTGATGCTATATTACACCTAAATTAGCTAAAAAATATTCAACAGCTTGGTGTATTGCGATGTTGAAAATGCAATTCGATTTGGCGTGCATAATTGATGATGATACATGTACGTACATACCACAGGTGGCCTTAGTAGATAGGTTTTTACCATACACTTACACCACGTTTCTGTGGAACATGGCGTTGATGTGGATGATTGTCCATCAAACACGTCCATGTATTTCAGGACGGAAGCTGTGTTTGCCAACAATTACAGTGAGAAACCTGGTGGTGTCCACAGTAGCGAATCTAACAATACCTTAGGGCCGCTTCCACCGTAGAAGATGGCATCGTTCTCACTTTTTCTAGCGTATTTTAGAGACTCCTGGTCGTTGGAAGTATATTTCGGTGATAAGGTTATTGGTACTGCGCTGACTTTTAGTTTTATTTTATATCCACACACTACCGCAATACTTGATTTACCATATGACGAATCGTCGAAATATGCCGAACACATCACCGACCACTTTGATGGCTTTGACCAGATTCGCGTTGTTTGTACGAATCTGGTCCATTCTTTTGACAGTTTTGGGTCAGTTGGCCACGAATAAAGGGCAAAGCCCTTCCGTGTTGTGTTTTTACACCCGCCTACTACGCATTGCCGCGACATTAAAAGAAATTGAAAGAACCACACAGAATTTCGCACCATGTTTGTTTGTTGTCGTCTGTCAACTGTCAAAGCGATGTCATGTGATTATTATTTTATCACATGATAAGAATACTCATCACCTGGTCATTTTGCTGGTCTCGCACAGGTTATATGATTGATGGCCTTAGTACAGAGGCTTTACTTTGCATTTAGACTATGTGACAGATGGCCTTAGTATAGGGGTTTTACTTTACGTGTAGACTATGTGAAAGGTGGCCTTAGTATAGAGACTTTACTGTATATATGGTTCCACAGCTATTCTCCCTGCAGTTCCTGGATATGCGTAAGAAGGGACTTGGCCAATACGCATACTTGCATGTCTTTATCTACGTTGTTGATAATTGTGGTGGTAATTCCTGATCTGGTTAGGCAACTGAGTTAACCACGGAAAGGCGGTGTCTATAGTCTCGTCAAACCCCAAACTCGGGTCGCTTAGACCTGATTTATAAGTTGAACTTCCCATGTGGCATGCCAGCTAAATTTACCTGCAAATGACAGAGTCCTAACTAGCGCAACAAAAGTTCGACGTATAAATCAAGTTTTCTGGCACGGCGTGACTCACAGTCATGCTTTTGAGCTTTCGAGTCGAGCTAGTGCGTTACTCGACTGAAGCATGACTTTGATTTATATGTCGCGCCTTTCATGTGCCGTGCTAGGGCAGAACGGCATATCGGTGGTCAAGTCTTGACATCTGATTGAGCAATGGTCCGAAAATAAAATTCATTCATTCATTCATTCATTCATTCATTCATTCATTCATTCACTTACGCAGGAACGCACGCACGCACGCACACACATGTACACTGTAGCTCGTGGGGGTACACGCTGGTCCGCCAGGACGTTCATATGCATCACACCGCAAATGCACGATGTACGGGAGGGCTGGTTAGCTGCAAATCTCGGGGTTGCGGATCCCGTATCATGTCTCTCCAGAAGGTACAAAAACCGTCCTTTGGAGCCGGTGGAACACTGATGTTCCAGTGGGGCCGTGCGCCCATTACCTCCGAGATTGAACCACACGGTGTCGTCCCAACTATTTGTGTCACCGGTATGCCTAACCATACTAATTTAGAGATATGGAATAAAGAATAATTAAACAATGAGAAATTTGATATACTATACAAACAGTTTTATGCGTTTGACAGTAAATGAGCACAGTAATACACAACATAGACCCATCCGGTGTTCTTTCCACGTGGATTTGTCGGAGGTACCACACAGATCCTTGAATCCGCAGAGGTATCCCCGCAAGTGAGAGCTTCCGCAACGAAGTCACTAGATAATTTAATATAGACTAGTATACCCCTAACACACACACGCAAAGAAAATATTGTTGTTGCAAGAGGAAAGTGCCTTGTGCGTGCCACCATCACAGGAAAATGCCTTCAATGCCGAAGCGGAGGAAAAGAGTTGGTAAGGGCCACTTTTTTGTTCAACAGAAAATGCTAAGTGCTGAAAATCCTAGTGAAGCTACTGTTAAGGTGTTGCATGCTGAAGACGGGATGAACGATTTCCGAAGAATTCCAAGGTCACTGTCTTATGTAGTTTCAAAGTTACTGCATTGGTAGTTGCCGCATTATTTATGCGGGCCTTCTGCTACAGCCTAACCTAGCAATTGGATGTTAGTAACGAAAACAAGCTTTGGCCACAAGTGGCAGGGTATATTACATAACTTTTAGGTACGTTTATCCATTGGGCGCAGATACCCGGCTTCCCTAAGGTTGGCCCATGTAGCATTTACCTCCAAGGATAGCGTGCATACATGTCACGGAACAAAGCTCCGAATCAAATAACGATCTGGTTACCCAGCTTTGCAACCACATATAGCATCACAAGATGAGTTTCACAGTTCACACAAGCAAATTTAAATACGGACATGTCACTATGGGGGGGGGGATGGAGTGACGGATATCCATCCCGAGCGTCCTTCCCATAAGGGCGTGGTGGGCTCTAAGGCCTCACCCATACACTACAACGAATTGGATGGAGATCCACATCTCGTCCATCACCACGTGCTATGGAGCTAACATTTGACCTGCCATTAGGGTTATTTTCCATGATGCCCAGAGATGCACTGCAGGCTGGTGTTACAACATATACATTAATATTATTATTTCACAGTGCTTCCTACTTTGGCAGGGGGTCTACCTAATACGTATCCGAAGACACAAGTGGTGTGTATGTAAATCGGCACTTTAACTATCACCGCTCGGAAACCTCCGATAGTTTCCCAGGGTCGGATCCAGTCAAAGTGTCGATTGGGAATCCAGACAATTAATAAGCCATGCAGCTGGTGGGTCATGGCAAGAGACACTCACTCAATAAATATACGAGGCCCTATAGGTAACTGACCAATTTTACACAACCTTGCCGGTGCGTGGGGCTACATTACCACAACAACCGGAAAAGAGGCGTACACTATGCATCTCTAATGGAGAAATTGTCCCTAACCACTTTAAACTTATCCTATCGAGCTGAATAGCCAGGTTTAGTCGGTAATATGTCAGGCTCAAACATTTAGAGCAGGATCAGCGACCTCAGTGTGAAATTGATGCTGGTGGGAATCGTGATGCGGATATAAGTGTTGCTGTATAGTATTTCTTAGCGTACTGTAGTCTAGAGTTTTTATAAATAAACAAAACATATTAACTAGATGGCTACTTGCCATATACACAACAAACCAATACACAATTTAACCAATATAAAGATTATAAAGGTCATTGGACCCTACGGTGTGGCTAGTTGAAAGCACCCACAGTAAACAAGGATAATGTTCACAATAACAAAAATGATAAAGATGCGGTCCTAAGACCGGTAAGGTATCTATTAGTCATCAGTACCATGGTGCAGGAATAATAATTAAATGTTCAATAGCATAGCTACTTGAGTACCTAATAGTCATCGGTATGGAACAAGTTCACGGGCTACTGAAATTGAAGCGCTAGCATATATGCAGCACGAGATGGCACAATCTCCAGAGCTGGAAAGATTTCCACAGGAAGACATCCGCAGGCAGGTATCCGCAGGCAGGTCTCCACAGGCAGGTCTCCGGAAGCTGACTTCGCCAGGCAGGTTGGATACGACACATTCTCTGAACAGATAACGGAACAGTTCAAGAGATGCCCATTAGATAGTCATTTCACTCATACAGAACAGAAACGGTTTGTTGTAAATTTTCCGTCCGGCGACAGTAATATGAAAGTTGAAGGCAACCCATTAACAGGGAGGGCTACGTATATAATTTATGCATGTGCAATAACTGGCACATGGTGCTGGGTACGTCGCATAGCTCTTGCAGCGCACCGGCCAAAGTTCATCCAGGCTGGTCGAAAAGTTAATTATTAGACACATGACATGCTGTGCGGAAGTTGAACTCCACTTTTCAGCGTGGTTGGCAGATCCGGCGAGTCATTCACCAAAAATCACCATCAGCTCTACATTCCGTAGAATTACATCTTGGGCCACACGGACCTCCGACGGAACGACTCCCTTATAAAGGTCGGGATGCAGGAGATTATTACTTTAAGTTAGATGGCCATCCGGGGGTGTACACAAACTGTGGAACCCAAGGACTCATCACCGCGGATGAGCTGAAATCCGTTTGCACCGGATGATGTAGTTATCACCATAGGTATGCAGTTACACACGTCTATCCCGATGGTCCAGTCGTCCTGCGTGGGCCGGCTTCCCCGCCTGTGATGCTCCTGATTATCGATTTTTCAGCCCTTTTATATTACTCGTGACGTCAGAGCTAGGGCCCTCAGCCAATCAGCGGTCGAGCAGTAGCCAATCAGCGTGCAGACAGAAGTGGTGACGAGGCTATTACGTACACAGCACATTCCTGATTTATTTATGCATACACGCGATTAAGACGTCAAGAGAAATATTTTGAAACTAATTTAACGGGATTCTCGACGATAACTCAGCCGTTTCTGGGCCGATTTTAATAATTTAAACGGTTCTGAAATCCTAGTTTTATTCTGGTCTTGATCAATCCCAAGAACAACGAGCACACTACAGTTAATGTCATGTACGGGTACCTACTCGGTACACTATAAGCATGCACTAGCTTCCAATTCCGAGACGTGTTGTCAGGGAAGCTCTGACGCGCGCGCATGCCCACCACACGGTCTAACGGACACCTCTCTCATAGGGCTTATATACGCGTACCATCCTACCCAGGGGGCGTGCTTGGAGCGAATCCGCAACGGTCGATCCGTACCCAACTTAGCTGGGATGGCCGGTACCCATCCGGTCGATCGTGCTACACCGCGCACACATGAACGCACACAGTTTCAATTGATTATTCGGACAGGGAAGATGCATAGAACGAGCTTCTATTAATAATCTTGTGAAAAATATAACGTTTGTCATTTTCTGTACCGGCACACGGGCGTACACGACATTTGTCAAGGGGTTGGGTGGGTGGAGGCGCAAAGGTGAATTGGATGAGGTGAGGTTAAAGGGACATAGTTTCGATTCTAAGCGTTTTTCCAGAGGATTAAGCGGTGGAAAATGTCCCCATTTTGGGTTAAACTTGAGGGGAATAAGTATCTTTAGGAAAAATTTGAAAACCAGACGTTCTATTTCTTGCAGTCAGAGTGATAATTCTTTTTTAGGAAATAATGTGAAAATAAATTTCTCAGCTGAAGAAATCTGCCTCCCCCACACCATAGTCACGCGACTGTTCCATAACATTTTAAAAGTTACAGACCAAGATGAGAGATTATCCCTAATAGTGTAATCTGTTAAATATTTTGAAACTAATTTGACTGACAGCTATTGCTGTTTAAAGCAGCAGCAACAAGTTACAGTCGAATTATTTACAAAATATGTAACAGTTGTCCTGTTGTTAGTTGTCTTTGAAATGTACACGTTTACACCATTAACTAACGCCACTAAAAGTGCATATCACACCAGAATGCGTGAAAACTAAATTTTTCAAATTGTATACTTTTAGAGCTTTAGTATTTGTACCTCGATGTAATGTTCAAGGGAAATAAATCTTAAAATTAGATAAATTCCAAACAGATGCATATATTTACTGCATGCCAACTCTTGAGCCGCCATTCAGTAAACTATCGCCCTCGCACTCGTAATCACGATACTGTGTTTTTCTAACAATTGATTGGCACGGCGCGACAGAATTTTTACATCTAGGCAGCTTTTCCATACCACGCGAGTTGCCGCGCGCGGCTAGCCGCGTAAAGCTAGGATTCCATAAGCGCGGATGCGGATGCGGCAGGCGGGCGCGTTTTGGTGCGCAGAGTATCCGCGTTGTTTGCTTCCATATAAGCGAGATAATATGCGTGTATTCTTTCTTTTCTCTGGAGACACAGGAGGGACAACATGCCTTCCACATTGTCTAAGCTTCATCGATCTCTTCTTGATAGTGAAGAAATGTTAATGATAACTTTATTAGCATATAATTTAGAAACGAAACAGGAAAAAAAGAGAAGGCGTAAACATCGGTGGTGGGTGCATGACATATTCAAATATAGGCATGAAGCCGGGGCATTTGCCAAACTGGTCCCTGATCTACAAGCTGATGACGAGAAATTTCGCCAATACTTTAGGATGAATCAGGAACAATTCTCCCAAGTGTTGTCATTTGTGGGAGCTGACCTTGCGAAGCACTGTCGCAGCAGAGAGCCCATCTGTCCAAAGCAGAGACTGGCTATATCGTCAGCCAAGAATTAACTAGTTCTATCTACACTTTTTCTAGTTTTGAGAAAAATGCTACTGAAATATTTGCATGCTGTACTTTTTATTGTATTCAAGATATCCTAATGAGTTTTCTGCTGTAGTTCAAATCCACTTTACTGATCTTGAAGGGTATTTCAACATATTGATATCTGCTGTCACATGATCCCCAATGTTGACCCAGTTTTGCAGATACACCTATGTAAATCTAAAATTTCTAAAATATTAGATTAGCATAGGTGTATCTATTTTTCATTTTATGTTAAAACAACTAATAACTAGGGAATTTAGTCTAAAAGTCACTATAATTACTAATTTATTTCACTCGTAATTAAATGCTACAAAAATAAGATTTTTCAGTCAACAGTGGACAAACACAAAAGTAATGGAGCATTTCTGTACTGCAAATGCCGTCAAATATAGCTTAATTATAGCTTAACTACACATAGGCGAACACATATTTATAAAACTTTCCTAGATAAAGCATTAGTATCCAGAGTTTAAAATACTACTACATTAACATCTAGCTAATGATCATAATAAGAAAACATAACAATGTCGATATAGAATGTGCTTTATCTCACACCAGTAGAGTCATGTATGCCGTATCCTCAGGTGGCATGAACTTTAACATGTCCCTAATGTCTGACTTTTTAGCTGCAGCAAGTATCGTTGGTTTGGCTATCTTAGGATCGCTTATCTGAAACAATTCTACACCTCTAGTAGTCTTACTTTCTATTACATTTTGTGAAATCCACTCATCGGAAAAGCGCAGCTTTTATTTGACAACTTTTGGTTCATTTTGTTTATGCAAGAGGCCCTTGACCTTAGTGTATGGAATCCTTTGATATTGCCCTTGCTTAGCTATTGCTTGGTAATCTTTGAAGTATTCAGATTTCATTTGTATCAGTTTCATGGGTTTATTTCTCCGAACCTTTTTAAGTAGTCTTAGCAGTCCAACTGGGCTATATATTTCACTAGTGGTACAAACCCGTTCAATCTGGCTGTGTAGGTTGTCCACCTCTTGTATTGTAGAATGTCCTGGCTC